>CM026083.1:10257668-10640168 GCA_014839685.1 Anableps anableps
TCATGTGTTATAACGGCCTAGTCAAAGCCAAAACCTAATCCACCTGAAATTAATGCTCACAACCACTGTGAACTACATCTTACATTTTAAAAAAAAAATCAACTCCTAGAGGCACAAAGCAGATAGGGATGCCATCCCCCCAACAAAATGATGATCTAGATAATGTTGGAAAAACATTTTACTTCTACTTCATAAATACATGCTACATCTTTCACGAAATCCCCAAAAAACACATTAAAGTTTGTAGTTGTGAAGTTAAAAAATGTGGGGGAAAAAATACAATTTTCCACATATTGCAAAGGGGTGTGAATAATTTTGCACAAAACTGAAGGTAAACAAATGCACAAGCAGCCCTGAGCAAAAACTAGAAGACTTACTTGTAGACCGTGCTCTCCTGCGTCGTACTTGTTGTCTCCGTCTAGCTGTTCAGTCGCAACATAATCTTTAAATGACTCGAATACTAGAAAACAGGCAGAGGAGATTAAACAAAATTAGAAAAAAAAAATTTATTAATTTCTTAACTTATTTTCACTTTACTATCAATTTGGGGGAAAAAATGCAAGAAAAAAATAAAACTGACAAGACAGGTTCAAGTAAATCATGAAAAAAAATAAAAAAATTTGAACAGTCTTGCTACTTACTGTTCTTCTTTCCTTTTATGCTAAGCTGGATGTCGTAGTAGTCTTCTATCCGCTCAGACCGGTAGTCCACATGTTTACACTGGATATACGACTAGGGAAAGCACACGAACGGGTCAGAATGCATTCTACAGGATGGGTAAAAATAATCTTTCTCAGAGGATCATGTCTGGATTTAGCGTTCTTCTATTCTTAGACTGGTGCTGCCCGAAGACACATTTTATACCATGTTAGTCTGCTTTACATCAGTTTGTTCACAAATGATACATGTTAGGAACATTTTGAGCTAAACCCTGACAGTTAAAAGTTGAAATGCAACAAACAGTGGCCTGCGTACTTTTTTTTCAAACGGCAAGTAACAAGATAACAAGAGAAACTCAGGACAAACTTACCACCATCTTTCCTCTGAACAGTTTGGGGATGGTTCCTTCGACACAAGTGCCTTTCATCTTGTTCTCCACATTGTCCAGCAGCTGGAACACAAACGAGACAATGCGATTCAACGAACATTCAGCAAACATGCAGGGATATTTTTAAGATTAACAAGAAGACTTACCACTCTGCACAGCTCCTGTACATCGTGCTGCATGAAGCTATCCAGTGTTTCCCACCTTTACATTAAAAAAAAAATACACATATAAAGGTTAGTTTGATATAAAATCCAAATGGATGTTCCAGATTTCACTCTCAAAGGCAAAAGCTACAAGCATGAAATCCTTGTTTTTATTCTAGCTAATTGTTTAGAGCAGATGTTAACTTATACATGTATTTAAAAAAAAAAAAAAAACATCTACCCAAAAGACTTTGTGAGTTTCTTGGTGCCGACTGGTTTGTCGCTGTGTTGCAGTTCATAGAAAACCCTCTGCAGCGCCAGGGGAACACTCTTAGATGAGTCGTCGCCTTCTGTGGGCATCATGTACACCGCCTACGAAACGAAAGGTACATTTAAGAAAGTAATGCTTTAAGACTGAGGTTGTTTATTAGTGAGACAAAACATACGTAAACCACAAATACTCTTATTTTTAGGGCTGATATTGTTGCACACAAATGGATATCATGTGGCTGACCCGATATGGCTCAAATCTAACAAATATTTCAGGATTCTGCTTGATAAAGAAAAGTAAATGTGATTTCTGGTTGACGCGTATATGTAAAACAATCCAAAAAAAAAAAAAAAAAAGATTTAAGGAATAAGCCGTACCCGTCGTAACTGGTTAGTGAAGAACAGTGTCTGTAGCAGGCTATTCATGTAACAAGTTGCTCCCTGGTTCTTTAGTCCAACATAGCCTGTATGTTTCTTGGAGTCCCAGCTGGTTAATGAAGTAAAAACAGATCCACGTTCAGAGTTTCAGTTCAGAGAGATGTAAATAAAACCCAGCCGAGGGATAAATCTACTTACGCTACTCCATGTGGAGCGTCTGCCTGGACGTAGACTTCAAACGTGACTTTGTCGTCATCAATAAAGCCTCGCTCTGGATCTGTTACATCCTATAATATAAAACCATTGATATCTTCAGGGTGATGTCAATTCAAACGACCAACTAAATTAAAAATGCAACGCTCTCAATATAACCTGAATAAACACATATAACCCAAGAGTGGACAAGCAGATGAAAATTTCATTTCCGGATATCGTTTGTATAAATGCTGCAAGTCATGAAACCAAAAGGTTACACCGGCTACTACGTTTCAATTTTGTGCTGAAAAATAATGCATTTTATTGCAATGTCGACCTTCCTCTACAGTCTAATTAGGTTTCTGTACTTACACTCCAGGACATGAAGTTTGAGAAGCCCCAATCATTCTCCTTATGGAAGAACAGGTGACTGATCCTGCGGCTGAACGACTTCTCGTCGTCTTTGTAGTTAATGATTTTTAGCATGGCCTGAGCGTGGCAAGACCACGACCTGAAACAAAACAGCAGGATTAATTCCCAAACACTGAAGTACAACTCTGAAAGAGCCTATGGTTTTTAAATTGTAGTGTAAAAATAAGAGATGAGAGGGTTCCTGAACTTTTTCCCATGTAGAAAATCCATACATTTCCTGACTCAATTTCCCAGAGTTCCTTGTCCCCTACATTCATTTTAAAATACAAAAAGTACACAGAATTTAAGGGAGACATTTTTAAGGGGCAGGCTTTAAATGTGGGACTTAAAACACAGGAAGGAAAAGGAAAGGAGGGAGGATACAAAGAAGAGATTACTGAAGGAGAAATAAGAAGAAAGGACATAAGCAAGAAAGGAAAGAGCAGAAGAACAATAAAGAGAAGACGGAAGAAAGAAAGAGGGACACAAAGGGTCAAGATAGTGAAGAAAAAGGACACAAGAGAGGAAGAGAAGTCTGTAATGAAGTATAGGAGGGAAGGACACCTTCTTTCCTTTATTCTTTATTATCTTTAATAAGACAAAATTATCAGTGCCAAACAATTTTTTTGAAGAACAAAGAAAAATATCTTGTTTAACAAACAAGTAACTGGACCTTTGTGTTAATGTCTACTGAAAGGTACATGGGATACATTAACAAGAAAAGAAAAGGAAAAAAAAAAAAGAAGGATCTCTAGCAGTTAACTTTTCATCAATAGTGATACAAAATCCAGAGAGCGAAAGCATTAAAACAAAGTCACATACGTGGAATCTGACTCTGCGTTGCACTGCAGGAAGAAGCCAACGCTTTTCTGATGAGGCCGGTCGGGGTAGAACCGTGGCATCACCATTATCTTCCAGGGCAAGTTCCGCACAAAGCAGGCCGGGCTGAGAACGGACTCGCTGAGGCGACTGAAGCGCTCCACCACGAACCGGAAGGTCGCCTCTGATCTCCAACTGGTGTCTGTGAGGAGACAACAGCCAAGAGAGGACAAAATATAAAACAAGTAAAAACAGCAGGGAGCCCTGCTCTAACTGACCCAAGTCTTAGGAGGAATCATCTTGGGAGCCAATTTTGCCCCGTGGGAACCTGGGTTATTTTACTTCCCTCATCTATATGGCAAACCCTCATTCAGGGAGGAAAAAACTTCAGTCTAAATGCACTCCTCACTGTTCACGCTCGATGAGCTGGCTGGTTTTAGCACAGAGCTATTAGTTGGTTCAGTCCAGTAAACGTTCAAATACATTCAAACAGTCCTCAAAGCAGACTTAAGAAAGTGTTGCATTTAAAAAGCTGAAAGCACACTTTTAATCTAAATTATTCATTTTAATTCAAATTAATCCACACAAAGTAAAGAGACTGGTCTTGTGATCGTGTGCCCCTTAGTTATTGACATTCTGCTGGCCTATCAGTTCTCCACCTTGCACAATAAGGTTAATATCTATTATGCTGTACCTACAACAGACTATGGGAGCTAAACCAGGGCAGGTCACTAGGCCCAGATTTCAGTTTCATCACATCCTTCTCATTCATGTCAATGTACTGATTACATAAAATGATATTATAGACATTTGCTGAAAATTTTATTTTTTTCTCATTTTCTGAATGCATCAAAACTGAGACCTCCCCTTTTTTCACTTTGTATAGACGTCAACAAAGGGCATGGCTTTTGATGCACTGTTTGATTTAGTGAAAATCAGATGAAGTTAGGGACAAATGATTTGATGCATCAATAGGGATAAATAAGTCCTTCCTTTTCTGTTGGATTCAAAGCTATACCCTCTAAAAGACAACTGAGTTTCTTTTACAAAAGAAAGTAGAGAAACAAAACCAGCCAATAAGGCTTTGAAGAAAACCAGTAATCAATAAAAGAAAAGACTGATTGCTTCATCTATATAAAAAAAAAAAAAAAAAAAAAAAAAAAAAAAAAAATCTATTTGTTATGGTCCAATATAAAATATTATCAAAATCAGTCAGAACTCAGAATATTCTAAAGAAAACAGAGTAAAAACCTGATCGGTGCATTTCTACAACTATTATCCGTCAGTATGAGCATTCATCCTTCTCACCGTCCTCCATGTCCTCCTCTGTGTTGTTGTGCCCGTCTGCCATGGCCACATTACCATTGATCACCGGGTTGGCCGGGATTCTTGGAGGGTCATCTGTGTCCCCAGCTGTGAAGAAAAGGGGATGAAAACATGACAACACTGTTTGGATAAAGACTTAACTATAGACAGCATAGTAGAGAGGGCAAGGCTCTGTGTGTCATGAACAATGTGTAATATTTTTTTTTCCTCCCACTCTTTAATACTTTCAACTCAGAACCTGTGAATATAAACACATTCCCATCCAGTGTTTTTCCTGTTTTAGTTGCAACTCCTGAGCAGGATAATACAACAAAATATGAGCTTATGTTCCACAGTGTTACACCCTGTTGAGAAAACCATGTTGAGGCAGCATGACAAGTGTTTCCCAATGTGTGTGTGTAGACAGCTTGATCACAACAGAAAGAAAATGTGTGTGAGTATAAAAAAACAAAAAGCATAGAAGGCAAGAGTGGGGTGGATAATTATGGATATAATGCAGGATTAAGCTCCAAGTCATTCTTTAAACAAAACACACGCGTTCACAGACGACGTTAATTACCCCATCTGAATGAGACGACTTGGCAGAGGCTGATCCAAAGGAACACACTATAACTAAAGTGGCAGAATAGTACCAGATTAGCTTCAAGGAGGGAATAAAAATCTGCCAGAATCTGGTGAGGACGGCAGTGATGCTACAACGTCTTATATATGCCCCTAAGTATGTTACATCTGTTCTTCAGCAGAGTTTTGCTCAAAGTTTGCAGACGCTGCATTGTGTGTTAAGCCCCGCCAGTCTTCTGGTAACATTACTGAAACATTCCTTCAAGAGGCTGACCTGGTTTGCCCAAGTGGATTACACCACATTAATAGAGTCCATCAGTCAGGTACAAGTCAACTTTGTCCTGCTTTAGGCATGAGTCTAGCCTGGAACCTGGAAAGGTTCTACTTAAGAATGCAACACAGAAGACAAGCCTCGATTTATCCACCACACGACAACAAAGCTCTCATTACTTCGTCTATCGCAGGGAAAACACTGATTACTACTACTTGGAAATTCGTTTCCACATAGCAGAACAATGAAATCTCTAAAGGGCAGCTTTGATTTAAACCAAAACTAACCTCCTCAGGAAACATGAGTATTCATTGGTTCAAGTGAACAATTTCAAAGCATTCTGATTTTCCTTATTATTTTTAGGAACAGAGTATTAAGAGTGAAAGAAACTGTCCTCACGAACATGGTGCAACATCCAAGTGATTTAACCCATGAGACACAGCTGATTTCAAATATCAGCACTCCACTGCTTTTCCTAATCATGAATGATGTTTTATTTTTTTCATACATAAAAACAGGATTCATTGAGAATATTGGCTTTCTTTTCTCATAGTTCCTATAAATTTTTAACACAGGAATTTCTTAATTTTCCACAGATGTTTGAGATTTCTTGGCTCACTTTAAACAGACATTTAGCTTGTGCTCAAGAAATTAATAGCATACACTTTTTACTGTGATCAAGTGGGTTTATACTTATTTAATCATGTAAAGCCCCATCTAGACAGAGGCCTCATAACAAGGAGGCCTCATAACAAGTTAGCCTGGTGTTTGAAACACCAGGAAAAACAGCTAAATGAAAACAAAAAAAAAAAACAAAAACAGGAAATAACATTCTTTACATTTTTAACCAATTTGCTTAAGATTTTTGCTGTGTTAGGGAAGGAAAAATTAATGAGGGCTCAAATTTATGACTTTGAATACCACATGAGTAATTTTTGTGTATGAAATAAATCTACTAAAACAACTTTCCATAAATAGTGAAAGTGTTCCACTGCCTCCCCCCACTTGAATTCAACTCCAGAGATTGATACATAAAGCTAATTATCAAGAGAACCCTAGTGTTTAAAACACCACTGCCCACTAGTCGCTCTGCACTGTAAGTTAGCTGGCTGAAAGAAAGCTACTACATTTTTCCTCATACTCAAAACAAAAATCTAGTTATAATGATATACTTTCGTTTATCAAAAACACAGGACAGTCAAATTAGCGTGACTCATCCCCCTCATTAAAATAACACTTTTTTAAAATTACAGTTGGCAGGTTAAGAGTTGGCGAGGACAACATTCAATTAAAAAACACGTTATACAATTTTCTTGTAAATATTTGTGTTAAACCCTGAAACCATGACATTTCTCCTTAAGGTTATCATACTCTGACAATTTCATAACAACCCAAGTGGGCATGTACGCCACTATTTATTTGAGGGACAGTTACCTTCACTATGCCATCAGCCCCATCAAAAGAAGTTGATCTTTATTCTGGCCATGAATGATCTCAGCACATAAGTAGCACCAGTGTTCAGTTTTAGCACACGACTTTTGCAGTTAAAACAAAAAGATTTGTCACTCGGTAATATGGGCTCTATGGCACTATAGAGATTTTCTTTTTTAATTATAATTGATAGGACAAGAAATCCTGGTTGTTAAATTTGTATTTATTTTTTACACCTCTAGACTGATATGATTTAAAAATTGGGCTATACAGAGAAAATTCTGGAAATAAAATCCCTTTTCATTCTTCCATACTTATCCAGAGTTGGGAAACACTAAAAGCAAGTTCAATTGAAACTAAGTAGGAACCTTGGCTTAACATGAACACATCATAATTACCAACCTGTGCTGATGTGGATAAATGATGCACAACATGTGTGGGGCAAAAGTGTAAAACTAAGACATGGCACAACAAATAACAGCTATATGTTAGAATAAGCTATGAAACATGTTAACAGTTCTCTATGACAATTTGTTTTCATACTACTTGTAGGAGTTTTGGTCCTCTAAGAGAGAACCAAAGACTAATGTCCTGTGTGCTAAAAGTAGGGATGACTAGTAAATGCACCTGCGACTAGTGAGACGACTATTAAAAACCAATGATTAATACTGAAGCTAGTGAACAGACATGTTTAGTCAATGTAAAACAGAATAAAATAACTTGTATTGGGTGTGCGTTGACAGATGATTATCAATAATGTGTGTTAGATTAGATAAAGTTATATCACTGAGGCTAAATGACGCAGCGAGGCTCTATTAAAGAGTATGAACAGACCAAAAGTTAGCATCCATAAAAGATAAATAAAAGTAGCGATTATGCTGTTATGTGTGGGGAAACAGTTCCTACATCTTTCAATAGCTCGTCCTGGCTGCAAATCGATCCAACAAAAACACAGATCATTAAAAATGGCGAGAGCTCCAAGCCGTTTGGTCCTCCATACAATGAAGCAGCAAATCCCCGCGCTGCCCCCTGTGTGGGCCTGGCTTACCGCACCACTGACAACAGTTACTTTTCAACGCCGCCGTTAAACGTACAACACCGTTAAACGTACAAAACAACGGACTTATCTGGAATATTAAACTATTGTTTGTGTTTGAAACCGCTATGTTTAAAACATAAACGACAAAGCGCAAGTATCGTGGTGAATACAAGCTGATACTGACGCATCTGCGTTCCCGTTAGCCACCTAGCAACCAGAAGCAACAAAATGATGTGCGGGTCATTATTAGGCGGCATTAGCTATACGCACAAGTACTAACTAGCATGCTGAAACTCATACTAGCTAAAACGTGTTATAAAACGTCATCTCTGTAGGGAAGACAATAAGGAAAATACAAAAAAAAAATCGCACCGGGTTAGCAACCAAGGCCCAAACGCTCTAGCAGAATCGAAAAGGCCACCATTTTGGAACGCTACACACCCCCCTCCGTTAGCACCAGCTAACTAGCAGGCTAACCAGTTATGACACAAAACGAACTGGGCCTTGGAGCTAATTTACTAGTTTAGAATTGGTTGTCACGCTAACGACGTTCATTGTGTTTTCGAACCCTTATAACTACATAGAGCAAATAGCTGATATTCTCTGACTACTATTTAACATGAATAAAATGTTAATTTATTGAATTGTGGAGCGTTTTACTGTGTAATTAGCAGCCTTTGGTTCAAACACGCTGCTAGCACTCACTCTCTTTAGGCTAGCAATGCTGCCTACCGAATAGTTATAAACGATAGAGTGGAAAACTATAGTTTGATCACAGAAGCGTTGACGGATAATGCAGACAGGTACTTTTATCTGTCAAGTTCAACTCTGGAACTATAGTAAAGTAAGATAAATTTACCGTGAAATGGTTTCATGTTATTTGCAAGACTAAACGTTGTTTACAAATATTTAGGTTATCAACAACCAACACGACCTGGAATCTGGGGATCGTATGCCCATTCTAAACAACGGTTAATTCATAAACTACATCTCATCGCTTGTCACAACAGCGTCGGTGGAGAAAACTGAACTGCAAAAGAAATGCGGCAGCCGAGCCGAATGAATGATTTATACGGCCGATCTCCAGATTTAAAAACAAAAAAAAAAAAACAGCCAAACCGAGTGGGTTGTTTTTTTTTTTTTTTTTTTTTTTAATTTTTATTTGTAAGCGATTTCTCATTACAAACGTGAAAGAATAAATTAAGCACAGTTTGCTTATAACGCAAAATGAGGTCAGCTCAGCACGAGTCTGCTGCAACGGGCGCACAATCAGCAGAAATTCAACCGGCTATCCCAGCCAGCCTCAGGCCTTGTTGTTTACTGTAATGTTGCGCTCAGATTGCACCAACAAAACTTCACATATTTGCCATGCAGCAGGAACATCGTGTCAAGCATTTTGCATGAAGCCTGTTCACTCTTCTTACCTTCCATCTCCATGTCCTCTGGTTCGCTGAGCTGCTGCTCGCCGGCTTTCTGCTGCTGCTGTTGCGTGTGGTGGTGGTTCATGTTGGCAGCTGCTGTCGTGATGCGGTGCTCTCTACTATCTCTGTCACCCTCGACCTTGTCCGGGGCAGGCTCGGCGGGGAACCGGGCTCTGGGCTGCTGGTGAGGTGTGGCGGTGGGTTGCGGAGGTGGGGTAGACAGGTCAAGCCTCGGCGGCCGGGCCTGCTCTGTTGCGACCTCGGCCTTGTCCGCTGTCAGCGCCGGGGAGTGAGGAGGGGAGGTCAGCTGGGGAGCGGGTAGAGAAACGCGGACGTATTTGCTCGCTATTCGCCCAATCTCGGCGCTTTTGTTGGGTACAAGTCGCTGGCTGACGGCGGGGGATTGGGACTCCGGGAACGGAGACCCGTTGAAAAGAACTAAATCAATCCGGTTTAACCCCGGGAAACCAGGCTTGCACCTTCAGAAGCAAATACTCCGTTTGCAGCTAGCGTTCAGCTACCTGACACTAGGCAGCCAAATGGTAATAGAGTTGCAACAATGAAAACAAAGGCTCATTTGCTAGGACACAATTAGCAGGTTTGCCAGCGGTATCCCCAGTCCGTTTGCTCCTCCGATTGCCCAACGACCGGGGGAGAAGGAAGGGAGAAGCTATCCATTCAAACCAGTTTCCACTAATGCTGATTTGGAAGTTCACGCAGACAAGAGTTACCAGGGCCCCGACATTAAACGATTCCTATCAAAAAACGCCCCTAAAACGATCAACGACACGACGCGGCTCCTCGCTGCATTTTTAAACTAACCTCTCGACTCTTTCTGAGGAATATGGCCGGTCATACGATGCTGTGCGGCGGCTCTCGACCCGCTCCTCCCGTGCCTTGTGATGTGTTGGGTCTGAGGGAAATCTCAAAATGGCGGCCGCGCTCTTCTCTGAAATGTCACATCCGCATGGTGATCCAAACACGAGCCCATCCCCGGCGAGGTTCTCATCTATGTTAACTCATATAGGTCCGGCGTGTTCCTCACATATTGGAGATATTGCACAAAAGTGCATTTATGACTGGAATAAAACTAACACGAATAATAATTTAAAAAAATAAACGTTTATCTACATTTTGAACGACCGTGCTATGGGCAACAAAAACGACTTCCTTCGAAGTATGAAACAATTTTTTTTGAAACAAAACTTTTGATAATATTCGCAGCGTCTTCCCAAGGCAGAAGCAAACTTAGCTGCTACTAAGGGCACACAAGGCCAGCAAGGGAGGGGGGCAAAGAGCATTCTACTTTCACACAAAATTCAGGTGTCAAAACTACAGTTCAGGTTATGAATCCTGAGTTAAATTTGTCTCAGAAATTGGTGCTTTGTACTGGGAATGATGTCGAAGTCAACTTAAGTGAGCTGTTGCAAGTAGAAAAAAACAGTCAGATTCACTATATACTGCGATGCTAACTACTTAGCAATATGCATCATGACAATTACTTCGCTTCATGTTGCGCTTTCAAACTGTAAAGGGAAATGTTCATAAATCAGTATCGTACCACTGCGGTATGTGGACCTCTGGTTTAATGAGATACAAACTGTTAGAAGTCCTAATAAACTTTGTTTTACATGCTTGGCAGCCATATTAGATGTTCACCTCGGAGATGCTAGACCATCTCAGCTAATTCACCATTTGTTAATCTTTTCCGCTGTTGCCTGTGGAGCATTGTCGATAAATAACACTTTTGTATATGCTTTTCAGCCTAACCAATTAAACTGATCCATCCATCCGCCACTGAGAGTATACTAAAATACAAAATACTTAAACTTAGAGAAATGACGTTTCCTTCGCTATTCTTTTACCATAATTTTATGAATAATGTGACGTGATTCATTTAAGAGTCAAGGAAAGATTCAATGTACAAAGCAACAAGGATGACAACTGAATAAACTGATGTTTGCAACTGGCATGATATAACCACCAATGTCAAAACACATCATGGACATTGCAAGCATTACAAATTACCAATAGTCACCTAGAAAACAGTAGCAACAAAATAAATTGCTGAGAATCACAAGACAACACTAGTTGGAAGCACAAAGCGAACATGTTAGAATTCGTACTAGTTTTTTCAAGGCAATATTAATTTACTTAGTATTATCATCAGACTGTTCAGTCCATGTAAAAAAAACAAAAAACAGTAGAGTGTGTAGAAATGTTAATTTAAGTGCTGAATTTCAATACAATGAGTGGTCTTCAAACACAGTGCTAACAACCACCCTCATCAGGCTAGCCATATGTTATACATTAAATAGTTATAAACATTGTAATGTGTTAGCTGGGGTCATAGTGGCAGGAGTTTGTCCCATAATCAGTGAGTTGTTGGTTTGAGCCCCACCCTGTCCATGGCTGTTGTGTCCTTGGGCAAGACACTTCACCTTTGTGTCCTGGACTTGATAAGCACTATACATGTACAGGCCATTTACCATTTAGCGGATCAAGCTAAACATGTTTTGTGGTCACTGCCCCCATTTTGATATTGAATATCAACGTGAGAAATTGAACTGATGTAATAAAACATGTATTCTGACCTTTTAAAATTTTCTTTCTTAAAAACATCATTTAAAAAGTTATTTCTAGTGAGGAAAAATTAGGACACCCCCAGATTTATTTCCACTTAAAATGTACAAAACCACACATAGGTGTATCAGATTAGGTGCACATGATTACAACATCATTGCTCTGCATTTTAAAGGAGTTTTACCCTGTTTAAACCTGAGACATTTAGTCTTGAGTGTTGAAATGAGAGTCGTGAGATATTCAATAAGCTTCAAAATGAAGGTTTTAGCAGCTTGAGAATGGATTTATAAAGGTCTCAAATAAATCGGAAGCAAGCCATTCCACTGTACTGTCCAGAGAATAGTCTAAAAGAAGAGGATATTCAAAATAACTGCCAACATGCCCTGTTCTGGCCATTTAAGCAATTTCTCTGTGAAAATAGCAGAAGATGCTAAAAGAAGTCTCTAAAAGCCCTAAAATGTCATGGAAGCTACAACAGCCTCTGAAAGTGCATGCCTTTACAATAAGAAAAAGACAAAAGTTTATAGAATGTGTGCAAGAAGGAAACTTTACTCTTAAAGACAAACATGAAGGCCAGAGTAAAGGTTGACAGACAGAAAAGCAGACAAATACTTGAACTTCTAGAATAATGTTGTTTGAACAATAAATGAGTGTGAAGCTGAACTGTCTGGTTCCCAGAGCAGTGAACATGGTTGGTGTAAACCAAATTTAGCATTCCACTGATAAAAAAAAAAAAAAAAAAAAAAAAAAAAAAAAAAAAAAAAAAAAAAAAAACCTCATGCCAAAGCAGTTTTTTATTTTATTCACAGTTGTTTCATGAGTATGGCAAAGTTATTTTTGTTACTCACTCCTGTTAAATTACTTTCTTTTACAGAGATAAATAAAAAAGTGTCCCAACTTGGAAGCACGCTTGTTTTATTTTATCTTTATTTTTTTTCCCCACCATCATATGGCATAGTATTACATTTTAGTGAGGAAAGTTGTTTCAATCATGTTTTCATTTTGAAAATAAAAACATTACCAACATCTGGCAAGCAGCTTGTCCATCAGGTTGAAACTTATATCTTGAGATTTTGATGAAATGTCCCCATCTAGCGGGCATTTGTAGCTTTGCAAACAGATTTCTCTACGCTTTGAAAATAACGCAAGAAAATAAAATTATAATCATAGATTTTTTTTTTTCTTTTACAAAAAGAGATGGAAAAACAATGTCTTGGTCATAGTTCATTTGAACAATAACATCTTAAAATCTGATCATTAAAAATCGAATTTCAATTTGAGTTCCTAATGCAAATACCTTTTTTTTAAAAATTGTCATCGCTTCACTTAATTGTGTTAATGGATTTTTTTTTCCCTGTAACATCTCCTTTCTTTGTGTTAAAAATGGAAAATATAGTTTAAAAAGTCCTAAAAGCATATTTTCATAGTTAACTCACTGACTGAAAGGTGGCTATGTCCCATGGCTGCAGAACAAGTCCAAATCACCATCCCGCCATCCCAGGCTTTTTCAGGCAACTCCTGTACACAAACAGAAGATTGCATTTCCCCCCTCACATTGTTGAACACCAATCATTGCTTCTCTAAGGTTGTTTCTGCTGTTTTATCACTTTGGCATTTTGTGAGATTCAAAAGGGTGTTCAAAGAGGGTATACTTTCTTTTATCTACAACTCGAGCTGGATAAACAGCTAAAAAAGTAAACCGGTGAACGAAGAATTTGGTAAAGTAAGCAAACTTATTTAACAATATTTAGATAATTAATGAAACAAATGAAAACACTACTTCAAAATTTAGTTTAAGAATTGTTTTAAAAATGATCTTAAGACCTGAATTTTAAAAAGTACAAGCAAACAAGACAATGTAAGTCTTGATTGCTTCAGAGTTTTGTTTCTCCATTTGAGCTTTACTGGTGTGTACGTTTTTCATTATTTTCTCCCAGCTAACAGGTGAAATTGTGCTGCTATAGCTCTAACTTGGCAATAAACTTACATTTAAATGATAACAAGAATGAAGTCATGTTGTTCAGAAATAATGGCTCAGCAGGACCACTTGCATTGAGCTTTCCTCCATTACATCCAGAAAGCTCTTATCATAAACTTAGAAGTGAAAATGAGTTCCAGCCTTAAATTTCATAGTCAAGAAAACTCTGTGACAAAATCCTCCTTCCTCCAGTTGCCTCTGATTTCCAGAAGCAATGTGGAGACAGTAACCTATGCTTTTATTATTTGTCCCCTTGATTATTGCAATGCTCTCCTCTTTGGCATGCTGAGGGCCGACTACTGCAGCAGGCTGTTGTCTGTCCAGCATGTTGAGATCTCCTGCTCGGTGCTGAGTGGTCTTGATGCCAAAAGGTTTGTGGGGATGCCGGGCTACTGTAGGGACAGGGTTCCAGATTTGGCCTGTGTGGCATAGGTACCAACATAACTGGGTCAGGGGGTCCTGTCAGTGTTGCTAATAATGCTTTCTATGATTCTCACCCTTCCAACAACTTTGCACCTCCAGGTGACAAATTTGCTGCAGATACCCCTACTCAACACACACAAGCACACATCCACCCACCCACACAAATCTACATGGTTGAAAGTATAAACACTGGTTATTATTACAGCAATTTGACCTGCCTACTCTGATGCTGGATACAGTCTTGATTTAATAAGCAATCAAGGAATTAGGATCACATCGAGAGGGAACCTTTTTGTGGAGGAAATCTGCCCTGGCACATGTGACAACCGGTTTGGTATGCATAAAATGCCAATGTTGTGAAGATTAAAGAGTGTAAGACCTAAAACTTAGCCTCAAAGAACATAATAACTCATTGTATATCTGTTTTTAATTTTAAGACGGCAGTGAGATATTTAAGTCACTCTAAAACTGTGTGAATAGACTGAAGTTTGAACGAAGTACAAGCAAAAAAAATGTAGGAAGCAATTTATAAATCCTTAGTTATCGCTCTGTTTTTACAGATTTATTTTTGTAACATTTAATAATTTATTTTATTTTGAGGTAGATATTTTGAAATTAGCTTTTCATCCTTCTAAATTACCATACTTTTAAAAATAGTAGATCTGTATAATTTGTTATGTTATGTATAAACATATATTAGCTTGGATCTGGGACATACTGTACTTTGCACATTTCTGAACTTTACCCCCCCAACTCCACCCCCCAAAAATAAAAAAAATAATATAATATAATATAATATAATATAATATAATATAATATAATATAATATAATATAATAAGCTCAGATTTTATAGTCTAAAAGCAGACTTCCTAACAAAACTCGAACTCTCTGTGAAGCTCTAGCTCCACTGTGTCAGTTTCCGGATGGACGTGTTGGAAAGCCAATCACAAAGCGTGAAGACCCAAAGTCCACCCACAGCATTAATGTGGCCAATTGTTGTTGAGATCTGTAGCAATGGGTGGAGTGAAGTACATAACATGGTAGTGTGTCATGTATATATCCCGACGTCGGCAAGTAGAGGAAAATAGTTAGCTAGGCTTGTCTTCCGAGGTAGTCGGAAGAGACTACGGTGCTAAATTAGAGGACAAAAAGAATAAATATATAACAGTATTTATGACTTTATTTATATAGCTCTATATATGCTGCCCATATATTATCAAATTAAAAAGTTAGAAACGAATTTCCTCCGAGCTCTCTTGCATTAAATGGAGGAGAAGAAGGAAGACGGGGATTCGGAGATACAGGAACACGGACCGGAGCACTGGTTCTCAAAATGGGAGCGGCAATGTTTAGCCGAAGCCGAGCAGATGGACCCGGGCGAGGAGGAGGCCGACAACGACCAAGATAAACTCTGGCATCTTTTCCAGAACTCCGCCACTGCCGTAGCCCAATTATACAAAGGTCAAAAAGCAACACTTTCTTTTTAGCTTGTTATAGCTTAGCAAAAGATATGTAGCTATTTTACCAACTGCTAGTTGGTTAGCAACCCGGCTCTGTATCTACAGTAACTGTGGGTTAAATGCTAGCTAGCTTGTTAGCCAGCTTCCTAGCCGGTACCAGGAGTAGCGTTTACAGGTGACTTTTTTTTAGCTAAAGTTAGCTGGTTTGTGGTTGACAGGGATTAGCATCTCCTTCCCTACCCTACCTACGTAAAGATTTATAGCGCTGTATGTTAATTTTTCTTGGTAAGCCAAGCGTAGCAATATAAATAAATGTTGGTGACTACTTTCTTTTATAACATGTAGTTTGTTGACATAAGTAGATCGTAGCTAACTTAACATTAGCTAAGTAGTTACAAAATGGCGATGGTAACAACAGTCGTAGCTACGCGACATTCCCAGCTGACTGTCAGTGTTAACAAATGCTATGAAGTGAAAGTGGATTTTTTTTTAACTGTCTTTTACGATTTTAATGATAATACATGACTGTATGGTTGTTGATAAAACTCATGTTTCCCTGCTGATCCAGGGGCTGCTTTTGGCGAGCGTTAAAATTACAAGATGGCGAGGATAATATTGGTTCCCTGCCTTCACTGTCTAGTATTTTACATATATACACCCCAACCACATAGAGTTTGACGAATTGTTTGTCTTGTATGTATGTTGTACATTGTTTAGGAACTTTAGTGCTGAGAGTGCAGTTAAGTTCGGTACTTTCTCTCCGCTGCCCTGTTGACCGTCTTGTCTGCCTGCTGACATCTATTTTTATGCCAAACCCCATCTCTGCAGTTGTAGAAGCCAGACAAAATGGCGTTTAAAAGTAAACCTCACTTCTTCACCTCTAACCCTTGCCGTGCTTTGGTCACATACACAGGGAGTCTGTATGAAAAATCTTGGTGTTATGTAATATATAGTAACCTACCATTTCCCTTCTCTTCCACAGACAGGGTATGCCACCAGCAGGGCCTGTCATTGTGGGTGCCATTTCAGAATGCTGCTACAGCAGTAACCAACCTTTACAAAGGTAACCATCCATATGCTTGGCATGTGTTTATATAAGCTGCTATGCTCTGAATGTCAAAGTTGTTTGGATTTCATGCCACCCGTTTAAACACTGGTTATCAGTGTATCCAACATTCTTTTATTGACTGCTCCATCAGAAGATGAAGGTGTCATTGTTGTTTGTGGACTCCATGGTGAGGGGTAGACTTGTTGAGCACTGCCATCAAAAATGTATTGATTGCTGGATTAAATGAATAGACCTCAGAAGATCAAGTCTTTACAGTTGATACTGAAGTAAGTGTGAAACTGGCCAGGGCTACAAAACTGACTTTACATCTTATAGTAATTTTAAGTCTGTTTAGTTTCTTATACAGTATGTATTACAATACTTTGAAAAAGTATTCACACCCCTTGAACTTGTTCATGCTTTTTCACATTACAGCCACAGGCTTGAATATACATTACTGAAATTCTGTCTAGACCAATACAAAGTAGGAGGACTGCATGATATAAGAAAGTCTTGCGATGGGGATGACAGTAAATATTGCAATTACAATATTAGTGGCAATATATGCCTATTTTTCTTCTTTCCTCTCTTTGTCATCTTTGCTTCCAACACTATGGGAACTTTAGCGTTTTGGGTAATGTCATTTGTGTCTTGTGTGAGCATCTGCTACCATGAGACTCTGTCCATGGTAGCAAGATTACAGTACTGGAAATACATTAGCCAACAATGAATGCACTACAAACAGTCCTTTTTGATATGAATATTGCACAAGTAGCAGATAATTATATTAGTGGGATTTGTGGATCTTTTTTCTGTCGCTTGGGGTCAATGCTTTGAATGACCAATTTTCACTGTAATTACAGCTGCATGTTTTTTGGGGGTATGTCTATACCAGCTTTGCACATGAACTATTGCCCCAGTCTCAAGTCTTTTACAGCCAGTACCATGTATTCTTCCAGGATTGCAATAAACTGTACCCATTTTCTTTGTAGACCACGCTTGTTGTAAAATAATGAAAAGTTTATGGTCTGGGTGTGACTATGTTAATAGATTCAAGACGTGCTAATACTTTTGTAAGGCACAGTATGTATTATTGTTGCAATTTTACTGTAAAATATTATACTATTTAGATTATTATTATCATTAGATTCATGACTGCAGAGTTTTTGGGTAATGATCAGTAATGTCTTCCTTCACAGAAAGTGTTGAAGCTCATCAGAGAAGTTGTGACCGGGGCATCCAGATAGGCCACCAACGGCGTAACAAGGTGGGTTTATGTCTTTGTTCCTGTTTTTTGTTTTTTTGTTTTTTCTCTTTGTGAACCCAGTTATCTTGTTTTCTCAACATGTCTTGCTGTTTACGCATTCCTCTCATTTCACCTGTGGCTTGTGATAAGAAAAACCAAAGAAATGTATCAAACTTCAATCAGACGATGCAACGGATTGATTTATTGCAGGATATGCTGGCTTGGGTGAAAAAGCGCCGAAGAACTATCCGCAGGGAGGATCTTATCAGCTTTCTGTGTGGAAAAGCCCCGCCACACAGAAGCAGCAGGACCAACTCTCGGCTGGCCATGGTGGCCCCCAGCAGGGCTAATTCCCCAGCTGAGACTGGCTCATCTGTAGAGACGGACCTGCAACCCTTCAGGGAGGCCATAGCTCTGCATGGTAAGGAAAGTTTAGTCTTGCTATGACACCTCAGTAATATATTTGATATGTTTACTGGTACACATGGGAGGTATTGTGTCAGATAAAAGTTAGTTGGTGTCTATTAAAAATGTTACATGTTTAATCTGATAGCACAGCAAAGGTATTAAATGAACGGTAAAATAACTTATCAGGTAAACGTGTTTCTTCCTGGTCCAAATTATCTCCTTCCACACAAGTAACATCTGAACTGTGGTGTGTGTGTGTGTGTGTGTGTGTGTGTGTGTGTTTTTATATATAGTTGGGGATCACATGATTCTGTTTCTTGCTTCAGCAGTCATGCTTCTCTGCCACATGTCACCATTAGATAAGTTTGTTTTGCTGGGGTGTGTCGGCACTGGCCAATCATGACAGGGCTCCCACCAAGGGAATGTCACTGAGTACATTGGACTAAATTTAAAAGTTTTTTGTTTGTTTGTTTTTGTTGCTTTTATTTGATTTTAAATTAATTTCACCTGTTCAGATGCATGCATCTAGGTTTGATTGCTCAGTTTCTTACTTTAAACACTTTATATTTTTGAAGTAAACAAAATCAGCTGGATCTGAAGTTGAAGCAAATTGTGTGTTAGGTATTGTGGTCTCTGTCAGGAGGTTTTGGTGTCCCTCCTGTATTGGTAATATATATTTTTCTATTTTAAGTTATTAATGTGCATTGGGACAATGAACACAATTTTATCCAAGTATAGTCTAAATATAAATTACCCAAATGCAATGACTTTACCTGTTTAAGTTAAACAGTTAAGTTTCACTCTGTGGATGAGCAGTTTAAGATTTTTTACATATTATTTTAGTGTTTTTGGTGTGTGTGTGTGTGTGTGTGTGTGTGTGTGTGTGTGTTTTTTTTTCCCAGCATTTTCTTCCCCCTTGCTCTGAGGTCCACAGTTTGAGAAAATCTCTGTTATTGAATCTTTAGACATTGCTTATGTTGACCTACGATCTTTAAAAATGACTGCTTGGCATTTTTCTCCCTTTTGCTGTGGATCCCAGTTTGTCTTGGCAGTTTTCATCTCGGAAGATCAAACAAACTAAAGGCTTTAGTATATTTGCTTGTATTTGTATCGCTTGGACTGTTCTGATGACCCCACTGATGCTGTTGTGTAAACAGTGCAAATGTTGTCTTGAAACCATCATATTTAGGAATCATTCATAGGACTGAAATAAATAATTTTGAATCCTTGCATCAAGTCTTGATCAGACGTTACCCTCATCCAAAAGATGTATGCTGAAGGCTACACATTGTACAGTCGCTGGCAAAACTATTCATACATTTATAAGTATTTTTGATATTTGTTGGATCACACTTCGATGTATTTTATTTGAGAATTCAACACAGAGTGGTACATAATTGTGAAATTAAAGGAATTTTTACAGATAAAGATCTGTAAACTGTGCCATCCTTCTGTATTCAGCCCCTGTACTCTGATCCCCTGAATAAAATCCAGTTAAGCCGATTCCCTAACTACCTAATAAGGTCCACCGGTGTATAATTTAACTTCAGTACGAATAAAACTATTCTGTGAGAGAGAAAATCTGGAAATACAGCAGATCAGGGAATAAGTCTTAACAATTTGTGAAACGAGACATATCAAATTGCAATATCACCATGTGCAGTTGGAAAGGACTGCTTGGGTGCAGTATTTTGAGGGCTCCAATATATGACCCTCCCCCACCCCTCATACATTTAAAAATCTTTTCAGTATCTTCACTTTCAGTCATGCTCGCAACTTCATTGACCAAGATCAGAAAGCAAAAACCCAGGTGAAGTGGTGGGGAAGTGTTATGATGATCATCTTAGCAATATTTTACAGTAGCATAGCAATATATTGTTTTCCTAATATTGTGCAACCCTAGGGTTGGGTTATCAAAGGATACCCCAAGCTTTGAAGCGAGGGCTGCTCAACCGATCATCTGAGCATGCAAACTGCAGACCTAATAAGACATAGCTGTCCACCTAAGCTTGATAGGATAGGCTGGACAAAGAGAGCATTAATCATAGAAGCGGTCAAGAGGCCCATTGTAACACTCTAAGAGCTGCAGAGCTTTGCAGCTTAGGCTGGAGAATCTGTTGGCAGGAAATTGAATAGTTGTTCTTCACAAATCTGGCTTTTATGGAAGAAATGTAAGAAGGGGGAAAAAAACAAGCTGTCTGTGGTGGAAAACCAATCTGTGTTTCATCCCCAGTGTGAAACAGGATAGATGCAGCATCTTGGTGCGCTGGATGCTTTTCTTTAGGGAAGCTGGTTGGAGTGGTTGAAAGGTGGAGTTACATCCAGGGCAAACGACTGTAAACATACAGCCAGAGGTACAATGGCGTGGTTTCGATGAGAACATTAATTTGTTGGAACGGTTCAGATCTAGTCAGTTAAAAATCTGTGGCAAGACTTCAAAAAAAAAAAAAAAATAATAATAATAATAATAATGTTCAGACTGTCTCTATTCTGTGTGACAAAAGGTTGAGCTTTTTTTTTTTTTTTTTTTTTTTTTTTTTTTTTTTTTTTTTTTTTTTCAAAGAAATTTCAGCTGTTAAATGTGTAAAACTAGAAGAACCTTAAGACCAGCAGCTCTATTTGAAGCAAAGCATGGTTCTAAGAAGTATCAACTCAGAGGGACATGCACACAAATCGTGCATCATTTTCCACACATTTAAAATGTAGGTGCTTCTTCGTGTTGGTCTATCAAATAAAACTCCAACCAGATGCAAAGATATGTCGTTTTTGTTTTGTTCAGCACTCTCATATCATTTTAAGTTTGCTGCCAGTCATCTTTCAGTAATGCCTCTTGTTTCTTCCTTCCTCAGGTCTGAGCGGGGCCATGGCGAGCATCAGCGTGCGCTCCGGTGCTCCAGGGTCTCCAACACATGTGAGCGGGAGCAGCAGTAACACGGGGGGTGCGAGTGGAGGCAGTTCCTCTGGCTCCGGGCTGGTGTGCCGCAGCAGACGTAACGGGCTCCAAGACGTCGATCTGAACACTTTCATTACAGAAGAGATGGCCCGACATCTGGACTCTACTGGCTCTGCCGCCGCCGGGGGAGGAGGAAACAGGAAACGCAACTCCACCCAGTGTAGTGACGTCATCACGGACTCCCCTACGCACAAACGCAACAGGGTGATCTGATCTGTTGTCTGCCTGCCTGCCTGCCTGCCTGTCTGTGTGAGAAGGGTGGGATGAAGTCTTCAAACCCAGGATGGCTTTGTAGTACAGATGTGCTGATGTACAGACTTCCAAGCGTCTGGGCTGGAAATGAAAGTGAGGCCTGAAGGCTCTCAGTTGCATTTGTTCATGAATTGTGTTCCTTGTCTCCTTCTCCAACACTAAGTACAAATCCACAATCAGAGCTGTGTGTGTGTGTGTGTGTGTGTGTGTGTGTGTGTGTGTGTGTGTGTGTGTGTGTGTGTGAGAGAGAGAGAGAGAGCAAGAGAGAGAGAGTGTAACTAAGTGGGAAGTTTGGACAGCCTCACACATTCCTCAGACCAAGCTGCCCTGGAAAGCAGACAAAGAAGGAGGTCACTTACTAATTCTGGGATGTAGGCAGTCTCAACGAGTGGAAAGTACGCGTGCAGCTCGACAAGCAAAAAGCCACTTAATCTCTGACACATGTATGTGCTTCCCTCCCTCAGTCTGTCATCCCCACCCTTCACCTTAATAAGGAAGAGAGGGCCATGATCAAATGTCAGACTCGGTGAATTGAGTTGCTCGCCAAAAAAAACGTTGGACCCGTGCTTGAAGCTTCGTCTCCTTGTCAAGACAGCCCGCTTGTGTTTTCTGTTACTTCCTGTTGCCTAACAGCGGTGCAGCTCATTCACCTAGCATCACATTTGTAGCCAGTTGCATATGTCTGTCTGGTGGCTGACGTCTAGCAGCTGGATATTAATGTTTGGACATTCAGACCATGTTTTCATCTTTCTTCTCTGCTTCAGTTGTGACTTGATGTCTGCAGTTATTTTTTTTCTCTTCACCCACCAGTGTTAAAGTTATCGGCTTAGCTCCACCCTTTGCAGCTGGAACAGCCAAGTTGATTCTACACAAACTCTTCTCTTAGCTTTTTTTTTTTTTTTTTTTTTTTTTTTTTTCTCCCCCATGTTATTGTTTGATAATGGAAATTGAGTCTTACAGTTTCTTCGATGCCCTTCCTTCTATTTCCCTGCGTTTTTATCATGACAGCAGCTGCCATTTTATGTGCTCGTGTGACTATTCTGATGAGTTGCAATAAGTATTTTAGTTTTTTGCACTTAGCCCTAACCTCTGACTCATGCAGACAAATCAGCTCTTCCACAACCCACCTCCCCTAAAGTAATTCTTTAACCCCAAGCGGGCCAGCTTGTGTTCAGGTGCTTAAAAAGCAAATAAAACCCTTGGTTCCAGTCAATGGAGCGTATTTGTGCCCATCCCTTTGTGACAAATTATTTAATTTATTATAAATGTATTATTGGCAACTTTGTGCACTTAAATTGGGGGTTTTTGCGTAAATAAGTCTAGTTGTTGGGTTCACCCCCCTCACACAAAATGATCATTCTTGGGGTCATTTCATTCATGAGGTGGTTGTTGCTTTTCATCCACTAAGATGAATTACAGCAGACCCTGACGTCACATAAATGAGTAAATTTGACTCTTTTTTTTTGGTTCAATGAATATGAACTGGTCATGGAAGTATTTTTAGTTCAATATCAGATTGAAAGAAAAGAGCAATGCAACCAAACGTGAACTTGTCTGTGGTTGTAATTATCCCCCATAATTAGAGATGCACTGATCAATGTTTTTCTGGTCAATTCAAGGTTGTGTGTGTGTGTGTGTGTGTTTTCCTTTTTTTTTTTTTTTTTTTTTTTTTTTTTTTTTTTTTGTAAGGACTAAAGGATTTAAAAAAAGTAAAAAAAATAAAAAATAAAAAGGTTAAGAAAATAAATTACTGGAATGTGTCCATCTATGCATCAAAGCACAAATCCTGAACCAACCATTATCTGATTTTTGTTAACTTCAGAAGTTTAATGAAAATACTGACTGGCTGGTGGTTGACGGGGGCTCTTAATTTTGATGCATTCAATGAATAGGAAATTTAAATATTTCAGCTCCAGTTGAGCAGAAACACTGGTTGATCGATGTATCGCTGCAATTTTTTTGTTAAAAACCAAATTGAACTGAACCAATTCAATTGGTTTAGAAATGATCAAGCTTTCTGAGATTGAAAGTTTTCATTTTGCTGACTTGAGATGTCTGCCATCTCCTGCTCTCTGCCCCTCTTTATGACTTGGTTTGCTCCTTTCAGATTTTTTTTTTTTTTTTTTCCTTTTTCTGGACTAAAAAAAAATCAAGTTTTCTTTGAAGTGGCACAGCAGGGTATGCTGGCATGCTTTAGTCACTCATTTCATTGTGTTAATTACCATGTCATTTTATATTCAGCTTTTCTTGGCTGACGGGAGAACTGATTTGTCCACTCTGTCAAAACAAAGCCCAGAATCTGAAGTTTTAAATTGACATTTGTTGAAACTTCAAGTGAAAATGGAAAGAACTTCTGATTTAGCTTTGAATTTGCTTAAGTTTCAAGAAGTTGTCAAGAAAATGTAAATTTTCAGAATTTCCTGCTGCCAAAATGTAACATTTCAAGTGAGTTTCAGTTCAATCTGTCTTGAATCGAGGAATCTGAAGTGAATCCTGACCTGTCCACATCCTCTCTGGTGTCAATGTCTTTTCCATGTTGAGCCCACTGCTTACTATCGAACACTCCATTTTGGTGTTGGTAGGATATCTGCCGTAAACTGAGAGCAGGGACCACCTTCTGTTCTTATTATGGCAACATGTTGGTGAAGGTGATGGTGTTTTCTTACCAGGTTTAAAAAATGTAATCATATTGGATTTTTCCTCCTCCCTGAGGTTGAACTACATTACCCACAATTCAGCTTGTGTTATCCAAACTCCTGTTAAGGTTGCATCTCTTGGCCCATTTCCAAGCTTTTGGTTTATTTAGAGTTGACATGGTTTTTGTTCCGCTCCTCAGTCGGTCATGGCCTTCATCACCTTCATCAGACTGACTCATGCCACATGTCTTCAGAGCCAAAACTATGATCAGCTGTTTCTGGATACTTATTTGTCTAAAATAAGATAAATGGCTAATCTATATACTTAACAAATATTTGTTGGTATGATATCTGTGGTTCACATTGTAAAATAAATAAAACAGTTCTGTTGAAATTGTATGAGTTTTATGTTTTAATAAAAGAGATGCTATACACCATGGCTCAGAACTAAACCTGGGATTTTTTTTCGGAGGTTTTATTTAAAGGGTTTTATTAGTCTATTTCAAACAAATAAGGGTATCTGAATTTGAAATCCTTTTTTTTTTTTTTTTTTAATACTCCGATGAAGGATTATTGCACTTAAATCTTTTTGCAATTAAGTCCCTGAGAAATTTGGAGTCGGCATAACTAGTGAAGATTGGTGTTTGTGATTCAGTTTTCCCTTTTTATTCCTTTGAATTACAAGTAAAATTCCGTCCCTGCTCCCTAATCTGTACACTCCTTACTGATTGGACAATGAGTAATGTAGCCAGCCAATCACAAGAGAGATATTTTTTGGGCGGTTTTCAATCAGCTTTTAGCGACAAGTAACAACGGTTCTACTTTGGGTATAGTCTTATTTTCACATACCGGAACAAAAGCTTTAGAATAAATAAACTACGCATATTCCTCTATAACAAGCATACATTGGAATCTTTCCATCAAAGCAACAGTTTTTACATTTACAAACGTTAATTAGTTTATCGTCATCAATTAATTTTTTTTTTCTCCGAGCAGACTAAAAACTAAAGGGGAACCTCTCTTTGAAGTCCAGCTTTGAACCACCAGGGGGCGCCAAGAGACAGTACAAGAAAGCGCCTATGTATTCTATTTACTTGCCTGTCATATTTTTCTTTAAGTCGCTGTATTGTTTTATATTGGATTTCCAAATATAAAGTGTGAATTTCACATGAAAAGATTGCCTTGGAGTACTTTCTGATCTAAAGTTGGACTCTGTATTCATAGCACTCAACATACAATCTCATTGAAAAGCTTAATAGGTTAGACAATTTCACACATTTGCATTTATTTACAGGCTTAAATAGTGTTTGTTACAACAACTGTAAATTTAAATGACAAATGCAAAGCAGGAAGAGCCAACCTGCAACAACAGAATCAAATTAAAAGAAATGCAAAAAATGGTTTAACTAAGTCTGAGGTACAGGGAAAAAAGAAAGCAAGCTAATGCATACTGTTTCAGTTAAAAGGCAAAACTACATGGGTGTAGGGCTAGACATATAGCCAACACTGCTGAAGATCCGTTGCTACAGGTTTGGTCCACGGCTGAATTTGATAAGGTATTGACCCCTCCTTCACTTACGAGCAGCTGATGAGGAAAACATTGGTACGTGAAATAAATCTGGATCCAGGTTGTTTAGGTATCTGACATGTTGGAGAAGGTAAGGATTCAGAAGACCAGTTAAACGAGATCTGAATATGATGAGAAAGCTGAGCTCTCAAAAGTCCACTGCAGTCTTACAGGAGCTTTCACCCATCTGAACGCAGAGCTGCTTTAAAGTGTAGTAGTGTGACTTAGATCTGGCTGAGTGGCAGGAACTTCTGGTAGTAGCTCTTGGTTACATCAATCATGAGATCCTGTGTGCACTCTGGGAGCTCTCCTGAGAACAGACCTGGGAGAGCACCGGACAGAAAACACTGTTAAAAGCAGGCCAGGTAGGAGAAAGGACAAATAAAAGTCTGCTGTGTGTCCTGCTGACCTGGACATCCAGAGAAAACTGTGAAAGGTGGCACCACTGTCTCCGGAGGAAGCACCGTGTTGTCTAAGATCTTGCAGCAGTCTTTCAGCACACATCGACGGCCCTGCACGGCAAGAGTAAAAAAAAAAAAAAAAGTCACAAAATTAAGACCTTTCACCTCCTCCAGAAGTCGTATTTATTCTACAGATTATATAGCAGGGTTTTGTTTTTTTTTTTAAATACACTATAAAGAAAATGTTAGGAAACATTAATAAACTGTATCTTCCAAAAACTGAGGCAGAGACACTCAGTTTCTTATAATTACTGTGCTATTCACTCTTTAACATTCACTATCAAAAATGTTACAAAAAACACACACAAAAAAAAAAAAAAAAAAAAAAAAAAAAAAAAAAATCAAAGCCTATATGAAATTGAAAAGCTACTTCAGCTCCATTCCACACCAAAAATAAACACATGATGTCAGAAGGCTCAGAGCTGTTTCGATTCCTGACAAGCCACATCACTTCTCATAACACTGTTTATATCAGGTGGCATCAGGTGGTCACTGATGTAGCCAGAAAAAAATATATTCACTTTCCGAATTTAGAGTGACTGGATCTTTATGCATTCTTGGTTTCCACAAAAAAACGAGTTCTTAATTTTCACACAGTTTTTAAAATGAATCATAAACAAAAGTTTATCACGCATAATTCTGCAGTGGTCAGACTTTAAACGAAGAACCTGCAAAAAGGACATTCACGAAGGATGAAAGGAAGGAAACATGAATGGATGGATGATAGAAGGTTAAACTGATGGATCGTAAATGGACATTAGTGGAGAAATGTACAAATGGGTAGACAGATAGATGAACAAATGGATTGAAACAATGGTTCAAGGAATAATGTCTGGAAATACATAATGTCTGGAAATACAGATACAGTTGAAACCAGAAGTTTACAAAACCTGAAAAAAAAGATACATGCCCCTTTTCTGAAGCTTAATCAGAGCAAACTTCTTATGTTTTAGCTCGGTTAGAATTACCAAAAATCATTTCTATTTACTAAATGCCACAATAATGAGAGAAAGAATCTGTCAAGAGAATCATTTATCAATATCTTCAAAATCAGCAGTTTACACAAAGAATGATTATTATCTCTTTAAACAATGAGGGAAAGTCCAGATGATGATGTCACGGCTTTGGAAACCTCTGATAGGTTAACTGACACAGTTAATTGGAGGCTCGCCTGTGGATGTATTTTTAGGCCACACCTGGAACACACCGCTTTCTTGTTTGACATGATGGGAAGGCCAAAAGAAATCAGCCGAGATATCAGGAAGAGAAATGTGGAGCTGCACCGGTCCAGTTCATCCTTGGAAACAATTTTCAGATGCTCGAAGGTGCCACGTTCATCTGTTTAAACAATTATACGCAAGTATAGACATGATGGGAATGATTTCCAACCGTCACACAGCTCTGGAAGGAGACGGATTCTGTGTCCCAGAGATGAACGGGTTTTGGTCCAAAATGTGCAGACTGACCCCAGAACTAAAGCCAAAGACCTTGTGATGATGGAGGCTGACGCTGGTAAGTCAGTGTCATCATCCACAGTGAAACATGTCCTGTACCAACACGGGCTGAAAGGCCACCCAGCGAGGAGGAAGCCATTACTCCAAAAGAAACATAACAATTTGGCTAAATTGCAGTTTGCAAATGATCACACTGCATGTGGTCTGATGAAACTACAGTGAAACTGTTTGATCATAATGACCATTGTTACATCTGGAAGAGAAAGGGGGACGCTTGTGAGTCAGGGAACACCAGCCGAACTGTATGTATAGGAGTGGCAGCATCACGTCGTGGGGTTGTTTTGCTGTAGGAGGAACTGGTGCACTTCACAACACAGATGGTATCATGAAGAAAGAACCTTATGTGGAAATATTGAAGCAACATCTAAAGACATCAGGCAGGAAGGAAACCCAAAAGCTTTGATCCAAGTCATGCAGTTCAAAGGCAATGCTACAAAACACTAAAGAAATGTATGTAAACTTCTGATTTTGAGGACATTAACAAATAAATCTCTAACATATTCTTTCTCTCATTATTGTAGCATTTAGTAAATAGAAATAATTGTGTTAATTTTATCTAACCTAAAACAAGAGAAGTTCGGTCTAATTTGACTTAAGACACTGAGAAAAAAAAATGTGTATGTGTCTTTTTAATCAGTGTATGTAAACTTCTGGATTCAACTGTATTTCTCCATACTCTGTTTCTATAAGTACGGCGTCTGCAGGTCCACCATTTTTTTCCCCAGTGGACACATAAATGATATTTAAAAAAACAAAACAAAACACAAGTCCACTCTAAACAATGTATTCTGTTCATCTCTTTAAAGTATGACCACCATGTGACTGCAAGAGACTGGAGCTGGAAGGCAGTTTCACATTTTTTGCACAGCTGTCTTTGGACTTTTCTTGGATTTGTTCATTCGAATGATTGGGGGGGGGGGGTTCACTCACTATCACGCAGTTCTTGCCAATGTGGACATAGGAACCGATCTGTGCTGCATTGACCACACAGTCCTCCTCGATGAAGACATGGTCTCCGATGTGGAGCGGGAAAAACGCCACACTGAAGACAAACAGGGATAAGGATGAGATACATTGAATGAATGAAAACATACATAAAGGACCTTCTAAAACCCTGCTGAATAACTGATTGCAAAAAAGTTTGAAGACATTTGGAAAGTATTGAAAATTAACAATTGAATTCCTCTTAAAACAGAACTAAAACGAGATTACATGTGATCTGGTTAAAATTCAGCTTGAATATGTTAAACATGAGAAGAATACCTTACCCTTTGCTGAACTTTTTAAAAGGTGGTCGAATAACACTCCGGCTTTTTACAACACAGTGTCGACCCACTCTGACATTAGCCAGGTCCCCCCTGATTATGCAGTCATTCATCACGATAGTCTGAAGAAAAAACAAGGACAAGCAAAGCATTAAAACCAGATTTCTCCCCTTGATATCAGTGCAAGATCGGTGCATTTCTGCTGTTTTCTCACTTTGCCGTTCAGTACGATGTTTTGACTCCCGCACAGCACAGACTGCCTGCTCACTTTGTTTCCAGAAGCCTGTAATAAACCATAACATGAGAATTAAAACCCTCTTCTTGCACCCAACGCCCTTTTTCAACAATAGCATCCAGCTAGTTAAGAGAGCCGCTATTTTAGCTACTAAAAGATTCAAACGCCGCACAAATTACCGTTTCAATGTACTCCGCTTTGTTGTACAGTATTTCAGACAGCTCCATGGTTATTAGTTACGTAAAATATCCACGACAGAAGTTATTATTATTTGATAATAGCATCTACTTCTTATTATTTCCAGCTCTGAGCTCAATCCTTTTCACTTCCTGTTTTCTGCGCAGGCTCATTCTAGGATCGATTAGTCTGACTTAGACACTTCCATAATTTTCCTTTCTAATAAATTATTATTTGCATGAATATAATTTTAAAGCGTTTCTATAGTAGATTGTACAATATTAACCAAAATTAGATAGTAAATTATTTTAGAAACTCTACTTTGTCTTTAACGCGCATGCGCAGTTTGGAGCCCTTGACCTGGAGTCTTTAACTTGCCTCTGATCCAGCAGCAGGTTCTCCTACAACATGGCGGCCCGTGTCCTGCAGCAGTGTGTCCGCTCGTTTAGCCGGCCCTCGCTGAGGCTTTGCCCGGTTAACCTCGCACTTAGAGCGACTATCGCCCCGGCAGTCACCGTCCACCGACCTTTCTCCTTCGCTGCAGACACCCGGAGGACGCGGTGGCTGGGACAGAGCAGGGTGAGTTGCTGCTAACGCGGCGCAGAGCTGCGGCCTAGCTGTGTGACCTACCCGATGTCTTTCAAAGCTCACAAGCTAACAGAGTTGGATGCAGGTTTACTGGGCTGTGTTGTTTTAGCTCGCTGACTAATTTTTCAGCATGAGCGTCTGGCCACATTTATGAAGCGATGTTATGACGATACATCTGCTGTGTTTTGTGGCTTGTTAGCACATAAAGCTAGTTGTTAGCAAAGTTTACTGGCATGTGTTGTTGTGCGTGTCTTGAACAGCTCTACATCCCAAACATAAACTAGATTAAATGCTTGTAACAGGGGGTAAAACCACGCTATAATGGCTCATTTGTATACACTTAGAAGATTGAGAAGGAACACTAGAGAACGTTCAGTTTTTGGAACAAACCCATGATGGAGTTATTTAAAACTCAAGACTTCAGGGTTGAGCACAAAACATACTGTGCAGCGCACACACAGACGTTTGCTTTACTACTTTATGTAAACACAATGTTTGCTGGTGAAGATGAGCAAAAAATGAACTGATCTAAATGAAAAAGATGAATCACTTTTCCTCTAAAGATGATCTCCACATCTGACCCCTCCCAGATTTGATGTCCAAACCCTCGTCCACCCATATCCTTTCCTTTCTGTACTGTAGTTAACATTTATTTCTAGTTTGTAACCATTTCTTTCAGAGATGCACTAATCAGAATGTTGTGATCAGTCTCAGATCCCTGTCTTTTGTAATTCTTCACATGCCCATTGAGATTTCTCTTCAAGAACTATAAAATGTTAGAATAGCGTTCAGAGTATCCTTTTTAGCCTTTCTACAGTGAGGCATGTAGGATTAATATGAGGCATTAGAAATCACAACACTTATATGAGAGCATGGGTGCCTTAAAACTAAGAGAAAATAACTACAGTAACCGTTTTTGGCTTCTCATAGTTATTAGCATTGAATGAACCACAGAAATACTTGAACATGTAGAACACACACTTTAGCAAGTAGCTCCATGCATCCCTGTGCACTGCACTGATTCTGAAAGTAGCTGAAGAATGTTGTGACTTGGTAACTGTTATACATGGTATGTTCACTGATTGGAAAAAGATTGGATTTTTGAGTTTCCAGCGGTTTATGGTCAGAATTTTACTGAAAATCAGTGCATCTTTAGTTTTTTCCAACAGAACAGTGAAGAGAAATGATGATCATGTATTGAATTATGGTCTGACCTGACGTCTTTCTCCTGGGCCTGTTTAGATCTCATCAGTGGGGGTGTTGTGCCGACAGTATGGCGACCTGCCCCCTCTCACCCTAGAAACCATCAAAGACCGTGTCATGTATGTACTGAAACTCTACGACAAGATCAACCCAGAAAAGGTGAGTGTTATTGCTAAACAAGCCAACAAGTGTGTATTGGTCCTTTATAAAAATAAAAAAAAAGTCTAGAAAACTATGGAACTTTATATGAGTATTTTCTGAAATCAGGATGACTGTTTCATGCCTGTAAAACGTTGTGGCTAAACTCTTGTTATCCTCCAGCTTCAGGCAACCTCCCATTTCATGAAAGACTTGGGCTTGGACAGTTTGGACCAGGTGGAGATCATAATGGCCATGGAAGATGAGTTCGGTGAGAGCCGGCGTCCAGTCTTTGATAAGTACACAGTGTTGTGAATTGTTAGGGTTAATTATCCAGATTAAAATGCAACACGAGGAGCATACGATGATCTCGAGCTAAAGAGGTCATCCTGTTTCGGCTTTTAGCTTATTCCCGCTCATAATTTACTGGACCTCTCTGTTCTGTGCGTTTCTGCTGCAGGCTTTGAGATCCCAGATGCTGAAGCAGAGAAGCTCATGACTCCTGAGGAGATTGTACAGTACATTGCAGAGAAGAAGGATGTTTATGAATAATAGTTCAAAGGCAGGTGTCTCCACTATGTTCTCAGCTTCTCTGGTGTACATTAATTGATTTTCACATTAGTCTCTTACACTTTCTACTTCCAGAGGGTGCCTGCCCCTTGGGGGAAATACTTACGAAGCAGATTGGCGGCAGTTTTTCCACTTTAACCCCCCCAACCCCCGTCAGCTCTTCGGTCCATCGTGGCGACGCCTGCATCGCCTGCCGTGTCTTGTGTTTCATTGTATTTAAAATAAACATGTGCTTGGGAGCTTGGACGTTAAAAGCTGTATTAAACAAGGATCTATCACAGCCCTGAGTTTTATTTTACTTCAGGTTCCAGCCTGTCAAATTGATGTATAATTTTCTCATGAATAGATCAATAAAGGCAGGATGTTTGGTTCTGTAAATGCTGCTCCAGTCTTTCATTTGAAGCATAAGATCCAGGTAACAAATATAGATGTGGTTTGTGCCTAGAGGATGCAACCGAGTTGAGCTGCTTATGTCTTAAACCAGAGTCATCTGTTCTATATTATGCAAACCCAGTGCTTACTCTTTAATGTACTATGAGGCTCCAGGGTCAGAAGGGATAAACAGCTGCATCTCAAAGTAGAATATCATTCAGAAGTTAACAGATTCAGTTCATTGTTTCATCAGACAAACGTAAATATTTTGTTCATTTTAATTTCTCTGAAGTCTTTAACTATTACATAAAACCAATACATTTAAAATTTTATGAGCCCCTACCATCACTGTAAAGACTGCTGACTTGATACCCTCCACATGGAGGATGTTTAAAATGTGCCCAAGCATATCAAAGTTTAGAAGAAAAGTTTGGTGCAAGCATCAGGGATAACTGTATCTTTAAGGGGATTATAAATCAGTCAAGACTTGTTGATTTTTTTTATAAGTTGACTGTGGCTAAAGTAAAGATTTAGTTGCTTTAATGCATCAAGGAAATGGAATGCACATGTCACAAATTTCTCTAAAATCAGCTCAGTCAAAACAATGTATACCTACTTAAATGCCTGTTATTTTTCCTACACATTCAAGGATCAATTGGAAGCACTTCACTACCATCTAGTGTTGAGTTATGCCTAATTTAGCTAAATTTATATTAATTGTGTGTGCTGTATTCAAATCAAGAGTCTGGGTGACGAGTGGAGAAGCACAGAATCCAGATTCCTTGAGGTCAGGCGTGATCTTGAGCAGCTTCAAAGTAAACGGCCATCTTGGCCCCTCTGACCAACTAATCCAGAATCATGATAGATGATACAAGATGAACTTCAATCCCTCCCTGAACAATTCTATTTAAAATCATCTCCAGCACCCCCACCAGATAAAATAAGGGAATGTGACATTTGCACAATGTTTCATAAATAAACCAGTTATGTAAGACTATTGCTCTACACACACACAAATGTCAAACACGTGCAAAGAAATAAACGGTTGGGACAATTTTTCACATAGAAGTCCCAAACTTCTTCAAACCCAACTTTCCAGAGTTCCCAGACATCTACAATCAATTTAAAATATACTAAAATTCATGAATTTATTACATTTTCACAGAAACGTGGCTGTAAATCTGCAACTTAGAAAAAACTGGATTGGTGGAAGCACGCAAGGAAGATGGGAAGGAACAAGAAGACAATGAAGGAAGGACATGAGGGAGCACTGGGAAGGAAAGAAAAAGGAATAACAGACAAAGGAAGGGAGGTAGGATACAAGTAAAACAGGAAAAAAGGAAGGAGGATAGGGAGCGAGGTAGAGTGGAGACAAATGAGGTAGGACATAAAGGATAGACACAAGGAGTAAAAGAAAAGTAGGGAACAAGGAAAGACAGGAGGTAGGATAGAGGGAAGGTGGACCAAAGGAAGTAAGGAAAGAAGGAAATGACAAGAGAGGAAGAAGGGGAAGTATTAAGTAGGAAGGGAAGGACAGAAAAGTGAACAACACTGAAGGAATGAAACAGAAGGCAAAAAAAAGACCCAAGTGAGGAAGGAAAGGAACTACGTACCCAATGAAGGAGGAAGGAAAAAAGGGTGCAATTTAGACAACAGTGTGGAAAAGTCTGGACATACAAAATTTTCCATACTTATTTTCCTTCGAACCCTGGAAATAAAAAGGTGAGATGAGTTTTTTGTCACTGTTAGTCTTTTATTGAGGGTTGTACCCAAGTTATACAGCTTTGTATGCTGGCTGCAGGAGCCAGAGGGTTACAAACAGTAATCAGTATACGAGTACAGCCAACAGAAGACCTACTAACTACTACTCTACACCTTAATACAGATTCTCAAAAGGGCACTAAAATTCAAAAATTAAAAAGGAGAAAAAAAAATACAGAACAAATCAAGCAACAAAGGAAGGAGGATAAAAAGATTAAATGAACCCAAACATATAGACAGCATCAGAGGAGACATTCATTATTAGAGCACACTGGAGTTGGTTTTCTATACCATGTAATATCAGGCGACTTCGTTTTTTTTTTTGTTTGTTTGTTTTTTGTCAATTTATACCCATACAAATAAAGATTGTCCTTCAAAAAGTGCAGATTCCACTGAAGTTAAGATAAAATCCTTTGATGAGCCGAGGAAGACATTTGGAAAATGAAAACAACTTCCTGTTCTGTTGGTTGGAAAGGACGGCGTCCTTTCAATGATTATAGACACTGTACGCTTATATTCTCATATATATTATATATAGTTTCAACAGTCTCCCCAAAGCAATGTGCATAATAGGTTTAAAGGTGATCCAACTACACACTGTGGATTGATAGACTCTCTATAAAAAACATTGTAGTTGTGTAAAATTTGCAGTTTCACCGGCCAAGCTGGGAAAATAAATGGACTTTGCAAATTTTAACCTGTCCTCTCCTGCTACAACTGGCCCGACGCCTGCTAGGTAATAAAGGTTTATCAGGGTTTTTTTTTTTTTGTTGTTTTTTTTAAAGATTATTAGAAGCAGTACAATTCAAAGATGGCACATGTTTGAGGAACATTATTGGGAATTCCATCTCAGCTGCGTTTCTACAAAGGGATTTTTTTTTTTTTTTTATGTTTTTTAATATAATTTAGAGAGAGAGAGAAAAAAAAAAAGAAAGAAAGAAAACCCAAGGTGGACATGGAAGCCTGGGTTCAACACTCCACTGCATAGTCTCTCTGAGCAACACCCGCCCCTGAAAAATCCCACCCGCCCCGACCCACATCTTTGTGCTGGTTAGACTAAAGCTTTTCAGGGTTTGTACATGTGTGGTCATACTAAGTGTAAAACAAAGACAGCAGATTCTCACAGTTTTTGTTTAGTTTTTTTTTTTTTTTTTTTTTTTTACGTTGTCAAAAAAATTAATAGCCTTAGCACTTTTGATCGACTACAGGAGCCGTTGGGTGTGTGTTATGATATAATATAGCATTTAGTCACAGGATAGTTAAGAGAAAAACACGTCACATTATTTGTACTTTAAATATTTAAAAAGTAGTAGAGTATCACCAGCAAACCTTCATCCTCTCCTACCAATCTCTTTCCTTGTTTCCTCCCCTCTTCTGGCCCTGTCATCGAGCTGCTTGGCAGCTTTGGGGATTGTACATTGCTCGTGGTGGTTTTCCTCAAATCGTCATCATCATCATTCTTTAGCAAATGCATTTTTTTTCTTCTTCAAGCATTTAACATTGTCCAGCTTTTTAAATACACATATGCACACGTATACAGCTTTAAAAAAAAAAAAAAAAAAAAAAAAAAACAAAAAAAAAAAACAAAAAAAAAAAAAAAAAAAAAAACCCCCAGTAAAAATTCAATCCCTTTCCTTCCCTAACACCCCTCCCTCCTCGATTTGGCATAAGTTCACTCACACACACGTGCGTCTTCACACACACACACACACACCAACAGTAGATTGAACAAGACAGAAAGATAGCACAATTCTGTTGGGAACAAAAACAATATTATTACTGAGAGGCGTTTTACAGACGTTGCTTGTCCCTTGTCTAACAGCACAGCGATACTACCTCCGGGGCTGTTTAGAGATCAGTTATCATCCCACTAATGTTTAAGGTAAGGATACTAAAGCAGGACAAAACTGCTCTTAAATCAGCGCAGGAAAATGTGCATCGCTCATATATATATATATATATATATATATATATATATATATATATATATATATATATAAAAATCAGAATAAACAAAGTCCTTTTAAATGAGCAGAAAGGGAATATGGACAGATTTGGGTCGACTTGCTCCATATTCTTTCGTCAGTTTTTGAATCTTCTCTCCAGTAATTGAGCTTAGGGTTTGGATGCAGGAGAGTCGATTCAAGATAAGCCAGCAAGGAAGCAAGTGGAACCCTGTGTGTCCCTGAAAAGCCTCATAAGTCACATCCTCTTGCCTGAGTCACAAAGGGGCTTAAAAAAAAAAAAAAAAAAAAAAAAAAAAGAGAAAACCTATTTTCAGTCACAAGTATCTCCCGCCATGATCACCAGGCATGGTCAGAACATCCCCCTGCTTCTTAACCCCACCCCCACCCCGCCCCAAACAAACCACGAGCAGCAGCTGCAGTTCCTGGTCCGTCCCATGCAGTGGTGACATGGCTGAAGATGCTGAATGGGCCAGAGGAGTCAAATTGGAGCTCCGCTAAGCCTTTTTGAACCGTTTCCGCTACAATCTGGCGAGGAAAAACTAAGCACCATCGTCTTTAGTCGGTGGCAGCTCACGCACACAATCGTTACCCTGTCACTAGAGTCTAAATCCTCACCCACCCGTCTGACCCCGACTCTGGTGTTTCCCCCAATCCGCCCAAGTGCAAAATCCAAGGCTCCTCAATTCAATCCGTCAACTTAAGTTAACTCCAAAAAAAAAAAAAAAAAAAAAAAAAAAAAAAAAAAAAAAAAAAAAAAAAAAAAAAACAACACACAACAGTTCAGATGTTCCATTTGATAACTTCAACAAGACAAAAACCAAAACAACAAATAAGATATATATTTTTATGTATATATATATATATAGTTTAAGCAAAGAGATGTGGAATTAAGTAAACTAATCTTTTTGTATGATTGAATTATTTGGTAGAGAGCATTCAATACTGGCACACACCACTGTCAAGTCTGGCTAATACTCAAGGTTTATTCACTACATACGCCTTAAAGTCGTTTACTGTATATATTTCACGGTGAAACTTAAAGAAAATGCAACTAAAGCCAAAGCTTGTAGTACTTCTGAAATAAAAACTATATTGGTGTTGGGGGGGGGGGTTAATGTGTGCACGCCAACACACGCATAACAGGCTGAACACAGGAAGAGGGAAAAAAAATAATAATACAAGAAAAGAAAATTAAGGTCCATGGCTTCGCTAATGCTGATCTATCATCCATCGTGCTCTGAAGCTTTCGCCTTGTCGCGCTAAAGTTGTGCATCATAGTAACTCAACAATCACTGGTATATAGGTAAATTTAATATTCACGCAAGTATTTCTTTTAATCAACATTTACATTCACACTGTTCTCTCTCTAAAACACACACACACACACATTCATGCATCAGAAACTTCAGATGAGTACCCCACCCTTCCCTGACCCAAAGGATGGGAAGAGAAAACCAACCAAAAAAAAAAACACCAACAAAAAAAAAAAAAAAACAAACAAAAACAGTACAACAATACAATCATTTTCTATTTGTAAACAGGTAGAAGCCACTTGACTTGTTGCATCTTCGGACACATTTAGGATCAAGGCAATGAAATGCGGACGACTTTTGCACTGTTAAAATATCTTCAATCAAAATTATGTTTTTTTTTTTCCTTTTTCTTTTTTTAAATCTTTTTAAACACATTTGTGGCAATGATTAAAAGCAACAGAAAAAAAAGAGAGCATGTAGTTGTACTTAATGAAACATTTCAAACATTTTTTTTGAGAAACAGGGAACAAAAATGAAAAGAAAACCTCTCGGCAGGCCTTGTGAATGCGAGAGGCTACAGTATGCATAGATACAGATTTTGCCTTTTCTCTTGGTTTTTATAAGTGACGAGACATTTTACACTCACATTAAAACAGTCCCCAAAGTTTTTACAACAATGGAGTGGAGTAGGAGGAGGAGAGAGAGGGGAGGGAGGGAGAAAGGGAGCACTGGGATGATTTACAGTCCCTCCTCCGTCCATCCCACTCCCTTTACCGGGAACGCTCCCCCTACCTCAAAAAAAGACAGCATATTGAAAGCAGTGTGTGAGCTTCTCCAGCTTTAAAGCAGTTATTTGGCAGAGAAAAAAAAAAAATTAAAAAAAGGGAAAAAAAAAAAAAAAAAAAAAAAAAAAAAAAGACCTTTACATAGTTTTCAGTGCTAGATGTTAGATTTTCCTTTCCTACAAGGAGTAGTAGTTTTTTTGTTGTTTTTGTTTTAAATTCAACTACAAGGGGCAAGGGGAAACTGGCTTGATTTCCTGAGAACCATTGCTGGTTATTTAGCAGACAAGAGGAATAGTTTAAATAACCAACGCCATGGCCAAAAAAAAAACAAAAACAAAAAACAAAAAGAAAAAACACTGATCCGAATTCCCAGAGTTACAACGCATCATCTTCATCCTCAAGAGTTTTTTTTTTTGTTTTGTTTATTTTTTCTATTTCTTTTATAATTTTTCTATACTTTTTTTAACTTTTTAAATTTTTTTTTTTTTTAAATTTTCATTTTAGTTTATCTTCTCTTTAAAATGAAGAATGGACACACGTTCTGCCTCCTAAGTCTTGTAAACAAGAGGTTGCAGTGTGGCACCTCCAAAAAACATTGAAAGCCTATTCTGAAAGTGCTGTTCCCTCCCTGCTCCGCTAGGGGGCGACTGGGAGGGCTTGCTAGATAGGCCCCGCCCACTTTCTTCGAGCGGGAGGAGCTTGCTAGTCCCAGCTGCGGCTACAGTCCTTTGCACTGCAGAGCTCAACTTTCTTTAGTTTTAAAACAAAAATTGGTGCAATACTTTTAAACGTCACTTTTTCTTTTTTTTTTTCTATCACCAGATAATTATCCTAAGTCAGGTTTTATTCTTAAACTATCTGTTGATCTTGAACTCCACAACAACGCAGTAAGGTAGGCGTGCCAAGGCAGAGAGGAGCGCACATATACTCATTCACAATGCAATCACATACACACAAAGTACTCACACGCACACACATACGATAAGGACCTCAATGAGTAAACAGCTACACTGGAAAAACTGGCTGCTCCCTCTATATTGCAGATTATATATACTGAGAAAAAAACCACATTCAGTGCAAAGTTAAAAAAAAGCTCATACTCCAACATTGTCAGCAAACAAAATGCAAAAAAAAAAAGAAAAAGAAAAAGAAAATGTTGAAAATAAAAGAATTGGAATTCAAATAAACATGACGAATGAAACAAAATATAATAATAATAATAATAATAATGAACTTGACTGAAGCTTTTTTCGATCTGAAAGCACTACCTGGAAGCAAATATCCATCCGTTCACATTATAGAATTGGCCTGCATGATTCAAGTATTCCGACTGATATGTTTTTGGGCTAAAACAAAGTGGACATATGTGCAGAAAGAGAAACGTAACTTGTATTCCACAGGGGAGACCCCGTTTTGTTGAATATCTTGTAAGTGAGAAAGAGTCCAACTAGTGCCATTGCGTTTATAACTACTGTTTTCTTTCCATTTTCTTCAGCTGATTATTGACTATTTTCTACTAACCCTTCTCCCAGCCTGTCTGACGCACAGGCAGTTCACATGGAGTCCCCGGCCCCCGTCAGGTGATCCACTGGGAGGAAGGCGCTGATTGGAGAGGGGCTGCTGATCCTCCCTGGCTCAGTGCCGCTGGGGTTCCCCCACAGACTACTGGAATAGTTGGGCCCGCCCCAGAGAGAGGATCTGTGCAGGTCGCCGCTGTTCCACTGGTTCGGTTCAGAAGCGCGGCTGGGAAAGGGGTGTGACTGATCCATTCTGCTTTGAGAAGAACCGATGGCCTGCCAGCCAGAGGAGGGGGTGGCCAATGACTGCCCTTGTGCAAAGAAGCGGCTGATTTCCTCCTCGCTGGCAAACTCAGCCAGTATAGTAGTGTTCCCCAAAACACACCTGTGGAGACAGAAGATGAGTACATGGTTGCTCCAACACAAAAGCCTGAGTAAAAGTAGAGTTGTTGAAAACATTCAAGCATTTCACTTCTTTAAAACAGATTAATGTCAGCTGGAAAACGAGCTTGGATGCAAATTCTCTAATTTTTACCACTTCCTAAAAGTTCTTCACCTGTCTATTTTAAGTAAACAGTAAAAAACACAAAACAATTCGTTGTACATTTCTGCCACTGATCTAACTGCAGTGTGAGACTGTTGACCGACTGGCTCGAGACTAGGGCAAAAGCTGTGGGACAGTGAAAGAGAAGGAAGCTTGGTATTATTCAAGTAAACGCTACAGTTCACAGTTACATTTGTCTCTTTTTGGAGCGTTTCTAAAATAAAGCTGTGCAGTTAAAACCTTGTTGATCTTTTTGACTCCATCATGGTGACCACAGCAGCTGCTTTGCTTACAATCTTTATGCCAAAAAGCTTTTGGGAAGTATTTTGGGCTAATTAAATATATGAAAGTAAAATTTGAGTTTCAGAAAGACTGATAATGGTGACATCTATCCATTTCTACACACTCCTATATAGAAATATTCATACATCTTAAACTTTTTCACACCTTGTACGATACATTTTACAGGGATTTTACACAGGCTAACGCAAGGTGGCTGGTAAAGGAAAGCCTGAATTTAGCTCTTTTGCAGCTTATAGAGGGGTTTTCTCTTTAGATTTCCCTGCATTTAACACCATGATGCTGCTGCCACTATGTTTCACAATGGGGAAGGTGTATTGAAAGTAAACAACGGTGTTTTCATAGAGCTGATGAGAAAAAGCTGTGCTCCTGACAATCTATAAAAAGTCTGTTGCTGAGTTGTTGGCCTCAAAACATCCCTGAAATAAACAAATATTCTTATTGATTTGTCTGATGCCCTTACATGTGCAGGCTCTTCTGGGCCTTGGCGGCTTCGTCCTTTGAGCTGTAGCAAACCACGGCGTTACCATGTGGCAGGTTGAGGTGGAATGTGATCAGAGGGCCATGCTGCATGCACAGAGTCCTCAGTGTGGAGCCGTCAATCTGGAAAACCCAAAATAAGCGCTTCAGCTGAACATCATTCACTTAGATGATATCATACTATTAAAAAACAAACAAACAAAAACTACTTTGAATACCTGAGGTGTGAGATTTTTCAGAACAAGCCATTGGGTTCTCCCTGAGCTGCTGCTGTCACCCCAACTGGAGCCTGGCAAAAACAACAGCTTATCATTCAAAATGAGAAACGTCCAGGTCTAAATACAATTTTATCTGGACATGGAAATCTAGTCCAACCCCCCAAATTATCTTAAAATTCTTATCTCATAAGCTGTATTAATTGGAAAAAAAAAAACAAAACTGTTCAACAACAATCATCCTACAATACATTAATAATTGTGAAGACTATGCTAACTCTGGATCAACATTTTGCTGGTGTCAGTTCTGCCTCCCAAAAACACATAGCAAAAACATCCACGTTGTCTCACCAGGTGTGTATCTGGCCTCAGTGGGGGTCCAGCCCCCAAGCCTCAGGGCAGAACCATCCCAGCCAGAGGAGGCGGGGCTGGGCTTCTGGCTAGTGAGGCCGGGTGGTGGTCTGGAGGGGGCTGCTACTGGCAGCGGCTTAGGAGACAAGGGGACCTTCCAAAGCTCATGGGCTAAAGAGGAGTTGGACACAGAACCGCCGCCAGGAGACCACTTTGACTCACTGGGTCTAGCTGCAATGGGAGAGGCGGCGTTTAATTTTGTTTACGTTGATGTCTTATCCATGGAGAGAGTATATTTACAGAAGACGGCCTGTTAGACTGGTTATCTGAAAGCCTCTGAATTAGCTCGGAGGTTGAATGTGAAACACACCTGAAGTGCTTTGTGCTGTACTGGTGAGGGAACCGCTGTGGCTGGAGGCACGAATGGATGACCAGGCACTGTTAGAAGGCATCGTGGTGTTCAGTGATGAGGATGGCCCTGGGAAGCCATAGCAACAGGGTTATTTCTGTTGTGCTTTTTAGACTGTGTCATCTCACTCATTTAACTTAGCATCATATCTGCTATCTCACGATGGGCTGACATTTTAACGGCGTTTGTGTGACCTACCGTTGTTCCTGTCCCTGAGGAGGTCTGTGTCGCGGACGGTGTTGATGGAAAGGTTGTTGATGACACTACCAGGGGTCACATATGGGTCAGTCTCAGGGTCAATGTTGGGGTAACCTTTCCAAGGCTCCCCGGGCCGGAACTCTGTGGACAGTTGCCAACAATAATTAGCAGTCATTCAAAAGAAACTATTTCAAGAGGGTTTCCTAAACTGATGGGGCCTTTACCTGGGGGCCAAGTGACAGTATTTCCAAGGGGAGGGGGGGAGTTGGCACGGGGTGGCCACCCATCACCCACCGAGCCCATTGATTGACCAGGGGGACTCAGAGGAGACGGGCCAGGAGACAGGAAATCATAGAAAGGAGAGTCGTCCAGACGGAGTCCAGACGACATAGCACCTATGGGAGAAAAACAAGGGCATACAGACACACTCACTAACAAGTCTACGAGGAAACAGCGGCTTTTCATATGCGATAAATTCAGCTCGTTGGGTAGTTAAACTAAACTGAAGCTTTCAGAGGTTGTGAGTATAATAGAGCTTAATTTCTATGTATACGGTTAAAGAATTAAAAGGAGTTCAATCTGTCTTACTACCATGTAATTACTAAATGCACCCAAAGAGTCACATACCAGGTTTGCTGTTCTGCTCCAGGGGATCAGCAGCCCAAAGTTTCTTCAGTCTGGACTGGGGCGGCTCTTTGTAATTCACAGCTCCTCCACCACCGCTACTTCCACCCCCAACACCCATGTCCAGGGTTACATTCTGGTTAGAGTTCAAGCCTGATTGCAAGGAACAGAGGTCGAGGTCAGCAAGACCAGGAGTACCATCACCTTAGTGAAACAGTGGCTTCTAAAAAGTATTCACACCATTTAAACTTTTTTCACATTTTTCATGTCACAACCACAAACCTCATTGCTGATATGAGCAATGTGGAATGGATTCATTTCTTCTGATCTTTGCATAACCTCCAGTCACTGCAGCTACAAGTCTTTTGAAGTACTTTTGTCCATACTTCTTTGTTAGATGTGCTCAGCCGGATAGGATTACAGAGCATCTTAATATCAGTTTTCACATCTTGCCCTAGATTCTTATGTAAAATTAGGTCTGGACTTTGACTGCGCCATTCTAATACTTGAAAATGCTTTGATCTAAACCGCTGTAGCGCTGCCTGTACGTTCAGAGTCCTGCTGAAAGGTGAACCTCCACTCAAGTTGTGTCTTTTCCTGCCTCCAACAGGGCTTTTCCAGGACTTTCCTGACTTCAGCTTCATCTGTCTTCCTTTCAACCCTGGCCAGCTTCCCTTTCCTTGTTAAAGAAATCTGTCCCCACAGCATAATGCTGAGACTAACTTGTTTGATGGTGGGGGCAGTGTGTTCATGTCAGGGTGATATTGAGTGTTAGTTTTTTATCTCATCTGACTACAGCACCTTCTCCCCACATGTTTGTGGTGTCCCTTCAGTGGCATGTTGCCAAATGCAAACAAGACTTCTTATAGCTTCCTTTCCTCCTTCTTGCCACTTCTACTTTAAGGCCACATTTTAGATTCTTCCACCTGAGCTGTGGATCTCTGCAGCTGCTCCAGAGTCATTTTAGATGGACATCCATACTGTGGTACATAAAAGCCCTGACTAAATAAAAACTCTGAAATGTGAAAAAGTTTATTACTTTATTTGAAATGTGAGAAACTGTGTCAGGTAATTTAGACCAATGACTAGTAGTCAACATACCAAAGGAGAAGTTGCCGAAGGAGCCGATAGTGGACGCTTCCTTCTGCAGGTCAGGGGTGTTTTGGGACAAATAGCTGTCAGGGTACGGTTTGAGTTGTGGGCCCTGCTTCAACAGGGAGGGATCCAGGTGCCGTGGTGGCTGCATCATTGATGGAGACGAACCAATGGGACGCGTCTGTGGAGACAAAAAGGAAGGTGAGAGAAATCCAGGAGGAAGCAATTTTGAAACGTTTTACTTAAATCTGGAGGAACTTGGCTTGAACTCAGAAAACGTGTTGGACCAACTCTCACCTGTTCAGTCGGACGACCCACAGGCATGGCCCTCTGGCTTTGAACCTTTTGCTGTTGCTGATGTTGAAAGAGAAGACGCTGCAGACAAGCGACGAAGTCAGAGATGTAAATCATCACAGAACAAGAATCACACTAACCCTCTAATGACAGGTGTAGATTTGAATTAAACCAGGTCTATGCAAGCCTCCAGCTGTATACCTGTAACTGGCTGATCTGTGACAGCTGGTTGAGCTGGGAGAGTTGGTTGAGCACAGCCACTTGCTGACCAAACAGAGGGTTCAAACCACCATTAGCTCCTGGGTACTTCAACAGAGAGGGAGGGACCTGGATCGACAGAAGGAGATGCAGGTTTAAGTTCAGCTCTGCTGTCTGTGAAAGCCCGTCTGCCAGGCTCTATCAAGATCTTGTGGCATGAGATGAAACAGACAAACACCATGATGTTCCTTTTCAAAGTGAAGGGGTTCATCAAGAGCCAACTAGTGAGCATGTGACTTAATCTGCTGAATTAAGCTATGAATGGGCCCTTATTACAAAAGGTCAGTGCTTTAAGCTGCTCACCTTGTATCTTTTATTTGAGACGTATTTTGAGGTAAACAAAGAAAGTAGATCTTCAGTTTCTGCGCTGTTGTCTTGACCATGTCAACTAATATATCTGAGACTGCAGAACCGAATTCGCTGAAATAAAAGCTATAATTTGGCATGCATTGTGTAGACAGAAAAATAAACAAAATGAACAAAGCTTCTTTACAACTGAGATTCATGAAATTTTCTCAATGCTTTTTGATTCTGGGATCAGAATGGGCCAAGCATTAAAGCTGCAATTTATGGTCTTGTTTAAAGCTCAGCTCAATTAAACAAATTTTGTGATTTGTGAAACTTCTGATATTGGTGAAACAAATGTATCAGTTATCCCCCAAAATTGTTAAAATGTCATCGTTTTCATCTTGAACCAAATCTTTTCTATTAACTCGTTAGCTGGACGTATCAAATCATTAGTTTGACATTTGGTGTCAGTTTTTTCTAATTTCTTGCAGATATTTCAAGCAATAACCTCAATACATTACAGATGATTTATACAAGAACCACAGACTTTGGTATAACTAAAAAAAAAAAAAAAAAAAAAAAAAAAAAAAAAAAAAAATCAGCGAGTTTGTTCCTTTATTTACTTAAATAAAAATTTCTGGCAGATTTTAGAAAAGTTCATTTTTAATATAGATTTTCAAAGCAAAAGTTTCTTTGAGAAAATGAATGATTACATATCTACTGTATTGTTAGTTTGTACTACCTGAGAGGGCAGGATGGTTGGAGGCACTTGGTTGCGAAGATTGGGTTGAGGTGGGGGTTGGGGCTGGGGGCCTCCTCGGCCCTGTGCTACGCTGCTGCCACCCAGCATTGGGTTTACATTCTGAGAGGGTAAAAAAAAAAAAAAAAAAAGACAAAATAGGAAAAAAAAAAAAAAGAAAAATCAATCATTTTTACATGATGGTACTAAAACTTTTATTTCAAATCACCATAATGTAACAAGAGAAACAAACAACCACATGCCTTTTAACAGTTTAAGTCTAAACTTTAACAAATGTCAGGAATGTGTTGGAAAATACGCCACAATGCCAGCCACGTAATGTGCAGACCAAACAGATCTAAAAGCTCAAACAGAAAATAAACAACCACATCATCATCCTCCCACACTCACCTGCGGAGCAGCCCCAGAACTAGAGTGGGAAGGGGATGGCCCAGAGTTGAAACAGAGGATAGGCTGAGCAGAATTGCAAGGGGAAAGGCTCATGCTTTGATTGGAGGAGAGCTCATCAGAAGCAGGGCTATCATAAGCAGAAAGCTGCAGAAACAAAGGCCGGGTGCGCACAGCACATGGACGGCAAGCACAGAGGGACAGGAAGCACATCAGCAGCCAAATGAGCAAAGAGAGGAAGGAGAAAAGAGACAAAGTAATTAATTTTGCATAACGAGGAGGGTGAAAGAGAAAATTTTGGAATCGAGGGCCCAAGAGAAAATGCAGCAAAGCAAAGAACACAAGCAGTTTGGAGAACAAGAGGTTTGCATGTGATAGAAAACAGACCTGAACTATTCAACTAAAAAGAAAAGAATGAAGAAATCGTGTTGATGCCAACGCTTCATGAGAGGCAATTAATTTATCAACCCAGGTTACTTTAAATACTTGAAACAATTACAAGAACTGTTGCTGTAGCAACTGAGTAGCGTTCAAACCGATGGTAACGACATTTAAAAGAACAAATAAAAACAGTGCAGACATGCAGTGTGCCAGAATAACCACTGAGGGGCACAACAGTGCAAAGAAAGCACCAATTAACCAGATATCCCTCACACCGAAGGCTTGATAACTAAACAAGCTGCATACCTTGTCAAAGTAAGGACGATCCAAGACAGAGTCCTTGTGATACTGTTGCCGAGAAACTGGGTTCTTCCCTATTACCCCGTTGTAGTCTCCCATGCTGCTCATGTCCATACGTTTGTCTACCCCCATGCCTGCTCCTGGCTTCATGGAATCATCAGGAGAGTCTCTCTGCAAGTTCAAAAGCAAGAAGATTTAACAGTGAGGAATTTGATCAGGACTTCACTCACAGAAAGTGTTTTCCAGGAGGAACAACCTGACAGCAACATAAAAAAAAACTAATCAAAAACACTTTGTTTCTACAGGTGTTTCTCCTATTAACATATCACTGAAAAGTTTTTTTTTTTTTTTTTTTTTTTCAATAATTATATTAAAAAGATGTTGTGCCTCTCCACTCTGCTTCCAAACTGAGACCTTGATTTCCAATTGAAATGTGAGAATTTACTTTCATCTGAAAAGAGGACGCTGGGTCACTGAGCTAGTCCAGTCTTATCTCCTTGGCCACAGGTAAGACAGATTTGACATTATCTCTGGTTCAGGAATGCAACAGTTGTGTGTGTGTGGCTCTTAAAGTAATGACTTCAGCTGCAGTCGACACCTTGTGTACGACCAACTCTTAAATGGGCTTTCCTTCACATTCCCATCAAGACTGTGGTTATTCCTGTCACTTGTACAACTTTTTCTGACAGTTTTTCTTTCCACTAAACTTTCCATTTATATGCTCAAAAACGATCTGAATAACTAGCTTCTTTCTCAAAGACATTGTGTGGCTTAACCTGCTTATGGATGACTGATGGAAAAATGTCAAGTCTCCCCAAGGTAGTGCAGCCAACAACAAAGAAATTAAACTTATTACATTTTTCAAACTTCTGTATTAAACATATTTTTTGACTCATCCCCTCCAAGTTGTACTAATAATGTGTGATGACTGAAACATTCTGTCATTCAAACAGAAACTGAAAACACTGAACGTTGAACAGAATAAAATGAAACTTACAGAGAAGGACAAGCTGTTGAACTGGTTGATGAAAGGTTTCATCCAGGGATCATCCTGCTTGTTGACTGGTTTGTTCATCTAAAACACAGATTAATAAAAGAGACCTTTGTCAGCTTGTCAACAGATAGAAGAAGATAAAAGAAGAAGAAAAGAAAAAAAAAAAAAAAACAAAAAAACATCAAAGTATTTCTGGCCTTTCTAATACACTTGTATGTTTAATTCAACAGACCTTGTTGGGGCCTTTTTGTTTGTAGTTCCAAGTGTTCTGGTCATGAGACCTGTTGTCCTGTTGGTTGTTGCTCCACATCCCAATCTCTACCTCCTCCTCCTGATCCCAGCTATTGCCCATGGACACGTCCTCACCACCCCAGGTCTCCATAGGCTTAGGACCTGGAGATATTAGGGGAAGGGAGATAGATGTAGCAACTTGAAACAAACATGTAATACACGGTACCATACATGTATATGAAGAGAAAACGTGTCAGCGGTGAAAAGAAAACATGTTCTGCAATCCACCTACCAGATTTGTGCTGATTGCCCCATCCTGACCCAGACTCTCTGACATCCTTGCTGGGTTCGTCCCAGCCAGTGCTGGTGTCCATGGGCTTCCCCCAGGCGGATGTCCCATTGTCCACAGTCACAGGTGGACCAGATGAAGGTTCCCCCCATGAGGAAGAGTCCTTCTGCTGGGAGTAGGGTTCACCCCAACCTGCAGAAGAGGAGGATCCCATATGAACTGCTGCATAATTTCTGCGCTGTCCTCTTTACAGGCTGAGGCATTGTTGGCATTTAGAAGAATTTTTCTTTGCTTGAACACAGATAACCTCTGCAATCAATAAAACCTCTGGTGTTTAGACAGCATTTTATTCTGCCTTGACGAAGGAAGGGTTGCGCTAATGTCAGTTTGATAATGTACGTTTTTATTTAGATATCTAGCTGTTATATAGTGAGAAACGGCCCGTATGGGTTCAAAAGGCTTTAGTTGCAGTTGACCCCCCAGACCTGCAACTTTCTCCTTCCACAGGAGGAGTTGGGGTGGATGCCAGGGATACCCTCCTATAAAAATAGGATGGACCATCGGGTAGCCAGAGGTTCCAAAGATCCTCTGGTAAATGTGCATAGAGTTATAGACTTGTATAAGCAAACATTTATCAAGCCGAATCTTAATATTGATGCAGGCACCATTAACATGCTATACATATAAACAAGACTTTATTTCCCTATATACATGGGAAAAAAAAGCATAATGTTGGTGAAAATCATGATAATGCTGTTATAATGATAAAATAATTGTTGTAGTTTCTTAATGACTTAACTGCATTCCCACCATTTACCTTCCAAAATATTTTTAGGGTAAGTCAAACACTAAATACATTAGAAGAATAGAAAACTAAAATAGCTAGCTATCATCTATTGTAGTCAAATACAATAAATGTGATATGCATATTGTGTACGGAGCTACTGCAATTTACAATTCATTGTGTAGTCCTATTATGCACGCCTTGTAGCAGAAGCACCTGGTTTCCAAGTCAATCAGCTATTTAGATGGTTCCACCTTCACTTAAATACAAAATGACTTACAATGATTTAACATCTGTAAAACTTGGAGGTGGTTTGCCAAATTAGACTCCATGCAAGGAGCAAAGCTAAGGCATTCTACACATTTTATAGATGATTAAACTTTGAACAGCTTCCCCTGTCCATGCTTCATACTGTTACCACCATGTTTCATCTTCAACCGGATGTTGTAGTTGGTTGTCTCCACAAGGAACTCTGAATAAGCTTAAAAACCCCATTCCTGCATTTCTCTTTCTCAGGCCCTTTCTGCAGAATAGCTGCCTTACACTGAAAACAGAAGACCTCCTCCTTTGCCATTCATGTTCTCTCTTGCTCTTTTCTACTTAAATTCAACAAAAGGGTATGTGCAGAATTGGCGGGTGAACAAAAAAAAAAAAACAGAAAAAAGAAGAAGAGGTGAATGAGAAAGGAAAAAAAAAAAAACAAAAAACGATGCTCTTAGCATTCCAAAGGGATGACTCAACTAGCTTTGGAAAAAGCTCTCAGCACAGACAACACAGTAGGAGGACTGAGAAAGGGTTCTATCGGCTTAGTTTTTACCCATGCAGCTCTTAAAACCATGCATGTTGTATGTATTTGTGAGCAATGGTAATCATTTCAAGTAAATATTTTTGAAAGATGTGTGCCCTGGGGACAGGGTTTGAAATGTCAGGCTGTCAATAACTTTTGGAGTTTGCCTTTTGATTATATAAACAGAAACTAAAATACATTTTGAAAAAGGCTATTCATATGTGGATGTGAACATATTACAACCTACCTGAAGTAGATGTTTTGTCCTGGTTGACATGCTGCACGGGCTGCACTGAGCTGTGTGCTGGGTGGGGTTTATTCTGAGAGGATGGGCCCATGGCCTCCTGATCTGACTGAGCAGTCCTGTTCCACATGTTGACAGAGCCTCCGCTGTATTTACCTGTGAAAAGTTTTCCATACTCTTGTAAATGGCACGTTTGTTTTTTCAGGCACAAATATGCAAGGACATTTTGAACACTTATTTGATCCTACTCAGTTGCACAATTCTTTGAATATGAATATGCTATTCATAATATTCTGTACAATATTGTTTTGCATATGTTGTAAATTTGCTCGAACTGTACAGTCCCTTATCACATTTAACTGTGTGAATCTGTATGCTTCCATGTGCTGCTGGTACACCTGAAGTTCCCCACTGAAGGGCAATGAAGAATATTTCTATTTCTATTCTAAAACAGTATTTAGTGATCCGCTTATAGCTTTTAGTTGCTTTCTAATGTAAAGCCTTTTTTTTTTTTTTTTATCTTTGGTAAACAGGATTTCCCCAGTGTATTATAAGCCTGGCGGCCCACCAGGCTTTACTTGCCCCCCCCCCCCAGGCTAAGCATCATGTTTATTTATTTTTACATAGATATTTTTATTTTTTTTTTATAAACCTGAAACAGTTATAGCAAAGACTGGTTAAGCCAGGTTTATAGTTGACGCACTAAACAGGGCATCAGGGGATGCACACCAATCACAGCATTTCCACCCCTGGTGTTGATCTCCAATGCTGACGTGGCGCCTGGTCATGCACCTCAAAATTCTTGTAACTCAGCACAGATCGTGCGTGCCACCTTTTTACTCAAACCGGATGATTTGGAAGGTGCTCTTGCAGATGCAGATAGGCCTTTTTCCATTCAAAGTATTTCTTGCAAATACTGCATTCCCTTTGATATATAAAAACCAACACCTGGCAAACACCTGGCAAATCAAAACACTGTACCAAGCTGCAGACTTTACCATTGTCTTTTTTGCATTTTTTAAAACTGTATAGCTGGTGTTTAAGTATTATCAATAATGTCTTCCGATTACATCAGTACCTAGCCATATTTTATTAAGATTTCTTGTCAACTTTTAACATTTTTTTAACACAAAAACATGGTGGCCCACTGTTGAACTGCCCTAGCACCCCAAACACTGGGCTTAAGTTTTCTGGGGGAAACCCTTGGTAAGCATAGGTTATGTTGAAGAGACCAGTAGTTGAATGTGTCTTTACCAGGATCTCCCCAAGCTGCAGTTCCATCATCGATTTCCATCCTGCGACGGATGGACTCAGGAGAAGGTTCCTCCCACCCAGTTGCAACGTCCTCCTTCTGACCTACAGCAGGCATTGGGCCTCCAAGCCAGCCTGAAATAAAACCATGGCATTAGCTTGATTATTCCACTGAAAATTTTCAGTCAATACTTTTGGTTCAGCTATGATCAATTCTAACAATGATAAAACCTGCGATCCCTACCTATGGATTTGTTGGAACCTTGATTTCCCCTGGACATGCTGGATTCAGGACTTTTACCCCATTCATTAGAAGGTTTAGTGTTGGATTCCCCCCAGTTCTGAGATCCATGGTTGTTCTTCCCTGGGTCACCCCAGCCTTGACTACTACTTTGAGGGTTGGGTTTGTGGACTGAGTCTCCCCAGTTGGAGTTAGGGTTTGGAGTGCTCTGGTCAGGAGTATTTGATCCTCCACTGCCCACCCAGGTGTTGCTGCTGCTGCTGGTGGTGGTGGTTCGACTCGGCTCGCTCCAACATCCAGAGCCGGACCGGTCGCTGTCGCTGTCCCAGCCCACTGAGCCCGCACCCTTTTGAGGTTCCCCCCAGTGGTTGCTGACTCCTGTTCTGGTACCGTCAACGCCACTGCCCCATCCTTCACTACCATTTCCACTGTTGGACCCCCAGCCCTGCTGCATTTTGGGTGTGTTAGTCCATGTCATTGACCTAAGGGGAGGAAAAAAAAAAAAAAAAAAAAAAAAAAAAAAAAAAGTTAAATTGTAAATAAACACTGAAAAACATAAAATAACAAAACTGTTATTGCTAAGCATGGGGAAAATAGTTGAGAGAAAAACAGCTGGTAAAAGATGATTACTGGTATGAAGGAACACCAAGGTTTAAGAGGTTTTGGTTTAAACCCCCCTAACAATTTCTGCCATTGAGCAATTGAAAATTAAATATCTGTAATAATAAACATTTTAGCAGCAGTAAGAATAAATGTTGCTTTACTGCTTCATATAAAAGAAATTAAATCATGTTAAACAGTTTTAGTGTAAATACTGTGTTGAATATTTTTACTCAAGCTTATTATACCGTGATATCATATCCAATGCCTAATAACACTGTTTTAAAGGTATGATGCAACTCAAAACAGAGAAGCAACAATTATCACTACTGCTAAAGTAACATACTGATTGCTATAGATAATGTTACTTATACCATGTGTTTTGATATACACTAAGCCAATATTTTGGCATAAAACAGAGATTTAATTCTGTTTTTTACAGAGTAAAAGGTATAACAAGCTGATATCAGCTGGTTAATAAGTCTGGCTGATCTCAGCAGACATCCTGCTGAGATATTAACATATTCTGCTCGTAAGCTTGCGAATGATGGGTGCATCTTATTTTATTTCTTTCAACCAGCTGATCAGTAGTGCATAGAAAGAGGTGGCTGAAACGTGAACGTCGCAATGCTTTATGGTTTATAGATTCAGTGAAATTTGTGGTTATTTAAGCATTTTTCTGGCCTCGTTAAACCTTAAGAGAGGTATAAGAATTTAAGCGACTCTGAAACCAACTTTTTGAAACTTTGGTCAACTCCAATACCTGGAAATGGGTGAAAACTAAGGCATTCCTTACCTGTCATCTTTAACATTGTTGTTCCAGGTGTTACTGTTGTTGCCACCCTTATAACTGGATCCATCATCCCAGACACCTCCTCCTTTACTGTCCCAACCTGATGTTTGTTTCTGTTCTCCCCAGCCAGAACCTCCACTGTCAGGGCCTGAGCTGCTTGGCCCAACCCCCCAACCTGCAGGCATATCCAAGATACAATGATAAACTTTCTTGCTCATTGGTTTCAAAGTAGGAACATTAGTTTTACGTCAGATATTTCAGATTAAAAATCAGCTTTGAATTCTCCTACCTCCAGAAGACTGGGAGGGAGCTGCCGTTGTTGCTGTGCCCCAGCTGGAACCTCCGCTGCTTTGCTTTCTTTCATCCACTTTAGGACCCTGATTGATCGTAGGAGAATTGACATCCCACGCGGTGTTCTGCCGTATGGGTGTTTGTCCCCATCCAGTGTTGGAAAGAACCCGTGGGTCCACATCGGCCCGGGTTAAGGCTGATGTTATTGATGGGGTATTGTTGCCTTTCCTGCGGTTTCCTGCTTTTGACTGGTTGATGTCTTTGTCTGAGCTGGATCGACCTCCGGAGCTTTCGCAACTTCCTTCACTTCCTCCAGAGCGGCCCCAGCCTCCAGTGACGCCTCCTAAGCCCTGACTTCCACCGCCAGCTCCTGCTCCTCCCATACCCATAGCATCATCCTCAAGACTTTTCCACCCATTGTTGGCAGAACTTCCTTTCTGAATTCCTGCATCTGAGCTGTTGTTACCAGTAGTTACTGTTCCCCATTCTCCGTTTGACATTTTGCTGTTAGAGGTGGAAGAAGATGATGACGAGGAAGAAGAGGATGCGCTGCTCCCCCAGGGACGAGGAATTCCTGCTGGAGGGCCCATAGTAGTTTGGTTTCCACTTCCTGGTGCTTGGCCTGTAGAGCCTGGGATTTGATTAGAGCCAATACTCCAGGACAAGTTACTTTGAGGCTGGTTTGGGGTATTGGTGGGCCCTTGGTCCCACCGTGGGGCCCCAGTGTTATTGTGGTTATTATTACTCTTTAAAGCAGCATTGGAGGAGATCTGGGGGTTCACAGTGTCTACATTAAGGGGGCCTTTCTCTACAGGGTAGGTAGCTGTGCCCCAAGGCGTACCAAAAGCCCCAGTACCCCCTGAATCTCCTTGAGGATGCTGGGGAACTAATGAGGGGTTTCCATTGGCCAGTGGCCCCCCATTTCCTCCTCCAATGGAGCCCCAAGAACGATCCCCGCTGAGCAGGGGTGAGGCGGTAGAGTCTGGTGGACTAGAGGTCATTGTGGTGTTAGTAGTAGTAGTAGTATTCATCATGATAGTGTTATTTGGTCCATTGGGTTCAGTGTTAAGGTTGGTAGGCTGCAGACCACCGTTTCCACTGTTGCTGCCTCCTAACACCTTGCTGCTTGATGTACCATTATTCACCTCAGTGTCTTCCATCATACTGCTGCTTTCTAGAGCTGCCATGCCACCCCAGCCCATTAAGGGCCCCTGGTGAGGAACCATACCCAGTTTGGAAGTCATCCCCTGAGCCTGTGAAGGCCTTTGGCCCTGGCACACCGGGTTTGGGGTTGGATTCTGTGGCCAGGCACCATGGTTGGCATTTGGGTTTAAAATGTTTGGGTTTGACCCTCCATTTATATAAGAGTTGCTTCCACCAATGGTGTTCATGTTGCTGCCTGACTGGGAGCCCCATACACCACTGCTGCCAACTAGCTTGTTGTTGTGGTTACTCATATTATTGCTGCAAATACTGCTGGACCCAGCCATGGAGTAGTGTGAGGATCCGGTGATATTATTTTCATTATTTGCGTTGCTTAAGGTTCCGATGCCTCCAACCTGACAAATGTTGCTGTCTCCATTCACACCAACCATCATGGTAGATGTCAGGGAGGAGGGGGAAGAAGCTGTGGAGGACACGGAGGAAGAAGTGTTGGCTGACATCATCATCACTGTAGTTGCAGCAAGGCCGAGGTTCTTCTCTGAACCGACTGAAGAGTTAGAATCTGCATCCATGCATTCTGATGCCAACTCCGGATCTGACCCTGAACCACAGCCAGAGGAGGATGAGGAGCAAGAAAATGAAGAGGAGGAGGGAGGCCAGACAGAGGAGCTGGGTGAACAAGTGTTGTTGGATTTGTCAGAACTCCCGTCAACTAGGACTTTGCTCCAGTTGCTGTTACCATCACTGCTGCATGGGGAGCCAGAGGACCAGGGGGAGGGCTCATACTGGATTTCCAAGTCAGGATGCTCCAAACCTGCAGGTGAACAGGAAGAAAGTTGTTGAGAATTGCAGTGAGGGTAGTCTGTCTGAAATATAAAAGCCAATACCAATAATCCTAATGCTGGAACTGGTTCGTGAAGGACCTACAATAAAATGTAAGCTTTTATCCCTAGTTGGGAGGACCATTCCAGGGTGGTTTCTAAGTCTTTTAAAACCCAGAGGACTAATGGTTGATTTCAACCTCTTTTGCCACCTTCCTACTTTTAGAAAAGGAGTTTTAAAATCCAACATATTTCCAGCTCAGTTCTTCTGATGTCTCAAATTTCCATTTAAAATGGAAACAATATAAGGGTAGCTTAGTAAAAGATATGTATCAAACAACTGCTTCTCCAGGCTACAGTTATAAAACAATTATACTAAGAGTGGTTTAATGCTACAAACTCAGTGACTGATCTCTCACTGACCACCTGATGCCAATTCAAGCTAAAACAACTCGAAACAACATCCAACTGTGCAGGCAGTCCATTATACCTCAAAAGACAGACCTTCACTTATGCTATAAACATCAGCTCAGTGTACTGGGTCCACTAGATGGATTTTATTTAACTCATTCACAATCTTATATTTTGCTATTTTGTCCAAGTTTTAGTTTGCCAACTGTTCTGAATGTTATTGCTGCCAAAACTAAGCCTGGACACAGCTGCCACCATTTTGTCTCCACAGCAGGACACAAAAGCATGCCAAAGCTATTAAAGAAGATTCAGTGAGGCAGGCGACTGGCTGCTGAAGAGGCGTTGGAGGGCATAGGAAGGATGCCAACTGCGTGAGGAAAAGAGAAGGCAGAAGTTGGCAAGAGGGAGGAAATGAAGGCATCTAAGATTGAGATCAACAGAATTCAGATCTGGCATGTTTCTAAAATTAGATTTCACAGACTACATCCAATTATCCCTCCCTCACCATTAAGCACACCCATTCTGTCACTGTGGGGTCTGCCTAAACCTTCAGGAGGCATATTTACTGTAGTAATTCTGTCATATTGCATGAGTATGTGGTTCCCATAGCAGGAAACAAAAGTTTGATATTAAAACCAAAGTTTAACGAACCCTGATAATTTGACTCTAGTGTACAAATAATGCAGTCAAGAGAATTTTATAATTTTAACAATTATGTTTTCAATCATAATGCAAAAGACTGAGGTAGTCCCCATTTTACTGATTACTATGACAAAAACTTGGTTTAGTGATGCCACTTCAAAGTGAAAAAAAAAAACAAAACATACTTGTCAAACATGTTTTTAAAGACTAACTTTGTAGACTGTCCATCTAATGCAGCCTCTCAGATGCTTCAGGCACAAACAGGAAGCAGTGAAAATAAAGAGGCCGTTTTAACTATCAAAATGCACAATGTCAAATTTTGTTGTATTTTAGACTTTATAACCAAGCAAGAAAAGCCTTTTGATGATTTTTGTCCCGACTACATGCAGAGTAAAATGACCCGAGTAGTTCTCTGCCTGTTACCGCAGTCACTGTAGCAGCCTGATGCCCAATGCAAAGAAACTTTGGTCAGATGTTTGCAGTGTTCAGAATGACCTGGTTTCTCTGGTTAACTTCTTATAAGCTTGTCAGATTTCATGCCCTCCTCTTAAAGTAGCTCAATTACTGCTAAATAATAATAAAGTCAGATGTCAGTTTGTTAAAACTGTCACTTGAGACATAACTTCCTGCTGGCCTTAACAATAAAAGCATAAAACTGTAGTGCACTTCTAAATTCACGTAGTAAATTATAAAGCCAATTCAAATACATTAAAAACAAAAAAAACAAAAACAAAAAAAAAAACAAACAAAAAAAAAACTATCATTAGCAGTAATATTAATATTAACATTTTTATATAAAAAAATGCTTGATAACATTTAGGGTGCAGCGTAATGCCACTGGCTTCTAATGATATGTTTAGCCTTTTTTTAAAAAACATTTTAACAAAACTGATTTCTACTGGTGATTGTGGAAAACTTGCACATAATCAGGATCTTCATAAATGATCGTTTTTTGTTGGTGAAGAAGTTCCTAAACCACACATACAGTTTAATCAAGCCATGCCAAGTTTTGTAACCGATGCAGCATGCCAACAGCACTGGCTACAAGTCAGCTAAACACTAGTAGCCGTCTGAAAAATGTTTTCCTTTCTTTTTGTTTTTTAAATTTAGTACTCTACACTTTTAAAGCCTCCATCTAAAAAGAAAAAGAATAGATACTGGCCTGTGCATTTTACTGTGTTTGCCAGATCTTTCCTTGCACCCTTCAACAATCACTTTTCTCGTTCATTTCCATCTCACAGATAAGCAACAAACACAATGCATCTTCTGTCAAGGTCAAGAACCAGTTTCGTAATTTTTTAAAGCAAACAGACATCATAGGGTACTACAAGGAAGACGGGCATGCAGATAAAGAAATCTGGAAGAAGCCATGATATTGTGTCACCTGTTTGATTAGGGGAATGGCTGACGGAATCCCGAATGGGAGCCATGCCTGGAAACAGAAAGCAAAGGATCAGACTTGAAGGGGGGATAGAGGCAGGAAACAGAGAAGATGTTAGAAATAGCTGAAGCTCAAACGCAGTTCAATGAGGAAACCGGTAATGCAGAGCGGTAATGTCAGGAACATTCAAGAGAAGAAAAGCTTGCAGTATATTAGTAGCCAGTGTATGCACACAAATTTCCAGTTATCTTTAGTCAGATTTCATGACTCAGAGTTTTCACTTTTGATTATTTAAGGATCTCTGCAAATCAAGTTTTTTTGTTAATCATCATAAAACTTGTATTTGTCAATTAGAACATCTATCCATTTAGCCCAAGATGCTCAAATCAAAAGTAAATTATACCACAATGTTCTGAGCCTATATGTTTAGGACATAGAAATTCTGTTTATATTATTGAAATGCGCTTGTAATTATGAATTAAGTACAGACATTATTACGCATGCAATTAAAAGTAGGTATCACTCTGAGGCAACAGATGGCGAATACAAATGATTAATTATTTTCCTCATATTACAATTCTCTCATAGTAATTCTTAATAGTCAAACAGAAAAAAAAAAGGATTTGGTGAGTTTAAGCAAACGGCCAAACGTCTATTATATTCAGATCAATCTAAACGTAAACCTGTCTAAAGGTCCTCAGGACTGATATCTCTAGCAAACAGCGCACTTATGAAGCGTGGTGTCACAGCAGGAAAACATAAAAGCTACCTTTGAGTGCCACTGGTGGCTGCAGCTCCTGGCTGGACTGGAGGGAGCCCCCGACTTCAGTGGAGAACAGGCGACCTTTGGTTCCCAGGTCGACAACGGGGAGGTCAGCGGTCAAAGCTTGGTTAAGCACAGCCTCAAGGGTGTGAGGTGAGGAGGCAGAGCTTGTCAGAGCAGGCAGCAGGCTGATCAGCCCCCCTTGGCATTGCTGGGGACTTTGTGTGTGTGTTGGTATGTGTGGATGTGTGTGTATGGATGGGGAGGGGGGGGGAGGGGGATGTGGTTTCGATTAAGGTCTCTGTCTTGACCAGGTATGCTCTGGTACTGCAAAAAAGAAGGGAGAAAAACTTTAGTGTTGTTTAAAACTACATTGGTATTAATAATCTGTTTTATCAGATTCACAAGTTAATTTCTCAGTTCAAACAAACAGCAATAAACACCAAAACCACTTATAACAGTCAATAAGCTTGAAATTTTCCTTTGAAAGATTTTTTTTTTTAATTTTTCCTTTTCTGAAAAAAATAAAAACAAACTAATGCATGAAAACCTAAACATAAGCTGAAGTATTGAGGTGTGAAAAGCAACAGACTGGCACCTTTCAGCCATGATCACCAAAAATGATCGCTGTTAAACAGACCAAGAGCAAGAAATTAAGGCAACAAAATAAATTAAAAAGAAACTCATCTACTGTCAGCTACAACACAGTTTGAAAACACAAACAAAAAAAAGAGGCTGGATATACCATCAGCGTGAACAAACCGCATCACTTACTACGATCTCAACATGAAAGGGTAATGCAGCAGACAGTTACAAAACTGGCAAAGCTGGATGCCCAGAGCATGACTGTGCAAGCCCATAAGGAAGCAGTGAAAGGTTTTCAGACTTCATAACTCTCACCGTGGAATTAATCAAATCCTGCTTAATCTTTTAGGCTGAGAAAAATTAAGCTGCAACTAGCAATAACTCATCTTTGTTTCCCAAAGATGAATGATATCTGTGTGCTCACTATATGGCCTTTTCCTGAGTTCATTTTTAACCACTACAACTTTGTTTCCACCCCATGTTGCAGTTTTTGTTGCATTTTCATACAAACAGCTACAAATCTCTACCAACTAGAGACGATACGAATTTTACACAGTTTTTTATTTTTTGAAGCCTCAGAACGTGCGCGCCAATAACCTGTAACCCGCAAACATGCTTTAGCATACCAAGACGTTTTAAAATTAAAAGCAGCACCCTCCACACCCAAACCTGGAAAAGCTTCAGGAAGACACTCAAGCCAAACATCCCTTTCAGATGCGTTCAGCAGGGGTACTCCCTACAGCAAAACAAGCAAGCGGTGGGTTGAAATAACAAAAAGGTTCTATATTTACACTACAACAGTCATGCCGTGTGATTCTTTCATTAGTGACACTTCCCTGAAAACTCTAGAAAGCCTGTAATCATTTTTATATAGACGTGACAATGTACTAGCCACTTTACTGCACTAGTTTTCCTCTCAAAAATGTGGTTAACACACACAGGTATGTATGAAAAGAAAAATGCAGTCAAATACTGTGATAATTGTTGAAAACATCATGACGTCAAATTTTGGTCATACCGACGAGGTCTACTACCAACAAACATCTACATGTATACCATCAACGAGATGAAATGTATTGAAACATTAAATCATAACATTACAAATCAGTCCTCTGTTCTGCATTTGGCCCACCTTAAATGGTTAAAATAGAGCAAGAAGCCGCAAATAGTTAATCATTTTTGATCGATTCTGGTTTGTTTCTGCCCTTTTGGACTTTAACATTAAATAAATTTTATCTTCTTGTATCTGCAAAATAAATTTTTTTGTTAACATGCTTCAACTTACACAGTTATTATTATTTATTATTAATAAATAATATTTATTATTTATAATAAATATTTATTATTTCATTCATCTGAATAGAAATATAAGGTTGCTTTTTGAGTACATTGTGTAAAGACAGGGAATGCTTCAAAGCAGGTTCAATCATGTTTACAACAAAGCTGCATGCTATAGGTGGGCTTCAGGGAAATACTTCAGGGGCAGCAATCTGATCACTGAAATGGAAACCAGATTTTGGCACAGAGCTTCAAGCTTCAGGCTACGGGAAAACAAAAATAGCCCTCGCTCATACTAACCCTGAAGTAGAAGTGTTGTACAAATTGTTCTGTTACTCAGAGCAGAGCAATAATCAAAATGATTACGTAGACTACCTATTAGTCAAACCTGCCTGTGGTGACACATTTTGCTTTTGTTATTACAGGTTACAAAGAAATTATTTGCATTTTGTTTGACTTTAGCTGATCTTTCTTAGGCTGAATGTTTGTTAGATGACTACAAGTCGGAAGGCAAGTTGAGAGCGTGAAAAAAAAAAAAAAAAAAAAAAAAGTCTTTTTTTAAAATTCATAATGAAAGAAGACCTCATGATCATCAAAGACGAAGTGTGTTTGTCACATTCATTTCATTTATTAATTTCTGAAACAACACATTGCCACATTAGTTTCTCATGTAATTGCTGCACCAGCTTGTCTCATGTTTCTGTCTTCATGCTCGCTGCGACAGCCCCTGATGTAACTCAGCTACCCCCTAAAATTAGTCCCTCATTGGGCAACTTGCAACTCAGATATCGAAGACTGCATCTGGAGGTCTTGTTCAGCCAGAACCCGTCTGGGTTGCCATGTCATCCTTACTGAGGGTGTACAGCAGAACAAGTTCAACAAGCCAGGAATCTTAATGAGCCTGAAACAGGAAAACACTGAGACCAGCTGCAGTAACTGGTTGGTGGAGTCCATCTGCAGGACTGGATGCTCACGGAGGAAGCTGAATGTCACACAACCACCTGTACAGTATCAGCAGAGATGCAGTTTACTGTCTATAAGATTATTCGAAAAGTTCTCAAGCGGCATCTCTTGTCTTGTGTTGAATTGTCAGGGTTGTAAGCAAGAACACAAACAGATCTTACCAGGCTGGCACACAGAGTCCAACTACATATTTCAGGGGAATTGTTGTGGACATCTCTGATTGTAACTGTATCCTTCAGGCTTAAAAGCTGTCAGTTTGAACGGTTTCTGCTGCTTTGGCAAGCTTAAATAGTGCTAACAATTTGTAATAGAACGAAAACCACACAATACCGGAAGAAACAAAAGGACATGCTGTTGAAACCAGCTGTAGAAAGATACATCGCTTCAGGATAGAAGGACCAGTGTTTGGAACGTCGTGTCTACATTTGCCTCTTTAAAAAATTTTTTTTAGACCATAAGTTAGAAAAAGTGTGTTAGTTCTTTCTGCCTGTTTGGAGCACACAGACCTATTTATACATTTCCAGTTCAAATAGCAACCAGTCTATCCTCCAGCCAACACGATAAGAGAACAAACAAACCCATGTGGACAACCACCGAGTGTTCAGATGCAACTGAGCATGACTGTGTTTGACTGACAAAGATGAACGTATTTTTTAAAAGTGCAGTATACAAGGACTGCCTTGCCCTTTTGCATAGAAATACAGTAAAATGCAGTGTGGTAAACAATAACCAATGCCACCAAACCACACATAACATTGAGACAAAATCTTATCTTGGGTAACTCACAACTCACTAGTAATTCAGAACCAAGACACACTCTGCAACTCACTGGAAACAATACTTAAAAAAGAAACAGTAACATCTCAATTATTCACTTTTAATCAAATATTCCCATGCAATTATTCTTAATTATAATTCAGTTATGATTTTGGATTCAAATGATGACACGAGCTACAAAATTATTAAAACACATTTTTAAAAATAATTTTTACTTTTTATACTTCTGCCCTTTTTGGAGGCAGAACATTGTTTTGAAAAGTCAGAGTGGAAGATTGGTAGAAGAGGAACCCTGGTGGGTATAAATTGACAGATTGTCAATACAAATGTTTTGTTTTACTGTGGAAGATAATATAATTTTCATTTAGAAAAATTTTTTAGAGTGATATATTACCAACTAACAAAGAAAGCGACTGGAAATCATTGAATATACCTTGCCAAAATTTTGATAATTCTTTAGGATCTTTCAGTAACTCTGCTATAATGTGAGCAAATTTGTTTGGTCAAAACAACTATTGCAACTATTTTATTTATTTAGAACTCATTTATTTCGTAATATAGGTTTTGATATAAAAATATTTAAACATTTCCACACAATCTTGCTGTAATCAAAATGTAATAGATCCATTGTTTTTGTTTTGTAAACAAATGCGTTTGATTCCTCAAACTGTTACTACGCAACAACAGACCTATTTGAAACATCACACTTTCTGGCCAAAAAACAATGACCCTTATATCTTTTATATGGCAGGTCTTACCATTTTGGTCTCTTCTGTGGATTGCCATTACAATGCTGAAGTAAAATACACTCTAGTTCAGCTCCTGATTAATATAGTTAAATTCAAATATGCATCTTCAAAATATCTGTAACGTTTCATGAAATTTTAATCAAAGCAACAAAGTAAGCTCTGTATACCAAAAACAAAACAAAAACCCTTGACCCTCGGTTGTGAGTAATTACACATTTCAAAATGTTATTCTTCTTAAGAAAAAAATCAGCCAAGATGTGTTTCCCAGAGCTTAATTCAGCTCTTGTTATGACGACAATGTTCCAAAACCACTCCTCATTCCTTTGGGCTTGTCCAAGCAAGGTGACATCAGTCTCTAGAGTAGCATACAAGTCTCCCTCTACAAAGCAAATACCTTTCTGTATAAAACGATACGTTAAGATGACAGAAACCCTGGGGAAGTGCAAGCAAACTGTCTCCATTTTCCTAAAAGGTCAACTTCCTTCAATTCATCAAAGATGAACATGAGAGACTGAACAGAGAGATTTTGAGCACAGGCTGAGTTTACGACACAGACGAACACGGGGCTGCGATAGGTCTGCGACTCGTATCAAAACAGCATGACATGTGTGCAGTTACATATGTAGTTTTGCTGTGTGCAGGAGCAGATAAGACCACTTGTCATAGTTTACTACTGTCACTGCAGCTTTAGGGGGGAGGGCTTCAAGAGGCACCCACACAGGGTTGTCGAATGAGGGGAAATGTGCGCAGAAGCACAGGGCTTCTTTGGGTATGAGTCATCCACTGGTTTGTACATTATTCAGTCATCCATTTGATTTAACAGTAACCTGCCCACCCACATTTCTGCTTTATCTGCTTGGCCAAAAGTTTAAAATTAGTCAATGTTAATGTTTGTTTTTCCTTCTTGAGATATTTTAAAACACTGGAGTGAGTGGATTTCCTCCCAGCTTCAACAGGAATGCTTTACTTCAAACAAATTAAACTAAAAAAAAAAAAAAAAAAAAAAAAAAAGCCATTTATTTCTTTGAAGTATTTAAATCCAGGATCCCTCAGCGCTGTTAGCCTATTTCAACCTATAAATGTGAAAGTTCGATTTAAATTTACATCAAATGTTTCTGCAGTGATCAGGCTTCAAATATGGAAGAGGAAGCATCGTTAAAGACATAAGACTGTAAGGAAGGAAATGAATGAAAACAGATGTTTTCCCAAACAGGACAATCTTGTCTTATCTGTTCTATCACCCAAGAAACATCTGTCCATGACAGGTGCATGCATGTATGGTTTCCAACAGCTTTGCTATAGTAGGATCACACAGTCTTCAGGTCAAGTGCAAAGAAAAATGAAACACTTTCAGCAGTAATGTAACTACAGTCATGGTACAACCTTGACTTTATCTGGAAAAAGTGGCTTGAAGGCTGCTGTAGTTTGCCATGTGAAAGTGTTAAAATTTTGCATTATATTAAGGAGAACATCATAGGCGACTGGAGATAAATGTAAAACTGCATACAATACAAAATGAGAAAGAAAACAGTAGGATTATAAACATAATCCTTCAAGGTGAGAGAAAGTTTTCTTGCTTGAAGCAGCCATGACAGCTTGCCTTGTAACAGTAGAAGACTCAGTGGAAACTAAGAGCAATCCAAATGGAAAACACTACTGCGTGACATGGCAACGTACACCAGCACAGTCTGAGTAAACACACTCCACTACAGGGCCAGAAATACTGCACCACCAATCACAATGTGCCACAACAAAAAAGTTAAAAAAGGAGGAATATTAAGAGGTTAGCTTTATTGTTCAATGTGAGCATGGTCTGAGTCCAACTCTGAGTGAAAAGCTGAAAATTGGGCATGGCTACACTAGTTTAATGTCTGCCATTATTTTCTGTATCTAATATTCTGTGTGAAAATCCTGACTGTATAACCTCGCAGTGATCAAAAAAAAAAAAAAAAAAAAAAACAAAAAAAAAAAAAAAAACAAAAAAAAAAAAAAAACAGTCGATCTACTTCTTCTTACCTTTTGTCCAGTCCTGTATCTTACTGGATTCCTTCCTTGTCAAACTCTCCGTCTCTCTCTCTCTTCCATCCACTGTTCTTCCCTCTATGGGTGCGTTCCCTGCAGATGACAATGACAAGCTTACTCTCTAACACTTTGGGCCTTCAATCGTATGAGATTTTTATTTTAGTTGTTGATTTTGTAATGATCTACTTCAGTAATAACTATTCCATGCGATCCAATACATATAAATAATCTGCACAAACTAAGAGCTGGGAATTGGAGACATGAGAACCAGAGTATAACAGGTGTGTGAGAACCACTGAACAGACATTAGGGCATCCTGACCTCAAATGACATCTACCATTAAGTGGCCTATGAGGTCCTGTTTCTCCCTCTGTGAGCGATAAAGTTTATATGCGCTGGCTCGGGTGGGTGTGCCATTTAGCCAGCAGGAGAAGGCTGCAGGCTGCAGTCTAATCCGATAATGAGATTACTGCTCAGCACTTATCTTCGCTTCACCCACACGATGATAGTAAAACTACTCAGACATCAAAACCATAACATTAATTCATATTTGGCATTCATTTAAATTTGATATAATTGCACAGCAGCTAATTGAAAACAAAATCCACACATTATGTGAAACATCTATATATAAACATATTATAAAATCAGATGAGTATATTTTATAAATACCCCTAACCTGAAAACTGAACAGCATAACAATAAAAACAATTTGCCACTTCAACGTAAACCAGCTCTGAACCAATATTCATGGGCAAATGAACCACTTCTGGTAGCCTGCCAAGTGATGCAATCTTCAATAAATCTTTGCACTGCTCTACCATGAAGAAAGCTTACAATGGATGCCATTTGGAAAGGGTTGCAAATATATGTGGGAAGTGTTTAATACACCAAGTTGGTGCAAACAACTACTCATATGGGAAGAGCATTTAAAGTTGTAAACTGCAAGTGTTTGTGGCTGTGGGAGGTTATTGCTGCTGCTGCCAAGATCTGGACTGGGAATCTCTTTGGTGTTAGGCAGCAATAATTCTCACTGAAGCTTTAATTCTGGTCAACATGTTTTCAATAATAGAAGAAATCAGTTCTTTGCCTTAATCAGATAGAATCCAACCAGTTACAGCTTTTCTTACTTCATTTACAACTTTATTTTAAACCCCCACCTGAGCAGTCACTCAGTATCTTTCAACCATGAAGAGTTTCAGCAGATAGTTTTGCATAGGAACACAAGGGGAGCCCCCCCAGAGTGCTTCCATACAAGTTAGCGACGGCACATGTTTATGAATGGGTCATCAATCACCCTTCACCCAACGAGTACAGTTGAAAGCAGCAGAATGGGGGAGGTATTTTACCACTAGAGGGAAGAAAATGCTTCTTTTATCCTATTCTATTCTACATCTAGGTAATACAGTACCTGGATGTATTAGGGGGATTATTTCAGACCCCAGCTCCGCATTTTACATTGAAAGAATGTTTGCTAAACGACCCTAAAAAAAAACCAAAACAAAACAAAAGATGTCTTAAAATTAAAAATCCTGTTTTTTTAGTGACAGAATCTGTTTGAACAAACCGAAACAATTTTCAACAACAACTAATGAGATTCATCCTCAAACACTGACATAAACTAACATTTTCCTTGTGGAACATTACAGATTACAATTAAACATTTTACTTTTAACTTGTTTATTATTGTATATAATCTCTTTTTAAATAAAAAAAAAAAATAGAAACCTTGAAAAGTTGCTTTAGGGGAATATCCCTTTAAACTGCATGCCTTCCAGTCCTCTTGAAGGATTCAATCCATCTCCACCAAGTATAACAAAGTAATTCACAATAACGCAACTGTCCCCAACTTGGAATAATTCAACTAGAGTTTATATTAAACCACTTAGAGTTAGACTGTTAAAGTAAACAAGTAGCTTTTTGGAGAGAAGCAAACTAGAGTAGTTTGCCAAGCTCCAACTATGATGGCTAAGCGAGCTACAATGACCACATCTTATTGGAAAATATGCTAAATCTCTATTCGGATAGAAAAAAACAAATTAAACAACCTCTACCGTTTCATTTTGATTATGACATACGCATCACTTCATTGCTGATAACTGGGATACACTTGCAATATCTAAAAATGACATATGGTGTTCAAATAACCAATTAACCCAGAAAGGAGGAGAACTATTGGACAGCAAACATGCACAAAGACTCAAGGATACTTGAACGAAGCAATTACCTTGGGTGATGAGCTATAGATATAACATATCCAGCCTTCAGAGAAAATGGAGAGAAATCTGTTAGAATAGCACATCGACTGCTTGTATAGGGTTATCTAAAGAAACTAAAGGAACAGCAGGGGAGCTATTGAGCATGTTGCTCTGGGAATGTGAGATAAATGCTGCAGTACAGAAAAAGACAGCGAAGAGGGAGTGCCTACCACATACTACTATAGTAACAGATGAAGAGTTAGGTATAGCAACAATTTTGAAGTTCTCAGATCACATATACGCCCTAAAATAGCCCATCACTTCATCATTTATTCATTTTATGAATATAAAATCACATGTACCAGGAATCACTTGCTCTTAAACTTTCAGAAAAACAAACACACGTAAATCCATCATTACCAAACATCACCGAGTGGCCGCGTGGCTAATTTGCACATTATTTGAATCAATTTGCATTATTTTGTTCTCACAGAGCCCAACAGCTGAGGCTTCCACACAGGGCAGACATCCTCCATTAATGGATGACAAATATTTCCTTGTCACAAGCAGCCAAACACCAAAGGCTTTTATGGCATGGCAACTGGTGACATTTCCAGGCGAGCTGATCAGTATCTGCTTGGTGGAGTCAAAATGAGGACAGTTCATTTCAGGTCAAGGTAACCGAAGAAAGGCGACATGATACTACAGACTAAAAAATAAATAAATAAAAGAAAGAAAGAAACCACACTGTGCTGTTTTCAGTGAAGCAATGTGTAAATGTCAGACTTAGGATTTGATTTAAATTTGACCAAACTACTAAAAATAAATCTTAAATGTTCAATAAAGCATCTATTTAAAAGCAGACTACAAACATTTCAGATTTTGACCTTTCAGTAAAAGGAAAAAAAAAAAAGTTATGATAAAAAGATTTCAAGAGGCTTGCACTTTTTTGTACGGAAAAGAACAGTTGTTGTATAAAACCCAGAAGTGCATCAGAAGAAAACAAAACGTCCTTGCAAAACATTGGCTTATTTCTCAAAAGAAATAAACCACGGCGCGATTATGATCCAAACAAGAAAGACGCTGCAGAGCTAGACGGTTCGACAACCTGTTTATGCAAAACTGCATTTCTGTGGCACATATCCTGTCTGAGCATGCATGGGTCAATTGCATCAAACTCTCCATTTCTGTGCCTGACTTGTTACAATCTCACCACCACCTGGGTGTGGTTTATTGCTCAGAGGGGCAATGATCAACTATCTGATCCTTGTAGCCACAACGCAGTAAAGCAGCTTTATCTTGGCAATTTATGACACTGCAATATCAAAATATAAACATGACAGTATCAGCTTTATTAGGTTTTTAGAAAAATGTAACAGCAAATTTAAAAGACCTAATCTAGAAAATTAGCCACCAAGCAATAAAGTTTAAAAATTAGGTTTTAGAATTAATCGTGTCTTTGGCTAGATTACTTTATTAATTCCAAGAGGGAAATTGCTTAGTCACAGATGAGTCCAACTCTAATGTGTGTAAACAGAATATAAAAAACCCCCCATAGAAATATGAAAAAAATAAATTAAAAGACAGCTGGGAAAAAAATACATTTTAGAATAATGAAATGTAAAGTTTAGATACAATTTATACAAGCAGTAATCAAAAGACACAAATGCAACAGGAACACATTTTGGAGGGTATAAAATGCTTGATCGTTATGTTACAGTCTTTAAGAACATTGCTAGTGTGTTACTCCACACAGTCCTGCTACAATGTTATTTGTAAATTTAAAATAACCACTTGCAACAGAAGTTGAGCTCAGGGAACAATAATCCAAGACTGAGAAAAGTTGTAAAAGCTAAACCGTTTCAGCACGCTGGAATATTAATAGCATCGAATCTCCCATTATGTCTCCAGCACTTTCATTCAACTGGAAAATATGTTCTCGTGCTGGGAAACTATTAAAATCAAAGTAGAGCAGCCACCAACCAAACCTGCATTACAAGGCTTATTAAACAACAAAAAACAGTGATTCGCCATTTAAAATACACAGACTAGAATTCAATCTCCAAACACTAAAAACCACAGATAAATAAATGTATTAAAACAAAACTAAGAACACAGAGAAGATTCATGAAGAAATTTAGACTCCTAAAAACAAAACAAAAAAGACTAAACTGTTCCGTTTTGAATGAGATGATGATCCACAGCTCCATTGTGTGCCTGCGTGTGGAGCACAAAGAGCTGCACAAACACCGCTCCACACAAAACATCAGGATTCTGGCTTCTCATTTAGCGATTTTAAAACAGCAAAGCTTACTCAGCACAAGCAGCCTAGACCAACCCAGATCCACCAATTCAATTCAAACGGAACTGCATGTGCTAGCATAAGCAGGGGTTGCCCAACCCATTCCAGACACAAACACACACCGCTTTCCAGGACAAAGACAAGTTCTTCATCACCTAGAGAGAAACAGCTAGAAAGGGAAAGTGAGTTTTTGCCTACTACTAAAATGAAATTACATAACTGTATTGTCATTTGCTCAGAAAAAAAGAAATCTGGGCTATGAAATTTGTACCCCACAAGCTCCCTTCAACACCATTTTAAAAAAGTCACATCAATTATGAACATATTAAAAAAACATGTTCGTCACATGCATTAAAAAAAATACACAAAAGCTTAAATCACATTGAGTTTAAAAGTGTACATGAGCTATTTTATCATCCACCTGATATGTACACTGAAACACATTTCAACACTTAAAATAAATAAATTAAAAATCAAGGCTCAAGTTTACATTTTTTTTTTATTTTTGTTGTGCCTCTGAATGAACTTACAACGGGTGCTGGTCATTTTCTAATCTTTGTTTTGGTCGACATTCTCATGTGGTTATTTGACTGTAATAAATAATACCAAACAGCAGGAGGCCTTTCATGCTACTCTGGTTTGATTAGAGATTAAATATGATTTCAACATATGTGAGCTTTTATCATTCGTGATTACCAATTTTCTCCATATTTCAGGAAAACATTTACCTACAAATAATGTGTATATACACAATGGTTTAAGTAGTCTTAAAATGGCCAGTCTTAAAAAGGCAACACAAAAGTATGAAATCAGGGTTTAAGTAGGAAAATTACCCCCCAACACACACACACACACACACACTAAAATAAGTGAGTTTTCCATATCTGTGAGCACAAGAACAGTAAAGTAAATGAAGGTCAACAACTCTAAAATTGTTAGTTTCTGTATGTCTACCAAAAATAGTCAATTCCTCACCAGTACTACTGATTTAAAACCTGCTGTGGTCTTTACTGGCAAAAACCTGATGCACTGACATGAATGGGTGCAATTAAGATGGTAGACCAACCTTGTTAAGATGCTTCAGTTTCTTTGGTGGCAACAGCTTTCGATTCCAAATCTCTGAAATAAATAGAAATTATAAAATATTACTCGTTTAAAAATCCAAAACAATACTACCACAAACCAAAACTTTGTCACGAAGTTATAACTATGGTGACTGTTATTATGTTTAAAGTACTATAAATAAAATGCATCCGAAATATTTGACCAGATCTTGTTGATAGGGTGGAAGACAAACACCTCACTGTCTATAAATGTGCAGCTACATACTCTTCAGCATTAAAAAAAATGTTTCAAGAAGTCATGTGGAAATTCAGGTTGAGCAGCATAACAGGAAAACACACAACCCAGATCCGCTAAATGCCTGCGAACGTGAAGAGAGGACCGTGTGTGAGAAAACGAAAAGAGTGTGTGTGTGTGTGTGTGTAGGTCAAAGTTACAGCTCGGGTCCTGATCGGCCATTATCTCAGCTGTTGCCTGAGTTAGAGCTTAACCAACATGGCTTCTTCCGAACCCAGGGTTTGTTCGGTGCGTTTAGGTGCTGCAAAATTCACCAGTATTCTGGTGCACGTAAATTATAATGTCACTACATTTGTGGCTGCTGTCTGATCAGTGAACATTTTCAGCGGAATATGGCTGCGTCGCCATCAGAGCGGGGTTCGGGCATTTAGCTGCACAGTTGCAGGTGGTTGTGTGCCGACAGGGGGCGTTAAATGTGCAGATAAAAAAAAAAAACGAAAAAAAAAAAAAAAAAAAAAAAAAAAAAAAAAAAGCGTCCCCTGCAAGTTAAAATTAACACAAAATCTGTGTAACTAATGTAAACACATGACATGAAAAAGCTCTGCTTACATTTGCACATCCGTGTTTTCAATGAAATTTGCATAAATGCCAAACCACAGTCCACTGTAACTGCGTCGTCGAATTAGCATAGCCATGCTAGACGCTAATGCTGCTAAGCGGCTAGCAAAACTGACCCGGCGTTATATCAAATCTAAGCATCGTAGATTAAATAAAATAAAAAAAAGAAGAGTATAAGGAATCTAATTAAAATTTTACTTTTGTATAAATTCTAAATTCGCAAAAAAATATTCTTTCAATATGCCGAATAACTTCTTTTGAGAGTAATGTTAGGACAGATGTCGAACAGGGGTGAAACTAGTACTAGTTGGCGCAAGGTTAACCTTACGATGCCTCCTAATATAAACATATTAGTCAGACTATTTAATTCCTAGTTTACTCTACATGAAAACTCAACCTTACGCTTATAAAGTGCAGAACTACAAATTAATCTCCCTAAATGCGTCCGGTACATGAGCTAGCTACGCTGAAACAGTCATAGCTAACCAAACAACAGCGACCCGGGTCTCCCTGCCCTGCACTCCTCCAGTGCACCAGCTCGACAGAATAAGATCAAATACACCGTAAAAGCAAGCTCACCTCTTTGAAGAATAAAGTGCAACAGAGTGGAAAGGAAAGCCGAGTGTAAGGCTAAAGAAATTCAACGCGTTTGCAGCATCTACGAGGGTAAGCATACATCCTGCATGTTCGCCATTTTCTTCATTCGCAGCTCAGTTGTGCTCTGCTTTCCACTCTGAGATCTGCGTTTACTTCACCGGGCTCTCTGTGTGTGTGTGTGTGTGTGTGTGTGTGTGTGTGTGTGCTTGGAGGAGGGGAGACGGGGCAGGAAACACATAACCACTTCCTCTCACCGAGAAGTGAAACACAATTAAAAGAAGCCAAATGGTATCGAGAGACAGCGCGAATAAAAAAGAATGCAAATTTCTAGTGAAGTCAAGCAGTCTCTTTAAGAGGTCTGTGTGAAAATGATGCTGGCCTTTAAAATGCAATACTTTTTGAACAAAAAACAAAATTACCATAAAACACACTTCCTAAAATAAATAAATTACACCACAGCTGACAAAAAAAGTCTTAGTTTTTTTTAATGATGGTAATGAAGATGTTGAGGATAAGGCTTTATCTTGAGCATAACAGACAAAAAACAAAACAATTACTTAAAATATATAATAATCATAATAGTAATGGTTTTACTGTATTTACACAGGAATGTAAAAAGAAAATATGATTCTACTGTTTTTATTTATTAAAAAATAGCAGTTATCTCTATTGCTGATGCAAAAATAATATAACAAATGTATTATCACATTTATAATGATTTTATTTGTAGAATATCTTTACTGGCATTTCAATTGTGACACACAGCAAAAAAATACTGAATGAAAACCCGTTAAATTAAAAGCAGTTTCAAGTGCTTTTTGCACAGGCCTATTTGTCATTTGGACTTTTTATAGAACAACACAGGTATTACAAGATGATATTAGCTGATTAATCAGTCGAGCTATTTACTCATGTAACTAGCCAGCAGATAGTTGCTTAACAGAGATGCCACTTGTAGCTATAACTGTAGTTTTTAACAAGGGTAAAGAGGATATTGGAGCCTATCTCCCGCAGACAGTGGTTGAGAGTAGGGGTACACCCTGTACAGGTTGACAGTTTATCACAGAAAATCTAAATATTAACTATTTATTCTAATGGTAATTTTCTTGTAGCTTCTAGAGCTCAGAAGTTAATATTACCTCGATTTCCACTGTGTATGTTTAAAAATACGATTTTGATATTTCAGAAAAAGCCAACTATTTCTTTAGGTGTTGATGTTTTAAGTAGTTTGACTTTTTGCAATTGAAGGGATTCTACTGTGATGAATGGTGGAGTGTAAATACCCAGAGACAACTTCTGAAACATTAACCTGTTCAGTGTCAGGATTGTTCATTAAGAAAAAAGCCTTTCAGACTTCTCTCATTTAATTAACATTTTCCATATCAAACATTGCATTTTGGTCTGAACAATCACTACTGATGTATAACTTGTACAATAATTGTATAATCTGTTCTCCTGACTTGTAGGATGATTATAGTGCCTTTGGGTTTCCTCTGTTGGTTTGGAGGACCTAAGCTGCTGCTTAGCTTGCTAATGCCTTGAGTCATCTCTAGTTTTGGTCGTGGTAAATGAAACAATGAAATCAAAGAAACAAGCAAAGAAAATTAGTTTTCTGAATGCAGTGGTTTGAGTTAGCTTTACAAATAGGGTGGAGATCCCTGTCATCTGAGGGGAACTCGAAGTGGAACCATTGCAGAGTTATTTGAGGTGGTTTAAGGATCTTATACAGATGCCTGTTGGCCTCCTCCCTTTTCCAGGCTCATACCACCAAGAGGAGATTCTTACAAAACTTGTTAAAGGGAATATCGATCTTCTTATGGCCTGGAAATGCTTTGGGATCTCCCAGAATGAGCTGGAGACACTGCAGAAAGGAATATCTGGGGTTCCCTTCTGGACTTGGTAGGTCCATGACCTGATGTCAGAGAAGCAGAAGACAGTAGATGGACATTTTGGCACCATGTTGTTGACTCATTCCGTTTTCTTAAAATGTGGTGTACTTCCTGAAATTTAGCTGTGCTTTTGTTTTTTTTACTGTGCTATTTGATGTTCAGGATGGTGGTGCTTTGGACCAGAGTACAAGCAGACAGAGATATTTTCCCTAAGAAATCTGATCAGGACACAAGAAATGGAAAAATTGCATAAAATAAATATAACTAATTCTAGATACTCAAGTATCCCATATGATGCTATAGCCAAGTGCTGCATCCAGGATTTTAAAAGAACCTTCCAGCACAGTTGCATCAACATTATTTAGATTTGTGGATAATACACACACCATTTCCAGATATGACTGATGGTGTTCCAAAGTTTTCCACTGCCAAGAACAGATTTCTTGGGAAGATAGTTAAACCCTTTATTTATTAAGAAATTCCTTGGCTTCAAAGAATGCACGCTGGAAGAAAGGAACAACAAAAATCTGTCACAAAATTACAAATAAACATTGCGAGATTTTTAAAAAATCTCTCCTTTGATCACAAGCTCTTCTTTGATATCTGTGTTTGGCTTTGAGTGTTATGTAAGAGGAAAAAAAAAGATAAGAGAAATGCAGAAACAACAAAGAAACAAATACAGTATATGGAATCTGCTAACCTTTTATCACTGAGACAATGCTTGCAGTTGCTGCTGCTCCTGCTCCTGCTTACAGAACAGCGTAAGCAGAGAACAGTGTGTATGTGAGTGTGCACGTGTGAAAAACAACGATCATTGACCCAGCAATGGCAAAAACAACCCCCAACCCTGTTTGCAAATTACCTCTCTTATCTGTGTGTGTTTGACTGTGAGGAAGAGCAAGAGGCAGCGTTTGTCTGCTGCCAAGTAATGGTTTTATTTGACCAAGCTTCAAAGACACTGAGATTAGATTATGTAGTGTATGAAGAAAGAGTTTGTGACAGACTTTTCAAAATATACAATCAATAGTTAGACTGATAGCAGACTTACAAATTTGGAATTTAGACATAATCAACCTAAAATTGATTACTTAATATAACTAATATGAATTTTGCTTTATGAAAAAACAAATTAGACAATTATTCCAGTTTCATTTTTGAAGTACCTGAATGTTCCATGTAGAAAAGTAGAGACATTTTAGACATGAGTGCAATAAATTACAATTGAGGATTAACGTTGCGTCAGAAGTTTATATAAACAAAGGATACTATATCTAGTTAACAATTAGGGAAATCCCAGATGAGACTATGACTTTGCTTGCTTCTGATAGCTTCATTCATGACACATGAGAGAACTGGAAGCAAATCTGTGCAAGTATTTATCACTGAAAAATCTAAAAGAAATCAGCCAAGATATCAGGAAGAGATTTTTGGACCCCCCTCAAGTCAGGTTCACACGTCTTCCAGATGCCTGAAGGCGCCATGTTCTTGTGTTCAAATAATTATAAGCAAGTATAAACAATATGGGAATGCCCAGCCATCATACGGTTGAGGAAGGAGATGGGTTATGTGTCCCAGATATTAACTTGTTTCAGTGGAAGCTGTGTGAATGAACCCCAGAGCAAAAATAAACTCCTTGTTTGATGCTGGCTGTAAAGAGAGCGTTATAATTCACAGTGAAACGTGTCCTGTGCCAACATGGGCTGAAAGGCCACTTAGAGAGGAAGAAGTCATAACTCCAAAGGCAACATAAAAAGCCACATGCACTCAGGAACAAAGATATTAATTTTTCAGGGACATATCCTGTGATCTGATGAACTTAAAATTAAAATGTTTTGGCTATTTTGATCATCATTACATTTAAAAGAAAATAGGAGGAAGCTCGCAAACATGAGAACACAATCCCGACTGCAAAGCACAGCAGTGACAGCATCATGTTGTGTGGATGTTTTACTGCAAGAGGAACGGGATCATATCACAAAATAGATGGAATTATGAGGAACGCCTTTCTCAAAGTCTTTGTCTTGTCTGGTCTTGGACTTGAATCCAACAAGTTTTATAACTTTTGCTTGTAATTTATAATAACTGTAGGTATTTAAATAGTCTTAAGCTTTGAACAGTTTAACTGTGGGTTGTCTTTGTCTGATATGAAACATTTATTTAGTGATCTATGAGAAAAAAGCAAAAATAGAAGAAATCAGAAAGGGTGAAATAGTTTTTGATGGCCCTAATACTATCTTCAGATACCTACTAATTTGATCATTGTAAAGTCTTGTAAAGTCAAAAAAATGTAGCATCATTGTTTTCTTCTTTCCTTGAAAATGTTTTTGTTTTATTTTATTGGTGGTGTTGATATAAATTAAGCATTTTCCCCCCAGATTGTGCTTGTATTTTATTTAAAAAAGGTTTGAATAAATTAAAAAGTGTCAGCTTTAAGCTTGTATTTGATTTTTTCTTTTATATTTTCCAACTTATCTGGGATGGTCTTTGTGTGTTGCACATAGCTAGAAAGGATAGGACACAGCACAATGTGCTGACATGATAACTGATCATTTGGGGGCACTTTGACACATACATGCAAACAAACTTAAAAGCTTAGAAGTCTAGGAAAATATCCCAATTTTACTGAGCGTTCTACAAATGACACAAGGGTTTATGTGGTTTTTTTTTATAGCCTCAGGACAACTATGATTCTTGTTAGCAGGTCATCTTTTGCCAAAGCCAGCTCCAGTTTTGGAATGGTTACAAATCAGTGTTTTTGCAGTGAGCTCCCTCTGATATTAGAAATTGTAAAAAGATATGCAAAAGAGACAACATCCAGACTCACATATATACCAAAAGTGACAGCTGCAGTTAAAAACCGAATTAAAAATATAATAGAGAAGAAATAGAATAGAATGGGAAAACAGTGGATAAATAAAAAAAATAAAACAGCTTAATGATAAACAGTACATAGATTTTTTTAATTTGAAGTAAAGTTGCCAAAAAAGTCCAAAAAGCAACATAAAATCTCTGTGAATATTAAATTAAAATAGCAAAAAGCTAGAGAATAATAAACACTTTTATCGGGATCTGAGTCTTTGGTAATGGTCTTTTGATAAGGCCATCACCTAGATAGGTAGAGCACTGCATACACAGCGAGTCAAAGTTTAATAATTTACTCCTTTAAACCCACACATACTTACTACATACTCAACAGGAGGAAATGAACCAGGTTAATTTGACAAACAATTACACAGGGTAGAAACATATGTCCAGATTTACTGGCAACAAGAAGGACCCAAACATGACAAAAATGACCAATTCAGACCAAGATTTTGGTCTGATAAATTCAGTGAATCTCAGGTCCTTTTCTTCCCAAGGACCTTTTAATTGATTCTAGAGCTTCAACATAAAATATTACCGCCTAATTTTATTCTTTACCCACTCTTCCAGCCTTTTATTGTGCACAAATTCATAGATGTTGTGTTTTTGTAGTTTGCAATGTAGGCACTAGATTACATTAAATCATACAGAGTGAAACTTTAATGTTTGGCCTTAAATATTTGCAAAATGAAGTTGTCCTAGCAGGTTTTTAAAATCCCTACATGAAATAGTAAATGTAAAAGTATGTTTCTGCAAGTAAAACTAAAGCTGTGTCCACTCTTGCAGCCCTGCGTGAAGCACAATTTCCCAAATGATATGTTGGTCTTATTTTGCAATTTAACAACTAGACTTATTCCCATACACTAAACTTTTAATGCATGGTGTGAAATGCTCATGTGTATGCATTCATCTCTGTGGTTAACCCCCATCCTGGCTTCCATTGTGTTTTAAAACTACTTTATTAGGAGTTGCTCTCTGTAAAAGCTTGTTTCTGTAAGTAAAGCTTCAATTGTGCCAATTTCAGCCAGAAGTGCATCATCCACATTATACAAAAACCTCCAAATCATTATCTTGGTTGTAGTTTGCAGTTTAGCCATTAGATGTCAATTCAACAAGCACCTTGAACATTTAATTGCTAAAAGCTTATGGACACATTGGTGTTAAATGTATTATATTCACGTTTCAGTCTCCTAAAACAGGTAAAATATTCCAATCCGAAAATATAATTTTTCTTTTTTTTCCAAGTTGTGGTTTGTCTGATCTGATCTATGTCAAAAACACATACAAAGGATGAGAATGGCATGGCTCTCCACAGACTTAGGCATCTTGAGCTGCATCCCTTAGTTCTGCAGAGGAAAATAGGGAAATTGAGGCAAGTGAGTGAAGTTAAAGAGAGGAGAGAAAATGAAACAGGGAGATTGTGTGTGTGTGTGGAGGGGGGTATGAGACTGACAGACAGAAGAAGGTCAGAAAAAAGATTTGCATGTCAAGTAGTAATAGGCTTGTCTTGAGTACAAACGTGCACACTCATAAGCTGCAGCGTTCACAGTGTGGGCATGTGTGCACGTTGCTGGTGGATAAAGTGTCGCATTACATTCCTACTGGCATCTTCAGTGTGATTTCTGCATTTTAGAGGCTTCTTTTATTTTTGTCAGCATAAGTGCAATTTGATAGTAATTATGTGACTTATGTCGAATGAGGAGTTGTAAATATTACAAACCTACAGATTAGATTGCTCGCAAAGACAAAATAGAAGCCCATTTCTTACAGAGAATAAAATCTCTCTCTATTTTTGGAGGGAGCCAGAGTACGCCGAGAGAGCCAACGCTTGCATAGGGAAAATATGCAAACTCTATGCAGAAAGATTTTACACCGGGATTTGAACCCAGGACCTTCTTTTTGCAAGGCATCAGTGCTAACAACTGTGCCTACCATTTACTTGTTCATTTAAAGGTTTTTAAAAAATGAAAGGGGAGAATTTCACCTTCGCTCTGTAAATTAAAACAGTAAGCCTTCTAGTCACATCGCTGCTTCGCTCCCTGTAACGGTTTTAAAAGAAATTTCTTTGATATTTGTAAACCCTCCAGGAGTTTTTGCCTTTTTGTCACCCATATTTTTTTCTGCCCTACCATGGCTTATCAGTTTATTTTTGTTTGTTGTTTGATTATTTTTTTTAATGAATTGTGGAGATTTATGGTCATAACCACACACCAGGTCTTGAATCAGCAGAAAGTCATGCTAAGTGTGCTGGGTGTGTACATAATGCATTCAGATTGAACACTTTTTCAAAATTTACCTTTGTTTAATATTTGTACAAGGGATTCAAAGAAAGTGCTATCCATTTATTACTGCAGAAACCTGTCACATACATGCTGTGATTTTTTTTTTTATTTTTATTTTTTTTTTACAGGAAAGCGAGAACCAAGAATGGATTGAGACATGCAAAACTCCTCACTACAGCATATAAGCATGCTTGCTGAACAACTAAGACATAGTTTTGATACCAAAGAATATTTGTACAGATATTATGTTTCTGTGTGTGCAAAGGGGAAGATGAAGCAATAAAAAAAGAAAAGACAAATGTCAGTCTATGGCATTTGCACCAATGCAAAATGTTTGGTTGTATGAGGAGAATATAATTTTTGAAAATTAAAGTTGTTTGATCTGTTTAGCCTCAAAGGTAAAAGATCTTCAACATTTCAAATACAGGTGGAACAAAAGCCACAGCTGGTAATGTTTTATAAACATTTCAATGTATTCATAGTTGTAAGGTGGAACAAAAAGGATTTTAAAAAATATTTTACAAAACAAATCTAAAAAAGTGGCATGAATTTGTATTCAGCCTAATATTACTCTGATGCATCTAAATAAAATGTAGAGTTGGTCTTTTAAATCTCCCAGAATACATTACAGTTTGTGTTTATGATAAGACAAAATGTGAAAAAGATGAAGGGGAGTGAACGTTTTAAAGGCGCTGTACACTGCCTTGCTATTCGATGATATTACGATAAATACACAATAAGTTGCTGTATCCACATCAATGAGTGCTCGAAACAGTGATTGGGCAAAAGTTTTCTGTTTATCCATCTAATCACTTTAAAAACCACACAAGACTTTAGATACTAAAGTAACAAGTTGGTTGTCTTTACTTGGGGCATGTTGAGTTGTTTTGAGGAATCAGAGGATTCACCTCTTTGAGAAAATAACAGTGACCATGTTAGGTTTTTGGCAAGCTACCTGAACTGTAGATCCACCTTCAGAAAAATGGATAGCAAAAGAAAAAAATATGTTTGCATTTGCAAGAAACAAATAACCGTTTGTTTTTAGAGTGCATGGGCGGCCTCCAAGCTGGTGTGCCTCCGGGAAGTAAAGCATCTTATACATTTTAAATATATATATTCAATGTGGACCCAAAATCATGACATCTGTATCAGATACCTCTCTGTGTAGTTGATGCATTTTTTTTTCCTCAGTGAAAGAAAAAGAAAGAACACCCATGTGCACAACAACTTATCAGCATTTTGACTGTTTACATTCCATTCTTAGATTTTCCATGAGTTTTACACTCCACTTCAAAACAGGAATGGTACTGTTTTCCCAACCAGAGGAAAAAGGAAGTACAGCAGGCGATTGTGACCTCATCCTGCGATGGGTCTATACCATGCAGACTGAGCGGAGAACCATTGTCATGGACAGAGTCAATGCTGCCCCTTTGTTCGTGCTAGTGGAGAGGCAGAAAAAGAGCGTAAATGCACTTCAAAGTGTGAATGACAAAGAGGAGAATGGCCTGATGGGAGGGGAAGCGTCATCAGAGAAGATAAAGAAGAGGAGAAAAGAGCTGTATCCTCATGGTAAAAGGTTTAGTTCTGTTAAACATTTGGTGCTTGCAGCTAAACCTTAATCTAATCAAATTTCCCATCTCTATCCTGTTGGGAAGTCACAAACTTTCAAATGTAACCCTCACTGGACTTGTTGAAGTTCTAAGGATTATCCAGATTTCTCATTTCTAACATATTTTTTTCCCATAGATGAAAAAAGGCAGGACAGTGTGAGTAGCCTGGTGTGAATTGTTCAAGAGCTCAGAATGTTCCAGTGCATGGTGGGGGGAGGCTATGAGTGTGTGTGTTCAGGCTGCCCTGGCATGCTGCCAGTCTCTGGGTCTCTCATTACCACTGTGCCTGCATAAGTGTGCATGTGGGTCTTTGTATGTGTGTGTGTGTGTGTGTGTGTGTGTGTGTGTGTGTGTGTGTGTGTGTGTGTGTGTGTGTGTGTGTGTGTGTGAGTGAGTGTTTCAGCGCGCTGCGGGAGCATGTCAGTGTGACGGGCGTAACCATGGCAACGCCAGAGCAGGTTCCAGATGTAATGCATCATATTTCTACAGGAAGGAGCTCCGCCATATTCACACACACACACACACACACACACACACACACACACACACACACACACACACACACACACACACACACACAGAGATTAGCTTCATCAAGCCTCATTGAAATATCACCATTGCCCTTTAAATTTTCCCTCATTCTAAGAGAGGAGACCAGCTGACTGGGAACACACATATAAATACACATAGAGTACCTTGTAAAAGTATTCATACCCTTGAACTTTTCCACATTTTTCTCATTAAAACAAATGTATGTATTTTACTGGGATTTAAAGTGACAGGCTAACAAAATGTACATAATTGTGAAGTGGAAAAGCGAAAAAACATGGTTTTCAACATTTTCTGAAAATACAAATCTGAAAAGTGTGGTGTGGATGCCTCCTTTATTTATCATAAATAAAATCCACTCCAATCAACAGGCTTTAAAGGTAACTAAATTCGAAAATAAGAGTCCACTTGTGTGTATTTTCATCTCAGTTTAAATCCAGCTATTCTGTGAAGACCTCAGAGGTTTGTTAGAGAACATCAGTGGACAAACAGGATTGTGGAGACCAAATAACACAGCAGACACATCAGAGATAAAGATATGGTGTTTGAATATTTGTTGAAACATTGTTCAGTTCCTGATCTAAGAATGAAAAGAGTATGACAGTTGCAAACGCACCCATATGTGGCCACCCGCCTAAACTTACACGTCAAGTGAGGATCAATCAGAGAAACAACCTGGAACTTGACAGTAACTCTGGAAGAGTTGCAGAGATCAAAGTGGTGGACTCTGTCGACAGCTACTAGTTGTTCATTCCACAAATTTGGCCTTTAAGGAAAATGGTAAAAAAAAAAAAAATAAAATAAAAAACATAAAAAATCATTTAAAGGTAGATTCTTTTTAAAGCTTGACAAAAGCCATGTAGAGGACACCACACATATGGAAGATGGTGCTCTGGTCAAAGGAGAATAAAATCCTTTTTTGTCTTCATGCAAGACACGTTGAATGGTGGAAGAATAACACTAAACATCACTATCCACATAAGAAAACATGTGGTGGCAGTATTATGCTATGGGGATGCTTTACTTCAGTAGCTACAGGGAACCTAATTCAAGTTGATGGGAAGATGGATGGAGCTAAATACAGGGCAATCATGTATATAGAAGCTTATTTTTTATTTCTAAAAAATGTTTCAACTGTTTATCTTCTTCCCTTTTCACAATCATGTGCTACTTTTGGTTGGCCTATCACTTCAAATCCCCCAAAAATACATTTAAAACCTATCCTATCATTATAACATGACAAAATATAAGAACAAGTGCATTCAAAGCCTTTATGTTTCTCTGTTCATATGTCAATATGTTTTTCTCCACTTATACCAAACTATTACAATTATACATCTGTCATATGGGTTCTTTGAGAGTAGACTTTGAGCTTGCAGTGAGGTACCTTTGCACATCAAAAGGAATGAAAACGAACTTCCTGTGTTTTTATCATTTCATCTGACGCTCCAACGATTAAGATCTGTCATGTGAATTAAAAAAAAAAAAAAAGCACTCTTTATTTAGCTCTGTCACACTCCTGCATGTGTTGTTGGTACCTTTACCCATAAAGCAAAAGTGCAGCATAATGCTGCAATAAAGGTTCAAAAGTTGTTACCCAACAACATTTATATGTTGTCCTTTTATGAGGGAGCGTTCATTTTTGAATCATTTTTTGAACTAACCTGCATATACAAACTAAATCTAATATTTTTATAACTTAGTTTAATAATGTATTTTATAATCTCAGTTGGTTTTTAATCAGTTTGTTATATTAAATGCCAGTAATGTCAGAGGAGCTTAAAAATATAGGCAGAGCTAAAACTAAGCATTGCTTTTCTGAACTTCTGAGACAAAAACTATAAAAGCACATTTTATTTCCCTGAGCCCATATACTTACACTTAAACCTTGCCTCTCTTTAAACTTCCTTCCTTTCATCTCTTCACCCCATCCTCCTTCACTCTTTCCTGCTATCTTGTCCTCTCCGTGCAGCAGACCTCCAATAAAACCAGGTTCCTCTGGCTATTAATGGTTTAGAGTGTGGAGTACCCTGTTTATGTGAGAGAAAGGAGATCGTGTATAAAACAGGAAGGAGGCAGTTTCAAAGTGTCTGTGTGTCACTGTGTTAATGTGAAAAGTTAATGTTAATGTGTAAAGTTTCTATCTACATGATTTATTCATACCAGCGTAGAGTTACAGGCAATCCAAACATAAACAATCAAGGACTTGTATTCCCACTAACTTAAAAACTAAGCAAAAAAATAGAAGATATTGCTATTTTAAGTTGAAGAAAATCTTTAGAAATATAAAAAATATATAATACTATGAGGAGTAAGCCTGGCCATTGCATGCCTGTGCAATTCTGCTGGATTCCCATCTCTCTTCAGTGCTCCGTCTGGGCTTTCTTCCATTGAGTTTGATTTCTCCAGTAAAATTTCAACCGGGCCAATCGGTGAACAGAAGGAGAAGTTGTGAATGATGATGTCTATTTTCTACACTGTTTTAGAATTGTAGTCTGCCTGTAATTTGGCAATGGCAGTAGAGGAAGTGAATGAAGCCATTCAGTCCGTGTTGGCCACACCTCCAAATATCGAATTAACATTAAGAGCCATCTTATTCGGCTCGGCTCTTCTCTCTTCGCAGTGGTGGATGGTTGTTCAAATGCAGACGATTTCCAGGAAGCTTCATAGCGTCAACTGGCGCATTACAAACGTCATAGCCAAACATTTGCAATTGGGTAGAATTAAAAATTTCAATAGAGTCCTTACCTCCAGCAAGCAATTGTTTCTCAATAGCCAAGTGTCTAGACCCTCTGCATAGGGGGTCTGGACCCTTAGACCCCCAATACGCAAAGCACAGAACAAGGGGCTAGTTTTTGCCAGGTTAGTGAGGATTATTTACAGGTTATAAAGAAGTTGCTACAACCATTTCACTGCTTCTGGTTTAGGGAATTTCCAGAAAGTTTATAGGAGTTGCAGTCATAATTATACTGAACCACTTAAAGGTGACATTAGCTTGTCAAAGATTTTATTTGATGGAGTTTAGAGTAATAGAGTGGAGTGCAAATCTGAAAAAACTTTCAGATTTCAAACAAAAATGCTTCAGATAAATACTAATCAAGTGGTTTAGAGCTGTATGGTGAAAGTATATAAATTCCTTTTTCTTTCTAGTATGTCCTGGCAGTTTAGGCTAACGGTAAGGGGGGCAGATTGCCTGAGTGTGTCAAAGCACATTTGCTTCACAACAGGTAGGGATTTACATACCCCCCTAACTGCATATCTGATTTCATTACATTTAAGCAAGGACAATTTTAAAGAGACAGATATGCTCAATTTTCCTCCAAAGTGAGTTCTGGGATCACAGAATGAACACCTCCATCTAAGATGTATTTGAGTAGCAAGTTGGAAAACCTGTGGGATTTGCTTATTGTTGGCATTAAAATTAGCAATACAAGTTACTAACAATATATCTCTCTAAGAAGTTAAACAGAGTTGGTACAGCACTATGTGTGTGACTGGTTTAATGAGATACAAACCATTAGAAGTAAAAAATAAAAAGCATATTACTGCCGCTACCATAGATTTTATTTGCATGGTGGCCATCTTAGATTTAGAGTTTAGGGACTGATAAGGAACCGCTGAACTTCACAGGAAGTTCCAGTTAATTTGTTGACTTGGAATTATGAAATTTACAATAACAGAGGAAACAGTAAAAGTGTCAAATGAAACATGAGCCACAATTTTTATGGGGAGAATTCCTCGAGTGGCTCTGATTTAGCCATGCTCAGGATCTTCTATTGAATTTTGAGGGTGTTAATGTCAAAGTAATCGCCACCTCCTCATGCAACATGAGTATTACAGTGTTTTTACATGGAATACCAGCATTCCACGTAGATGCATATTTCAGCAAAAACTCTGAGAAGTAAATTATTATTACTTTTAATCAAGCACATTGACAATATTGTGTGATACATTTAAAATAATTACTATAAATCATTGTATTTCCTTTCATATTATGATAATTTATCATTGACATATGATGTTGATGCACATAATCAAACTGAAGCAACACTGTCTATTGCAACAATAGATGTATTTTTAGTAAACTCTAAATACAACAGGTCCTTAAAAGTTGTTATCAAAAGTATTCACAGCCCGTTACCATGCCAGGGCACTGAATGAGCTGCAAGAATTTTTAACAAATGCTGGTTGTGTTTTACCTGTGGCAACAATCTCCATTTAGATAGACAAGGGAGTAGGGTTGAGAGATAGAAGTCTTTTCATTGAAAGACTTTGTCAGCAATCATATTCTGACCTCACTATCTGAATACTGTGACTTATCAAGATTTGGCAAGCCTGTGTGAATTGTCACCATAATTTCATGTTTTTAGCTGATAAGAAGAGGACCTAATGTGGTTTTCTGTTACTTTAGCCCATCTGCTTCAAGATTTCATGTGCAGTCAAAAAATGTAGTTGTGAAGTAAACAAACAGAAAGTAAAATTCAACTAAAAATTGAGTCAACATAAAACTGAAAGTGAAAGTATTGAATAAAAAGAATGAAAACAAAAGTTCAGACTAAAAAGATCATAAGATCAAAACAAAAACTAAAATGCTGAATCCATTGCTGGGTTACATATTTCAGAGATGTTACACAGTAACATACAAATTGGAAAAACAGTTTTTAAATTATATTTTAACATCAGTATTGCTCTTCATTTTTTCTGTCCCTCACATACATTCACAAGTTTGTATTTCTGACCGTGTTAGAACTTTTATAGACTTCGATTCATTCTAGGAAGTCCTTTTTTGTCACCAATGCTTACCCTTACCCTAATCATTACCAGTATATTCCAAACCCAAACTTAATTCACGCCATGATTCTAACCCTAAATCTAAAAATGGAGGTTCACAGAAGAAAAATGAATATGCAACAAAAAGCCCTTGATAGGCAACGTTTACAAGGTGAGAAAAGCCACATTCCTCCCCCCCCACACCTATTCACACAAACTCACTTCCTTTCTTCCCCAGCATCTCCATATCAATGGCAGCAGGATAATCAGGGTGCTGGGTCACACAAGCAGCCTTGCACACACACACTTTAGAAAAACTTAAGGCCTCTGTCCTTCTAATTTTATTTCTTTTACTTTCTCAGACTGTTTTTATGTTTTTAATTCTTGCACATGCAAAACACAAGTTTGGCATTTGGATGTTATTGTTTTCTTTAGGATTACTGCATTAGGCTCCTATCAAACAATGAGCTGATCTGACATTGCCCGGCGGAAGGATTTTTATTGTATATTTACCCTTTTAGCAGGGAGGAGAGATTTTCAAAAGGCTTCCAGATTCCACTGATAAATAAACAACACTGCAGTTAATAAGAAACAGAGGAGAAAACAAATGTATGTGTAAAACCAATACTTTGAACGAGCTTAGATACAGCCAAAACCTGCATAAGCATGCCAAACTGCTTGACAGTGCTCCCACGTTGACTTGATTTGTTGTTTTATGAAACTGAAATGAGAATACTGAAAATCAGAACTGCTCACTGAAGGGTTTTTATTCTGAAAATATCAAACAAGCATATATTTTTAAGTCTGCAAATGGAAAATTCAGCTTTGTTTCATTCTGTGTTGGCTTTTTCTTTAATATAATTATTACAAATAAAAGATCCTGATTGAAAATACAGAAAATAGGCAGACTCATTTTCCCAAAACAGCCCAATATAGGGCAATCAAGACTTTGTACCAGGAGAAGCAGATCCTGTGTATAAATTATGGTATCATAAGTGACTAAAAAAGATCCAAGATCTATATTTACCAGATTCTGGTATAATGATGTCCATTGAAGAACTACAATCCACATTTACTCCACATTGAAAAGTTTAATCCAAAGGAAAAAGTCATTTTTGTCACCATCTTCCAGTAGACAGTTTGAAGAGGGGGATAATATCCAAACTTTATGGTTTCTTGATATCCCAATCATCTGACACAGTTCACCATCTAAATGAATGGATTGGAGTGAAAATCTGCAGAGTGAAATTAACGACTACAACTGGGAGAGAGCTTGCGCTGATGTTCACTAAGACCATAAATATTCAATTAAAATGAATAGAATACAAATGACTGATGAAGATATATGTGACACCAGTGGAGCTAAACGATATAATAAAAATATTCTATATGTACAAAATGTACTGAAAGAAAAGGTACGCTTTTTTATTTGTTTTTGGCCGTGTAAAATTACTCATAAGTTCTGGGAAGATGTAAGGACATCAACTGAAATGGTCACTTTAAAGGCAATTCTGTCAGATCCTAAACTTTTTTTTCTTAGTATATAACCAGAAAAACATACATTTAATAACAAAGAACAGGCTTTTTTGGACCTCAGTCTGTTTTGTGGGAAAAAATGTATTGGACAATTGTGAGAAAAGATTTCAACACCAACTGCTGTCCAGTTGAGACAGATGCTGTTAAATCTTCCACCGGAAAGAATGACCTACATACTGAAAGATAAACTGTATGCATTTGAAATCATGGGGAGCCTTTATTAAATTACACTAAACAATTAAATCTTATTATACCAAATATGACAAAGGATCTCAGGCAATGCAGTTCTTAACTCTAAATAATTAAAATATGTATATATACTGCTTTCTTTTCTGTAAGTTTGATATGTTGCTGTTTACCACTGAATGTAAAATAGATTGCCAATACCAGTATGTTTTATGTTGATTGTTCGCTCTCTTTTCATGCTTATCTGTTACTACTTAAGTAAATATCTGTAGAATGGGTATGCAAAATGTAAAAAACCCCAACAAAAACAACCCAAAAATATTGCTGAAAAAATAAAATGAAAAACCCAAAAAAGAAAGAAAAATATTTGTGACTATTCGGGCTATAACATGACACTACAATATGTTCCAATATGTTCTATGAATATTTGTTCACCTGTTAATTGTTCTTAAAGAGAAAAACTGAATTTGATCAAAATTGCTCCTTATTTTAGGATTTGGCTTCAGATATCATCAATCTTCATTAAACTACAGTAAATGAAATGTGCCATTGTTTAATTTAGCCTTTTTTAAAGTTTTAGTGGGAATGATTTTCATTTTTTAACATCTACTTAGTTTATCTCTTTAGTCAGTTTCAGTTAATGGTATTGCTGCCATCTTGACCAGGATTCTGTAGAAGAAGAGATGTTTTATCCAAATCAGAACTAAAATATTGTAATACTAACAACAATAATAAAGTTTTACATATTTTTTAAAAAAAATCCAAAAATCTGAATTGGACCTTTGGGCTTCTTCAGCGCAGGCTGTGTGTGCATCAGAATGTAGCAGGTCCATTTTTGCTCTGATGACAACACAGTACCCTAATTCCCATCCCCTCTCCTCTCAATGGTAACCAGCTGTTGTCATAGATGTGCAAATTAAACAAAGTGCCGCACGTTCACCTGATCTAGGGTTGACGTCAAGCTTACAAATAGCTATGAAATGTGTATTCACCGCTTGTAAGTGCGAGCACTTCATCTTGTAAAAATGTCTGTGCTGGTGACTCACTTGACTCTCTTTTCCTGTTTCAGACACATGCTTTGGGAGGACATGTTCTACACAGAAAGGTTTTCCTGCTTCAGAGACTGGTCTTAACCTCTTGCACACAACCATAAATAAGGTGTCTAGACAGCCCAGCCGTGGGCCTGCCCTCTGGTGGGGGTTCCACATACAAATCAACAGAATGTGACAACAGAGAAGAGGGGGTAGATGGTAGGCTGTTAATAAATATGCATGATCTGCACAGTTCTTGAGAAAAAAATGATTCATCCATTGCCTTACTTTGCTGGCCTTCATGCACAGACACTAATAAAAAAGCTGAAGGAAAACCGTGCAGGCTGAAAACTCATACTGAAGAGGTTTTCCTTAAAAATATTTTTCCCTTTTAGTTTCTTATTAGTACTCTGCTTTTTTATACTGGCTTTCCTAATTTTTTCCATGCATCTTATTAGCTTTTCCATTTAAATTTTCCAAATATTCAGTATGACTTCTTTAAAGGGTTGATGATGTTGGTGGTACCGGGCAACTAATGGGGTCTTCCATGTAGTCCTGATTCTAAAAAGAACTAAAAACCTTAGAAATCTCTTTGTAGAAGAAGATTTGATTACATCAGTCTATGTAAATATTGTTGCAATTGAAGTAAATATGATCAAAGATTCCAAATCACATAAAAAAAGTAAAACAACCCTTTAGTTTAGTCAGATTCCAACTTAAACGTCAAGCTACAGTATCAGGCAATATGTTTGTATAATGCTAACACTGCAAAACACCCCCTCCACCCTCATTGTTTTGGCATGACAATAAGCAATAAAAACTCATTCAATGAGCAAGTGACTTTCAAGTGCTGTTGCCACTTCCTAGCGAAAGAACACCCTGGGTGATGAGCCATATCATCCATAAAAAGAACTGCCATGAAAAACGTCAATATTTGTTGTCACTCATTTCAGAAGGTGAAACTCATATCTTATATAGATTAATTACACATAGAGTGGCATATTTCAAGTCTTTATTTTTTTGTCGTTTTGATGATTATGGATTACAGATAATAAAAACCCAAGATTCAGTATCTCAGAAAATTAGGATATTACATAGGATCAAAAACAAAAGGATCATTTAAACAAAATGTTATTTGGAGTTACACTGTTTTGTTTAGGTGTTCCCTTTATTTTTTTGAGCAATGGTATGTTCATTTCATGGACTCAGTACTTGGTTGGGGCTCCTTTAGCATGAATTACTGCATCAATAAGCAATGGCATAGAGGTTACCAGCCTGTGGTTCTGATGAGATGTAATGGAGACCCAGGTTGATTGATAGTGTCCTTTCAGGTCATCTGCAATGTTGGCTCTGGTGTCTCTCATCTTCCTCTGTAATTTAACCCTAAAGAGACTCTATGGAGTTCTCTAAAATTTCCTTTTAGATGGCTGCATTGACTCTGGACTTCAGAAAACCCAGTGAATCAACACCAGCAGATGACATGGCACCCAAATCATCACTAACTGTGGAAACATCTCATTGGACTTCAACCAACGCTGATTCTGTGCCTCTCTGCTCTTTCTCCAGACTGAGAACTTGTTTTCCAAATGAAATGCAAAGTTTACTTTCATCTGAAAAAAAAAGACCTTTGGACCACTAAACAACAGTCTAGTTTTTTTCTCCTTAGCCCAGATGAGACGCTTCTGAAACTGTCTCTGGTGCAGGAGTTCCTTGACACAAGAAATGTGGCATTTGTAGCCCATGTGTAGGATTTGTCTGTATGTAGTAGCTCCAGCTCAAGCTTCAGTCCACTACTTGTGAAGCTCCACCAAAATGACCTTTTTCCAACAAAACTTTTCTTTCCACTCAACTTTCTGTAACTATACTTACGTGTGACACCAGGAGTTTCCAATCAAATTACAAGAAATAAAGGCTTGAAATATTTCATTCTGTGTGTAATCTATACAATGTATGAGTTTCACTTTCTGAAACGAATGACAAAAAATGTGGAACTTTTTTCACAATATTCAAACTTTTTGAGCTATACTAGCCAGTGGTGCCACGAAAGGAGGGGCAGGTGGGTCAATGGTCACCCCTGTAAATTAGTCCCTGGGCAGACAGCTTCATAAGCATACCATTTTTGCACATGGGTTTAAGAGGAGGGGGGGACATGTTTAAAAGAGCTGCAACATTTTATTTATTTATTCATATTAATGATTTCATTTTTGTTCCATTCAAATGTTTATCACTCACTCCTGGCCCTGCCCTCATCTAATACTAGAATCATATATTTTGGTAAAAAAATAAATAAATAAATAAATAAATAAATAAATAAATAAAAAAAAAAAATGTGGAGAATTATAACATTTTTAAATGAATTCAGCTAAATTTTGCTGGGACAAGAAAAATAGTTTTCAACATATCAAATCTTTAGATTTTTGCATACAGGTACTGGAAACAACACCAGACAGACCTTTAGGCTTTTAAAAAATGCAAAGGAAACAGGATATTTTTTTTAAATCAAACCTAAATTTTAAGTTTCATGATAACAACATACCCAAAATTCCTGAGGTTTGGATATTTCTTTACGTTTTGGTGTGCCACCCCAAGAAAGTTAGTGATTCCCATTTCAACTTGCAGCTGAAACATATTTATGTTGAGTGTGATGTCAATCTGAGGTCCAAGTTTTGGGGCAAATGCATCAAAGCACCAATGCTGTGCAATGCTCAGCTTTTCAGGGACAAGCTGCTGGTAAATAACGTAGCTATTTATGCTCATTGCTCACACAAAAACCTATTTTTTCCCCTCTACATGCTTACAGAAACAAATGATAACACTAGATTGAACTGAGAGCTCCAGAACAGCTAATTAGACCAGTGATGATTCACACATTTTCATTTTAGATTGTCTCAGTGTTTTCCTGATTTGCTGGGGAGCCACTTTGTTTCTTTGTTACTAAACATCGAGATAATCTATTTTTTTGTGGGTGCTTGCCAAAGTGCAGCCATTTAATTGTTAAAACATGACATTCATGCAACAGGGAAACAGGTCCTACTTTTAAGCACATTACTATACAAAAACAAAAATTGTGGATTCTGGATTTATAAAAAGCTGGTGGCATCTGAAATTCAATACCTTGCAATAAATATTCATACCCCTTACATTTCTTTCCCATTTGCCATGTTACAACCACAAACTTTGGCTGTTTTATCAAAATATTATGTAATAGATCAACACAAAGTTTTACATAATTGCAAAGTAGATGGAATAACCTTTTTCAAATAATCTGAAAAGTGTGGCATGCATTTGTATGCAGCCAAACTATCAAATTAGCTTTCTCTCCTCCTTTCTTCTTTGCAAAACATCTGAAACTCAGTTCAGTTCAATTCCTAGGGTTTGTGAACATCAGCTGTCAAGTCCTGTCACGGATACTCAATTGGGTGTAGGTTTGGACTTTGACTGGGCCACTCTAACACATTAAAATTGAGCTAAGCCATTCTATTGTAACTCAGGCTACATGTCTTGAGTCCCACTGGAAGGTGAACCTCTGCTGCTTTTATTAAGGGGTATCAGAGTAAAGAGGCTGAATGCACTGCATGTAGGATGCAGTAGCTGTCCCTGATACAGACAAAAACAATACACTTTATGGCTTTTAGAAATGTCAGTACGGATCTGTTGTAAATCGGATGAAGGGTGCATTACCACCTGCATTCTTGATACACAAAAAATGAGATTTAATGTGTCACAAAGCAGAGAAAAAAGTGCTATATTAATTACTAAGAGACTACCATCGACCAGTCTGTTTGAACTCTCTCATGCAGAGGAGAGGCAGGATTTAAACCCCTTCTTAGACAGGACAACACTGGCCCTGGGCAAAGGCACAGGCTCATAGTTCGCTGCAGCCTGAGAGAGACTCATTGTTATTCTGCACACACTTGTGGTCACAGACAGGGACAGGCAGGCAGGAATCTAGAAACACACACACAGTAGGGGGGAGTGCATGTTGTCAGGACACCTTACAAATGCTAAATTCCACACAAGATTAAGAAACACAAAAGCAGATCTGATTTGCATGAACACAATTGCACAAGCTGCAGCACACATTCCATCAGTCCCAGAGAAACATCTGTCCTCAGCACGTTTCCAACAGCGTATAAACCTACACCATCTCGATAGTCTCGATGTTGGCAGTGTTTAGGTCTGTTTTTTTAAGCGATGTTAATATTAACGCATCTGCAGAAGAACAATCCAGCATCTCTGTCTGGCTCTGCTTGTCTTAAACTTGACTTTGACATTCATTTCACAGAGGTGCCACAGCTGTTCAAAAGAGGCCTTGAACTCAGAGACTCGGTGTATGTTACTGGTGTGAAAAGTATCACATGTTTCTCACTGCTTGATACTGGAAAGTTTGAACTAAACGTGTCCACAGCGGCATCTAAAGTGGTAACTAAACTAAACTTTATTCACTAACAAACTGTATGTAATAGCTGCGAGACGTTTACACTCAATAGTCATGAATATCAGTTATTTTTTTCACAACACAAGTTAATTCATTGAGCATTTCTCTAGTTGAGCTATCACTATTGTGTATGTCTTGGGCTGGCAGTAGGGCTGCATGGTTTCCTGCAAGGGAAGCATGATTTTGATATATTATTGTTGAATACTGTGATGAGGGTATTGATTGCAACCGCCAGTTTCCCCACTGCTTTGCACTTTGGTCTTTTTCATCATTACAATGTGAACCATCAGCACCGCTGTATCTTAATTTAATGATCTTGGTTACTTAGATCCATATCAGGTCTAGGATTAGGTACAATGGAAGTCCATCCAAGTCACCACACACATTATTGGCAGGCACATTTTAATGGAAAACACTTTAAATATCATAGCTTGTTAAATATTGCATCCAAGTACCACTTTATTGCGCACATTGACGTTGTGATTTGATGTATTTCACTAGTTCAACTCTAGAATTGCACTGGGCACAACCTTCTACTTATAAATAATTACCCAAATGTTTTTGGGTAGAACTTACTTATTTTTCACTGGGATGGTAAAATATGGTGCTTCAAATAGGCAGCACGGTGATACTGCAGTTAGCAGAACTGGGTTTGAATCCTGGCCAGGGCCTTTCTGCACTGAGTTAGTATGTATTCATGTGTGGGTTCTCTCCAAGTACTCCAGCTCCCTCCTGCTATTCTCTTTAAATTGCCCTCAGGTGCAAGTTGCGTGCATGGCTTTTTGTTCTGTTTGTCTCTGTTTTGCCCTGTGATAGGCTGTTGACTTGGCCAGGGTGTACCTTGGACATGTCAACAGCCTCAGCCTGTCCTAATTTTAACAGGTAGTAATTTAGGACATGCTGATGTACTATCATCCATTCAACCATGTTCTTTACCCTGCAAGGACAAATGGGGTAAAGGACATGGATGGATGTTAGTACCTCAGACTGTCCTAAATTACCTGTGTAAATTGACAAACCTACTCATGTAAACTCTAAGAAGACATTTCCCATTTTTTCCCCTAAGCTTGTATTAATCTGCCAAAATTTAATTGCCTTTTGCTTCCTTTTATCAGACTAAAGCCGTTACCGGGCACCAAAATCCTTTAGAAATGACTTTGTTACATTTACTGAAAGCTCCAACAATATAAAATGTTTTATTAGAATGTTATAGAATTATATAGATATCATAGACTACATTATGTATGTATTAGCTGTACATCCACAGGAAAGAATCAACTCAATGACTACAACTGCAAAACTCCCCAAACTGCCTTAACAAGTGTTTGCTGATGCGGCCGACCCTAAACAAGTCAATTTGCATATGCCCACACACACACACACACACACACACACACACACACATACAGGCTGGTGCTCTTCAGGCAGACCTGGCACTGTGCCGGAGCTGAAACGTCGGCATTCATCAGCAGCACAAAGGAGGGAACAAGGACTGAAGAAAGAAAGAAACAAAGCAGGAAAAGGAACACAAATAAGGAGAAAACAGGCAAACAGGAAGGAAGTTGCTGCAGCGGATGTCAGGACAACAGGGAAGAACATGAGGTTGAAGTATAAATCTAAGAAAGAATACCTCGTCTCTTGTTCACGCTACTGTGGGAGAGCAGGAGGGATGTTCTTCTTGACTGCTACAGGGTGCACCTGTCTGCCTCCCTGGATCTTTGTGCATCTGTCTCATCTTTTCTCATTTGTGCTTTTCACACATCTATTAAATATCACCCTTTTCTATCACTTAAAATTTGGCTCATTGCAGACCCTTTCTTCCTCTACAGTACTATTGGTGCACAGTTATTGCCTTTTATCTGGTCTATCATAAATGGTAACATTCTGCTACCTTCTGTCTGCTGAGTGTCCCACACCAGGCATACCACACAATGAAACACGTGGACATTATTTTCCCAGTTACATGTCTCAGAGTAAAACAGCGGAAAGGATGCACTGAAGTTTAGTAGCTGACGTTGAGGATAAAAACAGCAGAGGATACCTTTTCTTCTGTAAGCGCTGAAGATCCCAGACTGTCCTTGCATCCCTCTTTAAAAGGTTTGGACGACAGCCAAGTCGGGGCATCCCTCACAAACGATTTCCCCTGTTCAGTCCCAGCCTCCCTTGGTACTGGTTTCCTCTCAAAGCAAACCAACATGGAAAACACAGAAAGGCACACAGGAGCTGGAAACTTGCCATTTTTCATGTAGCGAGTTAATGAAGCACAAAACGGCTGGGTAGAAATCAGCAGACAGAGGGCACAACAATCCAAGTCAGCACAGACTGCAGCATTACTGAGCTTGGCTTTTATTTTGCTGCTACACAAAATCCTCAACTAGGAAGCCACAAATGTAAAATCTTAGTGTCCATGCATGTCTATCCTTGTTAAAGTATTGGTTTATGTGTGAACTGCACAAAAAAGATGTTTAATGAGAGCATGTTTTCCTGGCATCTAGATTATTTGAAGGACTGCTGCAGCTCATGTTTTTTTTTATTTTTTATTTTTTATTTTGGGTTCAGGGGCGTGTCTGGAAGGTTTTCAAAGTAGTGTCCAGATGGGGGCAACAGATAAGACATGGGTTGGCACACTAATCCAAAATAAATAAATGAAAAAAGACATCTAAAACAGTTTGAGTTTTATTATGCTGTTATTAACCATGGACATCTCAATAAGTCAGATCACTGAAAAGTTAAAGTACCAGAATTCCCTTAATGAAACTCAAACATTGACATGTTTTGTGCATTTATTTGTGTTCATTTCAATAATTTGCCTTATAGGTAATGGAAACCTAAAATTCAGTTTCTCAGAAAATCAAAATACTATTACTACTAAAGGACTTTAATGCAGAATCAATATTATTGCCTACATAATCACTGACCGACATGCTACAAAAGGTCATTGCTAAAGAAGCTGGTTGTTCACGGAGTGCCAAGAACTTCAATGGAAAATTGAGCAAAAGGGGGCGGGGGTGGGTTGTAGTAGAAAAAGTAAGCAAGCAAAGATAACTGCAGGATGAGAGTTTGGGAAAAATACACAAAAGATGGCCTACAGAGTTATAGGTACAAGAGCCACCATGCACAGCTAGCCAAAACAGGGCTTCACAAATTTTCTCTCAACAATTTCAACCAAGCAGCTCAGTGAGTGCAAAGTGCAGGCAAAATGTATAAATGAAGTGAAACTAGTAGAATTAATAAAGCGCATCTAATGGTTGCACATATCAATTTTGATCAAGAAGTTCAAGAATATGACAGCAAGATCATGCAAAAAAAAAAAAAAAAAAGTGCTTTTAATCAAGTTTTAGGCTGATGCATCTGTCATGACGAGGTTCAATGAGGTGTGCCATAGAAGAATTCATGGGGTTATTTTCTGAGTGTGCGTGAAATTTTTATAAACCTGTGGAAGTTGTAATAAGTTTGCAAAAATATAAACTTCCTACCCAATTTACCTATCAAACACATTTTTCAATTGTGGGATACATTTAAGGAATTTTAAAATTTACATATTAAAACAAAAAGATTTAAAATAAGCAACATCTAAAAAGCAATTTAGAAAGACAAAGACCCTCAACATAAGAGTTCATTGATGGTGATGTGGCTGGTGGACACCAATAATTGGTTGATCTTTAACTTTAAAGGACAGTTTTGATTTGATCATTTTTAATCATCCATCCATCACACTTATTCTTGCAGGGTCGCGAGGGGGCCTGGTGCCCATCTCCAGCGGACATCAGGCAAGAGGCGGGGTACACCCTGGACAGGCTGCTAGTCCATCGCAGGGCAACACAGAGACAGGACAAATAACCATGCACACACACGCTCATACCTAAGGAGAATTTAGAGAGACCAATTAACCTAACAGTCATGTTTTTCAACTGTGGGAAGAAGCCGGAGTACCCTGAGAGGAGTTTGCGTGTTCTCCCTGTGCATGCATGGATTCAAAAGGACTCAAGAATGAAACAAAACAAAACAAAACAAAAAAAATCCCTCATCAACAATTCAAGTATTTTTCTTTATTTCCTCCAAACAGGAAATACTATACTTTTCTCTTGTAAATTATTAATTCAGCAGCAATCTAACATTTACAAAATTAAAAAGAAAAAAAAAATACAACACAGGATAGAAATCATAAATATTCACAGTATCAGTTCTGAATCAATCACAGCTTCTTTTTAAGAATCCTCTACCGGCACCCCTGTGTGAGGCAAATTAAATTCCTGACTCATTTCCTGTCAGAGAGGAAGATCCCTTTTATTTCAGATGTAACAGTACAGCTTCTGTTTATCCATAACATAGCTGCTGGTGGTGGTGGTGGTTGTCAGTGTGTCAAGCATGTGCAAATTCAAGTAACTTAAAATTGCTCACAAACATTCTTGACATTTGTTTTTGCACATTTCTTTTCATATCGTGTTTAAAGTGCTTTTCCTTCACAATCTGTCAGCGAGTGTTTGGCTTGATGCATGTCAGATATGACAGATCTTAACGTGATACAGAAAGTACCCTGGTTATATATATATTTATATAAAACAATTATTGGAATAAATCCAGGCACCTATTTGGTCAGAAAAGGAAAACATTCAAGTAATTTTTTTTCTCAGAGTAAAGAAAATGTAACAGAACAGGGACTTTCCTCTCTTCGTCATGTTTTAACTTTTTCTGTGCAGCTCTGAGGTGGCCCGTCCTTTTCCTATTTGAGTTCTTCTTTCATTTTCTTTACTTCTTTCTATTCATCCCTGCTGCTCCTGCGGCTTGCTGATGAACGGATGCTGCTGCCGCTACTGCTGCTGGATCTACGTCGCTCCTCCAGTCTTTGGGCCTTTTCCTCCCTCTGACTCCAACCTCCTCCATCACCCACCAGCTCTGGAGTTTGTCTCTCCCTGTTGCCATCTCCAACAGTTTTCTTCTCCCTTCCTGGCCTCTCCGCTTTCTGTACCCTGCTCTCATTTCTGCTTTTGTTTTGCATTAATTCCCAGTCGGTAAAGCCTCTTTGAGAGCCTGCAGGTGGCTCGAAGGAGTGCGTGCCTCTGTCCCTACAGTGGCTGTAAGCAGGTGGTGAGTGCTGAGTCCCTGGAGGTCTGTCTTTATAGCTATAGTCCGCTGCTTGATGGTGATAACTGTAGTCATAGAAATGGTCTTTGTTTTTACTATTGAAATCCAGGGATGCATCTCTGTGTCTTTTAGCTACATTTTGATCAGGCATATAGGTAGATCTGGCAGATTTTCTGCTGTAACAAGAAGAACTCAGCTCACTCTCTCTCGGGAGGTCTCTCTGCTCTGTATCTTTTGAAACTGACAAATGAGAGAAGTTGGATGAGGAGGACACATTTCTCTTTGACACTGCGGCAGCCCAGTCTCGCCTCCTCTCCTCTCCCTTTACTCCTTGTTTTGACCTGTCACTCTCTCTTCGTCTTTCATTCTCTCTGGTTCTCTCTTTGTCCCTCTCTCTTTCACTACCACAAGAGGGAGCCACACTAGAGTATGACCCAGCTAAAGCAGAGTTTCTCCCTTTCTCCTGGTCTCTGCCTCCCGCGGTCACCCTGTTCCTGTCTCTCCCTCTCTCCGTTGATCTGAGACTCTTCTGTTCATTGTCTTCCACTGACTCAGTGTTGGTCCTCGTCTCTAATGGCTGAGGCAGAGGTGCTTTAACTTCTGTTTTCGTCACATCTTTTTCATGTTTCTCCCACTTGGAGTGAGGTACCTGAAAAAGAAGTTAAATGTGACTTTTTGCATATGGGAAATATCCTGCACAATGTTTGCTTTTATAAAAGAAAATGCAACGAAAATTTGCAAAATGCAGTCGAGAAGTCAAAATGTCTTTTGGAGATAGTTTGGTGACAAATCTATTTGAGACATTTGTATTAATTGTATCAGCAGAAATATTTCTTTTATCTTGTACAATCCTAAACATATAAGGATGTTAAGTCAAATGAAAAGCTTTAATCTCTCAGAACTTAGTTTCTTAGGAAAGGCCAGGTGATGCAAGATCAAACCTTTTTCCAAAAGAATCAGCTAGTGGATCTAGTAAGCAGCGCTCGAGTACTTTGTAGATTAAAACTAAACCCAACAGAGGGAGGTAAAAAGCTAAGCAAGCGTAGATCATTTTAAGTCAAACAGAGTTCAGAGATTTTGTTGCCATTCCCCTTTTTTTTTTTTGTAAAGCTCTGATTTGCCTGTACAGATTTTACCTGACTTTTTTTCTTAGAAAAACACAAATGGCAAAATACGTTTTCCTAATTTAGGAGACTAACTCTCAAAAAAAAAAAAAAAAAAAAAAAAAAAAAAAAAAAAAAAAAAAAAAAAAAAAAAATCAAACTAAATTTTTTTTCCCCCTAAAAGAACAGCCCAAATTTATAGAACTCTCACTAAGCATCAGTGGAAATCTACAATTACAGTTCAATCCATCACATAATGACATATACAGTAATAACAAAATTAGCATTACTCCTGTAGAAAACAGATTATAGCTCACCCAAAAAAAATTAATATACAATATATGACATGATGCATTCTTTTCCTCCAAGAGCGTTTCTAAATACTAACATGACTGTCACTTTAATGTACAAGAAGAAAAAGCTCTGATTTACTGTTGTGTTACAAAGTTAAATCATTCATTCACTTTCTAGGATCAGAATACTTGATTATATTAGGTCAGAGTTGTACAGCTCTGCAATCAAACAGGATTTCAAAACAAAGAAACTCACATTTTAAACAGCCTCTAGCATCTTATATTAGTTGTTTACAATAAAAATTAAAAACAGTCTGTGTAGAATATGTCTAGAAATGTGGACTCTCACCCCTCGCTCTGAGCTTTCCAAAAGACTGTCTGTTGCTGTAAGTTCAACCTTCCTGTTATCTGATGAGGACTCAGTCCCTTTTTAAAAGTTGCAGCCTGAATGAAGAGCAGACATGCCTCTGTGAAAAATACAGTTTCCCATCTCGAAACCTCTGCCTTCCATTTTAAACATCTAACACAGAAAAACACCTAGCTTTGACTCATCTTCCTGCAGTTACAACTTCCACACTGAACTATGTTGATTTAAATGCAACCTGTTAGCACTTTGGTTTGGTGATTTATTTATTAACAAAAATAGTTGGTAGCAGACCAAGGTCTGCAAGATCTAAGATATAATTTTCATTACTTAGATGCATATCCTGTTGAATGATGAAACTGCAATGCAATTTTTTTATTGCCATTTGTGTTGCAGCCAGTATCAATGAACACGTTTCTCCACATCACACTGAATGGATCATACAACAGGATAGAACTAAGTCCTGAACGCACCGACTCAGGAGAAACCAGTTGTTGGTCCTGTCATGATACAGCTTCTTCTGTACACAAAGAAATAAACCACTATATTAACTGTAGACTCACCTGCATAGGCTGATTCTGCATGACTTTAGGTCGGTCATTTGATTTGTCTTCCAGAAGTTTTTCCCCTCCTGTCGTCTCCTGGATCCCTTCAGTACTACGGCTGCTTGTTAAAGAGGTTTTACAGCATTTACAAACACACATGAACAGTTTAATACATCATAAATAATGTAGGAAAATAACGTTTAAAAAAAAAAAAGTAGTGCCTTGCAAAAATATTTATACCCCTTGAACCTTTCCACATTTTGTCATGTTAAGCCAGGTTCAAACTATACGATTCTTCGACCTCTTGAATAAAACACTTGATTTGATCTCTATTCTTTCTGTATGACTACCAGTTCAGCCCTCTAACAATGGAAGTTGATCTACAACAAATACCAGGTAGCAGCAGAAATTTTCTGCGAATGTGATCACCACTGGAACAGAACTGAGTCTTGCTCAGTAATGATGGTTTCTACCGTCTACTTTTCCTCCTACTAATCCTCTTTTTTCATCCCAATGTCTGACTAATAACTGCATAAACACCCAAAACTTGTTCATATATTGTTGGACAGATACCTCCACCACACGTTTCAGGCTGCAGCAACACATCGTACAGCACAGCATATTCCATTGTAGTGTGACAGCAGTCACTGTCAAGCCATGTGCCAGACTTTATAACCACAAACCTTAATGTTGGCCCCACATAAAAGTTGTGCTTAAGGGAAAGGAAAAGTGTTTTTATTTTTGAAAAATGCGGTTAAATTTAGTTCCTTTTAACTGGAAATCCCTAAATAAAATCCAGTGCAACCAACAATTGTCAGAAGAAGTGATTACCAAGCAAACTACAAACGAATGTTGCTGACAGATGATGAAAAAGACATGCTGGGAAACAATATCAGCTATGAGCCAATATTTTTCTTTTTTCTTGATTTGTAACAATACAAAGCAGCACTGGACATAATAAACTATCAACTAGCCAAAATCACAGTGATAAAAAGAACATAAAAGTGAAAACAGAAGAGAGAGACTAAAATACAGTAAATAATAAAGGGCCTCAATGAAATAAACTAAACAATTCAGATATTGAACATAAAGGTAAAAATAATCCTAAATTCAGTAACAAAATAAAGAGGTTTAGTTTGGGCATAATTTAACTTTTTATTTTTCTTCAATATAGAAAGTACTCCTGTTTTAATACTTCTGTTTCTTTTTTGTGTACCTGCTCTGTCTTCTCAAACCCCCAGTTGGTCGTGGCAGATGGCCATTCATACTGAGCCAGGTTCAGGTTCTGCTGGAGGTTTCTTCCTGTTAAAGGGGAGTTTTTCCCTCTCCACTGTCGCTACATGCATGCTCAATGAGGGATTGCTGCAAAGTCAATGACCCAAGCAACAGTCCACTGTCGCTACATGCTCATCCAGGACTCTGTGGAATCTGCTGGGTTTCTTTAGACAGAAAACTTTGTAACCTAATTTGAATAATAAACTGAACTTGATGCACTGTTTGATAACTAGGATCAATTGGAATGGATGTAATTGACTTGCAATCTGTCGGTATGATTGGACTGCATTGACTTTTTTTTGTAAAAAGGGCCTTGAGACTATGTGTTGCTACTTAAAAGAAATTAATTTAAAGAATTAACCTCAATGATTTTTTTTTCAAACAGAACTTTGTTTTTTTTTTTATTCACAAGTTCAAAATTTGTATTTGTGGAATCCATTCAAAACATATTGTCTAAGCCAACATCAGTCAAAGCCAAATTCATTGGGAAACCCACCAACCACCTCACATGAAAAAAATAGTAAATGCTCCAAACTCTCAACATAAGTCATATTCACTAGTGGTATAAAGTATTTTAAATTGCATCTCTTGTTTTTCGGTGGAGTGGAACTGAAATATTATCCTAAAAATATCCATTACTGCCACCTACTGGTCAGTTGTTTACCCTTCAAACTGTTGCTGACACGAGTTTGATGGGTTCAGTTGGTTTGGCAAGTTTGGCTGAGTTGCAAATCTAAAAGATGTGGCTGACAAAGAAGTCCATGATAACTCAGGAGGAGCTGCAAGGATCTACAGATATGAAGACAGGACAACTGGTAGACATTCCCTTCACAGAACTAGACTGTAAGAATTGACTAGAAAGTTGGTGGAGCAATCCTGGAAGCACACCTCTTACAGGCTGCAAAATACTGGAGCAGAGATTCAAATTCCAGGAAAGCATTCAACCCTACACATACGGTAAGAGCTGCAACTTCAGATAAAAGCATTACCATGTGTAAGACTGGTCCACTCAATGATCAGACCAAAATCTAATTGAGAAATTGTGGCAAAACTTGAAAATTGATGTTTAGAGGCACTTTCCCTCAAGCTTGAACCATTCTTAAAAAAGGAATTACTACTATTTTTTTTTTTAAAAACAAAGTATTGATTTAAGTGGGCTGATTAGAAAAGCACAACAAACCTTTAGATATTTGTAAAAACTTTAAAAACTCATTTATGCCCATCCAATTTACAATGTTTTGGTACTTTGTGTTAATACATCATTCCAATATAACATTGAAATTTGTGCTTTTAATGTGACAAAATGTGAAAGATTCAAGGGTAATACTTTGCTATGCCACTTTATCTGTGGAACAGTCAACTGATTATATAACAAGGCTGAAGGAAACAACAAATGAAGTCAAATAAATGTTTAGTCCTTGTTAACTGTAATTAATGATATACTTGAAATTAGGAGATACTCTGATAATTCTGACCTGCTGTGCTTTGATGTGTCAGTCTGTCGATAGAGGTTTATAGTTTTGCTTCTCTGTGAGCTCAACTTCACTGCGTTGTCTTCTTTCTGTGCTTCAAGTCTGTTTCCTCTGCCTGAACTGCCCTTCTCTACTCGTGTCAGGGCAATCTTGTGCTCTCTGCAGCCATCTTTTTTTCTATCTGCCTCTTCTTCCTTTCCTGTTTTTTCCTCCATGTCCTCCACTCCTTCAAGTGCACAATGCCATAAATCCAAGTCCTCCTCCTCCTCTCTCTTCTTTAACTCCCCAGTCTTTTCTTCCTGTCTAGAGATTTTCATAGACACATCCTCCTTGTCGACACTGGAGGTAGTAGCCTTGTTCCTCGACTCTCTAATCTCTTGTAAGTGAGATAATAGTTTCTCTTGTGACTTAAGTCCAGGGCTTGATTCTTTCTTTTCATTTACTTCAGTTTTTGTATTTTCTTTCATAACCTCCTCCTTTGTAACACCAGACAGCTCTGTACAGATCCCCAAACTAGAAGAATTGTGTTCAGTCTTTTCGTCCTTCTTTTTCCCATCCAAGTTGATATTGATGCTTATCTTTTTGTGAGAGATCACCTTTATCCCTCCCTCCCAGATGTCTTTTTTAGCCAGAGGTGATGCTTCACTCTCTTTCTTCTTCTCAGTACTTTGCGCTTGTCTGTCAGACGGCTTCAGGGATTCACTTTCAAAGCTTTTAGGCTCTTCTGCAACTTTAGGTTTGAGGCATTCGCTGCTTTTAGTTTTAGAAGGAAGATCCCCCTGTTTGTTATGTCTCTCCTCATGTTTTTTTCTCTTTTTGTCACGCTCTGATTTTGAGTCAGAAGTCTTGCTGCCTTCGGGGTGCTGATGTTCTTCTGTGTCTAACCTATTTGAATCTGTGCCGGATTTTGTTTTGCGTTTTCTCTCCCTGTTTTGACAAGAGTTTGAACCATTGTCCTTTCTAGTCCCTTGCTGTGTTTCCAAGTTTGTTTCCATTTTGGCTTTTTCTTTCTTTTCTTTGTCTGGGGGTTGATTTGGTTTAAGAAGCTGGACAGATTTTAAGGAATCACTAGCAGTTCCTTTGTGTTGTACTGGTGAGCCATCCTTGCAGCTGTTTGGTTCAGTGTTGCACCTCCTCTTGTCCTGCCTGAGAATGTTTATGGAGCCTGAAGAATCAGTGGATGGCGACTTCTCTGGTTTTTTCTTCTTTGGCTCATGTTTCAGAGGCCTACAGTATCCAACCTTCTTTTTTTGTGGATTGTCATCTGTAGTCGTTTCTTGCCAATTTACTTCCTCACTGCTCTTTGTTAAAGAGTCTGGTAGACTGCTATTCTTCTTGGTGCCCTCCTTGATGTTGTCCTTCGACTGAACCTGGACTTCTGATGGCGTGGGGGGTCTGTCATTGGAAGAATGAGAGGGTGAAGAATGGTCGTCGTTGGCTTTAGGAGATGAACAGCTGTCACTTGAGGGATGACATAGCGGGGAATGACTGTCATTTGAGGAATTAGAGAGGGGAGAGCGACTGTAATTAGAGTCCTCAGATGTAGGGGAGCCATCGTTCTTCCTCACTACGTCTCCCTCTTGTTTTAGGTAGGAAGAGTCCTGACTATACAGCGGTGGTGGTGGAGGAGGAGGAGGGAAAGGCAGCTGGTGAAACTGGCTTATATAGTTGCTGAAAAATTTATCATACCATTCTTGGTACTCCTTCTTCCACTGAAGATAGCACTGCCTCTCCAGCTCCAGACCACTTGCATCATTCAAACCCTTAGGACCTGAGGATTTTCTTGCTTCCCGGGACGAACGTTCCCCTCGCCTCTTTGAGCCCTGGCTGCTTGAAGCCAACTTCTTGCTGTGGTGGCGGTTCTTCTGGGTGCGGTCTGAGGATGACTTTGATCTAGAATGAGAACTACTTAGAGGTGAAGAAGATGAGGACGGTGTGGGAGAGCGAGGCCGTTTGTAGCCAAAAGACCTGGAGGGGTTAGAGTGGCTGTGGAACGCTCTGTGACTGGCATAAGGAGAGCGATGCCTGGGGGGGTGAAAAGAAAAATGAAGTTTGACACCCCTGCTCAAGGTCATACTGCTGTTTCAAGAATGACAGCTGCATGAAAAGCTAATATATGATGTTAAAGTGAGTTCAAAATTTGAACTTTGAAATTCTTTTATTTTAGCATAGTAAGAGGCCATCTTTCAGAAAGAAAATACTTGGAGTTCTGCTTATAAATCAGAATCAGCTTCAAGTTTTCACAGGAACAAGAGATTAAAAATAGCCTACAGAAATTCCATTTGGAGAATCTCTAGTCATAATCATCTCACAGCCGACCACAGTTCTTTGTAACGCAATAATCAAACTACTGAAAGTGATTTATACACAGATCTTTGAAGATTCTAGAATAAAAACCCCCTTTGAACACACTTCTAAATTTATTAAACTTTTGATCTGAGTCTAACTTGATTTCAAGTTAGACATGAGTCCACACTTCTTCTGCTTCTGCTTGGACACAGGGTTTATCTGCAGCTCTTATGTTATTTGGTAATAACGTTTTGTTTTTAAAGATTTCTGCTTTTATACATGTATTATTAATTCTTGGATAAATCAAAAACATCTTATAATAAACTGGTGTCAATATTAAGCAGTGCTTGATTTTTTTGCTAACTTAAACCATGCTACTGCAAATACTTTCTTGGTTTTCTCTGCTTCTGCTGCTTTCCTTTAACTCCAACTACAAAAATATATCAAAACATATGAAAATTTTAATATTTTATATGGTTCAAAAAGTTTGTGATGGAGTGCTTCCTGGATTCAATGGTGTGCTGGGGATGTGCTTTGAATAAAATCTTCATACATTTGCTGGTCTGAAGATTTCAGGATATTTCTTTTTCAAAAGACAAAAGTTATTCTCTTAAAACAACTCATCTTGACAATTTTTTTTTTTTTAAGAGTTTTGGTATACAAAATGGAACTGTCTGGAGGTCTGAAGTTTGATAAACTGTTTTCAACTCCATTTTATGGTGCATTTTAGTGAGCATGGCAACCTTTCTGTATAACCTGTGGATCAGCAGCCAATTTACACTGGAATTTTGCAATACAAGAATGGCTTTAAAGTTCTACATTTGACTAGCTCATAAATACTGAATTATCACAAACATTTCATCATAATTTATTGAAATATTGAAATCCCAATTCTTAGACCTCACCTACATAAAGACATGGCTCTTAAATAATAAATTAAGACCAAAGAACATTCCTGAAAAGTTTTAACCCATGTAAAAGGGACAATTGACATTTAATAAATATGTTAACAAATTTAAGACTTGAAGTACGTAAGCAGTCTTCTACTCAGTTATTTAAAAAAAAAAAAACAAAAAACAAAAAACCACCATTCAGCTAAAGCACTCTTACTACAAAATAAAAATGGAAAAAAAACCCTGAACCTGCCAGTCTGTGCAACAGCAAAGGACAGAATTTGGCTTATAGATGATGTCGTCTTCATTTTGGCAGAGCTTCAGCATCTTTTAAAACTTCACAATCTTACCCATTGCCCACTCCTAGTTAAAGAGAATAATATAGTAAACAGAAAAACAACACCCCTCACTGTGGAGAAGAAATAAATACCTTGATCTAGACCGGGAGCGGGATCCAGAGCGACTGGACGATCCAGAGTAGGAGCGAGAAGATTTAGATTTAGAGGATTTTGAAACAGAGTGAGAAAAGGACCGTTTGTGAGGCGACCTGTGTGAGAGAGATGTGAGTATATTCAGGAACCATTTTTTGTATCAGTTCATAGTATAGATCAGGGATCCTCAAATCCGGGCCTCGAGGGCCAGTGTCCAACAGTTTTTAGATGCGTCTCTGCTTCAACACACCCGAGTCAAATTATCAGGTCATTAACAGGCCTCAGGAGAACTTGACTGCATACTGAAGAGGTAAATGAGGTGTGCTGAACCAGAGACGCATTTAAAAGCTGCAGGACACTGGACCTCAAGGCCTGGATTTGAGGACTCCTGGTATAGATTATGTTTGCAATACAAATATATTTTTTTTTAGATCAAGAAAAAAACAAAAACCAAAACAGATCTGAAAAAAGTCACTACTAATGCTGCTCCCTGTTACTTGGAGAGCTTAAAATGTCTGGGGCATGTAAATCTTACAAACAGTCACAACGATCTCATAGTACACATAACACATGATCTCTATAGCGTGGAGTGTCATTATGAACCACATTTTGCTCTTTCCAGCATTAATCTTAAGTCACAGTGAAATCTGGACTATACTTTCAGTAGAGGTTTTTACACTCCTTGTTCAACCCCCCCATAACAAATTACTATAATCCTAATATTGACATAATTATCTCCAAACCTACAATCTAGTAATTAGATTAGTTAGTATTAATTATTAATTTGAGTCAAATATTTAAGAAAAAGTGAATGTATCACAGAGGAAGTGGCTTCCATTCAAACCGTTTTTCTCCTGAAATATCAGTGCATATTATAAGTAAACGAGAAATTACACCTTTTCTACTGCTTCACATCGAGCCCAATTCATCAGTCTCAGAAGTCAAGGACAAGCTGAATGAGAAATGCCCGTCATCTTGTTACAATGTTGTGGGTCTATAGTCTAATTCTTCTCTAAATGGTAATAGCTACTAAACTCAAACAACCTGTCAAAGTCTGAGTTGATCACTCAACTTCTGAACTCTGTAGTAAGTTGAGCTCAAACCAGAGATCACACAATGCTACCCACAGAAACCAAGGGATCTATTACTGTTAATTCAAACATTTGTGGAAACGCCTCTTCCGTTTGTCCAGCCTGTCAGTGATTGAATGAGGAACTTTCATTATTTTCTGGAGTAATCAAATTCCCAACTTCTCTGACCTGGTTTCATGTGTTTTATTGTTGCAAAACTTCCTGAAATCCATGCAGTCGTACAGAATATAAGTAAACACACTTGAAGGAAGAATTTGATTAAAACATGTAGATAAACAAGAAAAAAAAAAAAATACAATTGACTATACTCAAAATAACTGATCAACTATAATGAACACCAGAGACATGCACGTGGAAGCTTGTTTTAAGGGGGGTAGATGTTAACTGGATTAAAACAACGATTTACAAAAAAAATAAAGCAAATACTGACCATGACATCCTGTTCTGTAGGGCACAAACTATATCTAAAGTTAACTTGTCTGATTTTACAGGAAAGTTTGACGAGTTGCTTTACTATAAATCAAAAATGTTTGTTACATTTGATGAATTTCTGGTATTTGTTTTACTAAGATAGAAGGATATTAGCTATTAAAATAATTTGGGGTACATTTACATTTCTTCTCTCCAAAGCAAACCAACTAAGATGTTATATCCTCCAAGAGCAGCTTTTGTTTTCGCACAGTAAAAGTTATTTGAAGAACTAGGACAAAATATGATCTGCTGTTAGATTTTAAAAAGATGTCAATAATCCCATGTAAGAAAAAGTTATGAAAACTGAGTCAGTCTGCAGTATTGCATCACTGAAATGCTTTAGAAATTAAAATTACAAAACATGGCTACTTGGGATAGCTATGAAACATCTGAATATTTACTTTACCTCTCCTTTTTCTTTCTCTGAAACTTGTACCACTCCTTCGGGATTAAAACAGGGATAGAGGATGTGGAAGAGGAGGAGCAGAGGGACGGGAGTGGGGCTCCAGGTGGGATTGGAAGCTTCCAGGCGGGTGTGGTCGGAGGGTATCCTGGGAGGTAACTGCTGAGAGGCTGGTGGGTTGGAACAAATGTGTGAAAAGGCGGGGAGGGAAAGAGAGGCGGAGGTGTGGTTTGTAGTGAAGAGTATGATGACGAAGAGGAGGAAGTTCTATGCTGCTCCGAGCTAGATTCAGTCAAGCTTCCAGCAAGATAAGTGGATGTTGAGCAGGTGCTGAGGGGTGGAGTAAAAACTATCAGAGTCAAACAGAATCAAAACCAAAGATGTTCTTGAACACATACAGCCATACCTGTCTCTGGAGGTCGATGATCCAGAGAGTCTAGTGGTTGAATCTGTGGATTAATCAAAAGTAATAAAATATGCAAAACCCATTCATTAGAACTGAGACTACTCTTCTGTGTAATATCCATTTAATCTAATTACTAATTTAAAACAAAAAATACCAAAAACAAACCAAAAATGTATATAAAATTACAGAGTGTGAATTTGAAAAACCGGATAGTTTAGAGAGTTACTGACCTGAAGAGGATTGTCTTTGATTAACACCGATAGTCTGAAGCTGTTCTGTCTCCTCCACAGATTTCACCTGAACAGATAGAAACACAGCAAAACTTTATTAGGAACAGATAGCGTATGGTTGTATGTTTTATTGACAAGGAGTCTCCTCACCTGTGGAATCAGCTGGGAAGGAGCTTCAGGAGAATCTTTGTTAGAAACCAGGCCAGACGGAGTGATGGCTTCTAAGTCGTCACGTGTCTTTTCCAATTCCTCACTGAGGAAATAAATTAAGAATCAGAACCACATAAATACTAGAACTTATATTGGAATTATAATAGTTTATTCCAGTAGCAGAATTTATCAAAGAAATTTTGAGAAAAATTCAACCTTTAGAGTACATCTATTCAGTGGAGAAATAAATGTTAACGGATTGTCAGGTGCCACCATTGTTGGTAGTATTTGCAAGCCATTCATAATAAATGTAATTAAAGAATTTTATACAACTTGATCAGATTTTAGGATGTTCAAGTTAGAAGTCCAAGTCTTGTCTGCAAAAGGACATACCAACAACTGTGCCACCAGTAAGATCTGCTCAAGATTTATTGCTGTGGTTGGTTTCAGGTTGCATGATAAAGTGAACTATAATGAAAAGCAAAGAAACTTTATAATAAATCGCTTGAGACACCAAGAAAAAGTAGCAGCAACAAATCAAAATAAGAAAAAAAAAAACAAACAAAAAAAAAAAAAACAGTCAAGCAAGCCAGTAAGCCTGTCCCATGAACATGTAAGCAGGGAAAACAATGTCAATCTCAAATATACACTAAAATTGCAGTTCATTGTGTCCTTTATGATACATCTGTGTTTGTGAGTGATTACATACTTGTTGGATGTCACAGCAAGGCTTTGTTCAGGTTGGGGAGATGTGTTCTCAGAGGAGTTCTCAACAGGGGCAGGTTCTGGAGTTGCAGGGTGGCCATCAGGGCTTTCTGATAATGGTGGGGATTTTTCCGGTTTAGGCTTGTTAACAAGAGACTCCTTTAAAAAAAAAAAAAAAAAAAAAAGTGATTAGGAAAATGTATTCATTGCCAAAAACCTGCAGAGAAGCAAAGTTTTGTATTTTAACTAGTGGTGGGACTTGATTAAAATTTTTAATCAAGTTAATAGCATTTTAATATAAAATTATACATCAACAAAATAAGCAACATTCTCAGTTCAAAAACCCCTTTTATTGCTAAATTATTGAATAAATAGACACGTGAGTTCAACAACAAAGATATTTATTGTTTTTAATCTGTTATTTAGGTTATTCAACCATCAGATTGGTGCAAAGTGCTATTATACCTATTCAGCTTTCAGGTGTTTCAGGAACCCCTGATCATTCATGTAACTTATTTGAAAAAAAAAAAAAAAAAACAACAAAAACCCCACTTCTTTAGAAATATAACTGTGCATGCTGTGGTTTTGCTTTGAGATGGTATTTTAGCCTTGAGTAGCTTTGGTGATAAGCCAACTCCTTTTTCCACAAGTTGCACAATAATAGTCTTTTCCAGTGTCCTATCAGACTGTTATTTGTAGCAAAAATTAACTCCTGGTAGACCAAGAAATGTGGCTTTGTCATCCATTGCTGTTTGCAGATGTCGCTTGTGCGTCAGTTTCACTGGTGTAGTAGAAACACATGTACTTTGTATGAACCCCCCCCCCAAAAAAAACCAGCAGTTAATTCTGTTAAAATTTTTAATGGGTTAAAAATCTATGTAATGAAATTAACGCATTAAAGTCCCAGCTCTAATTTTAACAAATGATTAAAGTTTCACAAAAGTGCTAGATACAGACAAGAAACTTTGTTTTTAAGTACATTATGTACCTGCTCAGTGCAAGGGGACTGGAGAGGTTTCTTGATCTTGTTCTGAATGGATGAAGGGGTCAGAGTGGGGACAGGGCTTGGTCTTGGAGTTGTATTCTGAGACTGGGATGTGACACACGCTGTTCTCTGGCTTTTGCTGCAGCCTCGTTCTTTTTTAAAATTGTTCACAGCCTGTGTTGGGTGTTAGAAAAACAGTCAAATTATCGCAATGTAGGCATTTACATACAAGTGGAGGAAAAAAACATAAATATATAGTAAGCCTAGACTCAGAAATATTAAAGCATTACATTCAGGTTGTCTGTTAAATTTACCTGTCTAAGAAATTTATTGGCAATCAAGGTATCAGGGGAGACGTCTGATTGGCCACATGTAGGGCACACATGGGTCTCCGACTCAAGCAAAGCAGTTCGAATACCTGGAGTAGACAAAGATATTCTGCTTTTCAAAACAAGAGTTTAGCAAGTATCAAAAGTTTGGGGGAAACATACTGGTTCCTGCACTCCCAGTACAGACACCACAAATAAAGTTATTCAGATTCTAAGTGTAGGATGTGCATGTGTGTATGAGAGAAACTCACAATCGTCACAGTAGCTGTTTCCACAACAGGGTATAACCACTGCGTCAGTCAGCAAGTCATGGCATATCAAACAGAGGAGTTCATCAGGTATGGGTTCTTCCTTTTCTTCACATTTAGGTTGCTCTTGTGGAATGAAAGGAGGCTTCTCCTTCTTACCAACAGCATATGCCTCACTGTGATCATAAAGGGAAAAAAGTACCATCACCAATTTATTTAATTTGACAAAAAGATTTTAGAGATACTAAAACTGTTCATACACAAAAAAATAGATCAACAGTAATACTTTGATTCACACTCACGCATCTATGGCAGGAATCGCATAACGCCCACAACTGGTCAGCATGACTCCTTTAATATTGGGATCGTTCACCTCAACCATGAAGGACCGAGGGATTCCTGTGCTCTTCTTTATCCTTGGAGGAGCCTCAAAATTTTTATCCTGCAGTCAAACACTTTCTTTTACATTTACTGCAAAGCATCATGCAAACTGGATAGTAAACACCCAGTCAAGTATCTTCAACCAAGCGTTGGAAACAACAAAAAGAAAACAGCATATGGCTGATGTTTCCCTGGCTCAGCACACCTGAATCCAGTAAATGGCTCCTTACCAGACCTCTGCAGAACTCACTGACATGCTGAGAGTTTAATTCAGTCAACTGATTCAGGTGTGTTGGAGCTGAGACATCTAAAACCAGCATAGCACCAGCTCGAGGACAGGAGTTTGACAATCCTGGTTTCGGCTCTCTGCATAAGTTTGACTTCACAAAATTAATTTAGTATTCCAAACTATTCAATTCACAAAATGGCAGCTGTTAAAAATCACATTAAAATAGGCTTTGCTATGGCCATATGACATTTCTCGCGACTCCCCTGCAGGGAGTTTACATTCAGCTCCTACTCAAAACCTTTGAAAGAGACTCCACAGAAAGAAAATGCTAATGTCGGGGCTACTCCCCTTCAGAGTTGTTGCTGGTTGAAACTAATTGGTCATTAAGATGGAGCAGAATTGAAGGTTCACCATTAATCCAGAAGCTTGGTGCCCTGCAGACAATCCTCTGAGGCCCACCTGAAACTGTTTAATTGATCTTATGGGGTTTGGACATTTTACCCTCTGCACAGCTACAGCAACACTGCTGCTAACAGACACACCACCTTAAGTATGCTCAGGTGACACTGATGGCCTATTTAAAAAAGGCAAATATCAATGCAAATTATTTGCTTTTTTAAATGGTGCCACAAGCTTTTTATAAAATATATTTCCCTTTGACTGGCTAGTCAAATCGTTATACACATTTTTATTACTGTACAATCTAGAGTGCTTGTGCTAAACTAAGACTAATTTCAGCAACAGTCCTTTAGTTATATGGAAAAAAAACAAAACAAAACAAAAAAACGCTACTACAGAAGAACACCAAAACGTTAGCTTGAACAAAAAGACCTCTAATAGCTCACAAAACACACCTGAACATATACGCTTAGCTTATCTGTAAATCTGGCTGACATGACCAGAAACACTTGAGATGTGGGTGTGTCCAGAGAGCGCATGACATACACTTACCCCACTCACTGGACAGTTCCTGATGTGGTGTCCACCATTCCCACAGCGATAACAGGCATAGTTCTCTGGAAGAGCAGGGCCAAGCTTAGAGTTCATCCTACAGAAAAAAAAAGGAAACAGATGAAGGAAGGGATTCACAGCAAAGATTTTTTTTTAAAAAAAAGCAACTTTTGATTAATCTTCATAAACCAGATAAAATGAGTTTATACATTAAAAAATATATATATCCTGAAACATCACTCACTTCATCATTTCACAGCTGGACTGATTCATCATAACCCTGATCTTATCCTCCTCTGAGACATCAGCTTCAGCCAAGTTAGCCAACTGCATCTACATGAATGACAAACAGTATAAAGAAGGTCAGGTTTATTGCTGTTTATTGTAAACTGATATAGAAAACTCCCCTCTAAAAGATATATAATGAAAATAGACATACCTTGGAGAAAAATGACAAAGCCCTGGTAGAACTGGACTCACTGATCTGTTAAAGTTGGGAAAAAATGTGCTTAAACACAAATAATAAACAAAAAAGAGAGTAACATTTATTAATTTCCTTTTGGGATTATTGAATTGAATATGAACTGCATTAAAACCACTCATATGAACTGGCCAGTAATACAATCCAACTATGACAGAGTGGCCGCAACTCAAGCCAACACACTTTATCTCCACGTACACTGAAAATTAATTTTTTTTTAATTTTAGAGATTACACAGCAGCTATTGAAAGTTCCTTGTTGAGGTCACTGGCATTTGTATAGATCTTTATAAAAAATGCTGCAAAACAAAACATTATGGTACAATGATAATTTCTATTTAGCTTTGTCACAGTGATGTGACTGTTGTGATTACAGCTGTATCCTACACGTTAGCAGGTTGATATTAGCTTTATTAAGGAAAATGTGAATCCTTTCTGTAAGGATCTAAATCCTTACAGAAGAGAGGAAATTAGTGAATTGGAAACCTAAATTGTAAAATTAAGAGTTTAAAAATTACATTATATTTATTATATTTGTACCAGTTATTTACTTTTTAGTTGACAGAAATGCTGCATAGTTCTCTAATCATGCTTTAATCTAAAAAGAGTGGTTTTCACATGTTTTTTTAAAAACGCCCTTTTCTCTGATGCCCTTTAAATACATAATTCAGTCTCAGTCTAAATGCAGCTGTTCTTTGAACCCATTAGAGGTTTGTTAGAGAACAGTAAGCATTAGTGAACAAAGAGCATCACGAAGCCTAAGGAACCCAGTAGACAGGTCAAGGAGAAAGCTGTGTAGAAGTTTAAAGCAGGGTTATGGTATTAAATAATATGCCTGGATTTGTACATTTTACGTAGCACTGTTCAGTCTGAAAGTAGAAAGAGAGTGGAGCAACTGTAATCCTACCAAGACATGGCTGTTCACATAAAATTGCAGTATAGGCAAGGAAGGCATTACTTAGAAAAGAGGCCAAGAGGTAACGCTGGAGGAGCGGCAGAGATGCATAACTTAAGTGGGAGAAGCTCTGTACGTGTGGGGTGAATCAACACTCCATCTATACTAAAACACAGTAGTGGCAGCATCATGCTTGAAGATTTGCAAAAATGTCTGAACCCAAATGTAATTTTTCTTCCACTTCCCAGTCTTGCACTACCTTGTGTCAGTCTACCACATCAAATAATTTGTAAGCTGTGGTTGTAATGTGACAGAATGTGTAAACATTTAGGTGGTATGAATACTTCTGCAAGTTGCTGCATCCATGGACCACCAGTACACAGATAGCAGTAAAAAGTAAAAAATAAAGAGCAGCAGAGGTTTGTCATCTTGTCCATGTGCAGTATTGCAACAAAGGTGTTCGCTGTTTTACATTTACCAAACAAGGAATTAAAATCCAAAATGTGTTTCAGCTAATAGGGCTGGACGATAAAACGATAACAATATCTATCGCGATAGACACGTGATCAGTGTCAACAGAAAATACATCCGATAGAATGCTCAATAACTTCACTGAACGCCGAGCCAGAACCGCACAGCATTATGGGGGATGTAGGCAGAGGAAAGGCTTTAGTCTCTCAACCTCTCAGGGCCCAGCGAAGAAAGGTTGGTGGCATCAACTAACTCGCTCTATGGTTACCTAGCAACAGCGTGTCGCGTAACATGCGCAACAGCAGTTTCGTGTTGCCCCCAAAGTACTCCGGCCTGATTCACTTGGAGGTCCGCATTTACTTGAGGCAGAACAATCCGGAGTCAAAGTAGACGTCCACTGGACACGTCTGTACAAAGGTACATTTTTACGACTGTTGCACGAAAGAGTGTTCACATCGGACTGTTTTGTATGCGTCCGTCCACGGACAGTGTGCGCGGTTCACAGGAATACACAGATCAGCAGGGGTCGCGTTAGCGTAACAGTTATGGACAGGAGGCTTTGGAGCGCGTCTGGTGCAGGAGAGCATTCTGGGAGATTTCTTCCTGTTGCCCCTCGTTTGGAGAGTTATGTCGACTTCTGATTGCTTTAAATGGAGAAAACATTCCCTGATCTCAAAACTTTGGCTGAAGCGACGCTTGTAATTCCAGTTTATAGTGCGGCAGCAGAGCTCGTGTTCAGTCTGAAGATCAACATCAGAACCCCGAGACATTCGATTAAGCACAATCCAGTGCGCAATTCATGACCATATTCATAAATAAGTGCGATAGTTTCATTTCATTGTTTATATGTAGTTACTGGTTCCACAGTCAGTGGGTTTTGTCACTATGGAGAAAAAGTTTCATGCATTTATCTGTTTGATGTGCAACGGCACGATGTGGATTTTCCATTCAGCTTGTTGAATATTAATTAAACCGAATTAAACTTAAATGCAGTTGAATGTCATGATTATTATTCACAATCTGATGGAAAAAAATCATCATGACAGGATGTTTTTGTGACCCTGTCGAGAAAATCTAGCGCAATCTGACACACAGTACCTCTGAGTATGTGGGAGCAGTTTCATGTTTGCCACTGTGCCTCATAACTGCTTAAAAAAAAAAAAAAAAAAAAAAGAATAGGGTTGAGAGAAAGGAGAAAATGAGCACCACAGCTCAAGAAGACATTGTGAATAAAAGAGGAAAGGTCAGGTCACCAGTTTGGCAGCATTTTGGATATAATAAGACCTAATCAATAATTATCTATAGACTGATATGAAATGCTTACATCGTGATATGTTTTTTTTTAGCCATATTGCCCAGCCCTAACAGGTAACAAATCAACTGTAAAAAACACTCAAAACATAACCCAGGTATTTACAAATTACTTTATTGAGAAAGTGAAGACAAAAAGGTGAAAAGGGTAAGCCGTCCATGTGAAACGTAAATTATTAAGAGGGGCAGATGCTTCGCCTACTGAAAAACCAGAAAGAATATTAGGTCAGAGAACATTTCATACTGCACCATTTATTTTTTCCTCTAAATTAAACAAAAGTGCAACACAGAAAAGGTCACCATTGTAACATTTAGCTGGAGGACAGTTCAAGTCTGAATTTTTAATTCTTAAATATCTCGAATCTTTCTTGATTAGACATCCCATGTCTGTGAAAAGTAAGTTTAGGGTTAAAATACTAAAATAAGTGTTCTTGCTGATTATTAATAATGTCCGGTAGTCTACAGTTAAGATGCCTATGATACTCATTCTGTCATAAAAGTGAGAAGAAAACCCAGCTCAATTAAAAAAAAAAAAAAAAAAAAAAAAAAAAAAAAAAAAAAAAAGCTTTTTAAAAGGAAATCCATTGGAGGTGGAACCTTTTTTAAGAGCTGAGGCAGTTTGTGGAGGAGTAACTACCAGGTGATTGTTGTCAGCTGAGCCATTAAAACAACGGTTGGTTTTATCAGCTGTGAATAGCTGGCCCTTATGATAACGTCTGACCCACCCGAGCAGCTCTCACGTTCCAAACAGAGATACTGGAAGAGCTCTGACAATGACCAGTGTCTGGTGACGCAGCAGCTTCTCTTAACAACAGCTGAGAGTTTAGCAAAAAAGAAACAAACTAAACTTTCCAGTGTATCATTCAGCATATTTCGGGTTCAGGTTGGGGTTTTGTTATAAAAAAAAAACCAAACAAACAAAAAAAAAAAACTAATTTTGATAGCTTCTCATTTTTGATTTAAAAAAAAAAAAAAGAAAAAAAGATTTCTCTTACAGCTACATGAAAAAAAATACAGACAAGAAACTTCAAAAACAAACTGAAAGGAAACAACAGAAAATCCTAATAAATAATTAGGTTGTTATATTTTACGTTTAAAATGTGTGTGCATGGTGTAGATGCTGGGCTACATACTGCTCTGTGGGATCCATAGGCTTTGGGAATCTGGACATCTCTTTCTCTGAAACAGAAAAAGATTGTTGTTTTAATAAACCCTGTAAGATGGAGATAAAGAACATACTTGCATTTACTAAAATAGTAAAATAAAATCTGCAGCTCAGTTTGTGGGAGAGTGGGGAATGAATCCACATTTTAACAGGAGTGCATATTTAGCTCAACTGGAAGTCTTCCAAAGTCACTCTTCAAATACAAAGTCCATTTTGTGTTTCTCTAGGTAGTTGACAGTACCACACAGTGGGGACTTTTTGTTACAAATTTAGCTGGGAAAGTACGAAACTTTCCCAGTCAAACTGCAGACAGCTTGGTTCATTAAAAGATACCATTACACCACACTTACCCATTATCCTAATTTTGTGACACAATCATCAAGCTTTAAATAAACAAAGACTGTGACTAAGTGCAACTTCCCTTCACCTTTCAGTCCTTACAGTATTGCCAAACAGACAATGTTTCCTTTTAAAGAACATTAAAAAAAAAATACAGACATACAATCAATGTAAAAATGTAGAGCAACAGCTATTATAACTCACCCACAAGTCTGCTCAACTAGACCCTAAACTATGAAAGCGGTAAAACAACTATGGTTTAAAGTAGCTTGTAAACAATTAGATTTGTTCTCTTCATAGAAGCAATAACTAACTGCTGTGCTAATAAATGTTAAAGCAATATCCTGAGTCACTTTAGCAAAACAGCCTAAATAGCTGCCTCAGTTTACTGTATAATTATCATTTCTGCTAACGATATCAGACTACATAGCTGATCCATAAATCCTAGCTATAATCACTTTCTTTAACACTGTTGGTAAAACCATTAACTAAAGTGTAAGTAAACAGACTTTAGTTGAATGATTTCCCCAGAAATCATTCAACCAAAGAATTATCCAATAAAAATGTTAGGCAAATTACATAGCAAGCACGAGCCTGAACGCTGTGCTGCTTGATTTCACTCTGCTGTTTAATGTGCATTAACCTCAACTTTTCTGAATAGTTGCTTGTTTTATGTTATTCTAAAACCTTCTGTTGAATCTGAGGCTGACTGACGGCATCACAAGTTTTTTATTGCAGTCAACCATTACTCATCCTGGGTAATGGTTGGGTTTTAGTTTGCCAAGGCTGGGTGTTGTTTGCTACAGCAGGGATGTTAATATTAATAATGATTAAAGATTCAACTGCGAAATGCAAAAATACACACTTACTTATGGTTGGTCTTGCTATTAGAGCTGGGTTTTACTCCAATGATGGGGATTCTCCTGACTATGACAGAGGAGCCTTTGGGGATGTGACCACCATCTTCCGTGAACTCTGAGGGTGAAAGAGGATCAACATAAGGGTTAACAACACGACCAAATATTTGCTCACGTAAAGGTTTTCTTAATAATAATCAATCAGGTTACAAACTGAATTTTGTAAAAAAAAAAAAAAAAAAAAAGATATTTAGCCAATTTCTGTTTCCTGGGGTTACCAGCACCACACCCACCATGGGGTGTGGTGCTGGTAACCCCAGGTAACCCCAATGAGCTCTGCAATTTGGGTTAAAATACAGGCACATCTCAATAGATTAGAATCTCATACAGACAATTTATTTTAGCAACTGAAATCAAAAAGTGTGAGACTCAGTTTCATTACACACACAGTGGCAAATTCTCTTTTTGATGAAGATGACCTACAGATGATGCAAGTCGAACATTGAGTTTCTCAGAAAATTCAATACCACCAGTTATCTATTTTTAATCGGCTTACTGAAAAGTATGTCCATATATAGTGCAGTATATACAGTCAATACTTGGTTGGATCTCCTTTTTGCATGAATCACTGCATCAATGCAGCAGGGCTTTTAGGGATGTGGAACACCGTGAACAGATCATCAATTTAGAGTAACCAATTAACCTGAGAGTCATGTATTTGCACTGTGGGAGAAAGCTGGAGTACCCTGCAAGAACCCATGCATGCCGAGGGAGAACATGCCAATATGCAGAAAGGCCGCAGGATTGGAACCTAGGACCTTCTTACTCCAAGGCAACAATGCACCATGCAGCCCAACATGCCACGATATTACATCTAAATACATTAAACTAGAAACAGTGGCTTTCTTTTTATTTTGAATAGAAATACACATCGTTTTTCACTGTCATGTACAGACCCATTCAATAAATTATTGAAAAGTCAATTTGTTATTTTAGGAACTTCATCACTAAGTGAAACCCATTATATAGATTAATTACACACACATGGATGTTTTCCAGCCTTTATTTCTGTTATGATTTTCCGTTTACAGTTAACAAAAACATGACATTTAAAATTAGAATATATGAGACCAAAAAAATATATAATTTTAAGAACAGTAATATAGTCTTTATGAAAAATGTATTTAACATCTGCTTAAAGGTTGTAAATTTTCAAAATTTTAATCTGGCAAATAAGCCTCATTGGAACACATATTCTCATTTATTTACTTTGACTCAACATATTGGATGTTGTAATGGAAAATTGTTTTGAACAGAGAAATTTTACTTTGGTTATGAAATATAAAGTCCCATCAAAATTAATAAACCATAACACTTTGAAACATTCATTAGAGGGGGGTTTGTGCCAAAATTTAATCACTGAGAAAACATTTGGATTGGCAAGATAATGTCCTACCTCATCGTTTCCAAGAGTGTCACTTTGGGCCTATTTACACGACAATGTTTTCTGGTGAAAATGGAAAGGTTTTGTTGCGTTTGTACTGTTTATTTACATGACAACGGCGACTGTTTTCTCTGACAACGGCACAATTTGAGAATGGGTTTCAGAGTGCAATGGTTTGAAAACGCCTCGGTCTCCATTGTTGTGGAAACAGAAAAACTAGATTTTTTTTCTTACAGGGAATCCCTGGCTCATGCGCAGTATGACAGATATCAGAAGATGCACACCAACAACGAAATGGCTGCCTGCAATCTTAAAAACCACAGAAGAAATCATCAACAAAGGCAAATGACTTGAAATTTGGTGTTTTTATAATTCAAAGTCACCTTAAGCAACAGTTTAGCTTCGCCATCTGTCCATAGAAACCCTTTGTTCTCTGTCATCTCGAACATTTATTAGTTGTGATGGCTTTTAGGCAGAGAGTTTTCAAAGAACGTAGCACTAGCTTATGGCGTGGCGAGATAATTATACCATTTTCACGTCTCTACTGTTGCCATGTAAACAGAGATTGTAATTAAAACGTTGGTATGTAAACGTGTTAACAGAAATGGCGGGGGGTGGGGGGGAAATGCCGTAATCATTGTGTAAACAGGATCTAAGACTTCAAACACACAAAAACAATCTTCCCTTATCCCTATAAAAATCATAGCCATAAAGGCTATGAATGATGGACAAGCTGTGAAACTGGATTCAGTCCTACTCTGCATTTGGATATGGTAAACAAAAAGTGCAAGGGAGGATGAAGTATTTTGTTTCTTCATCACAAAGTTCAGCTTGATTAAATTTGCTTTCCTGGGTAAGCAAACAAGAAAGTTTTAACTTCGTTTCTTTTAAACTTCAATGTAAATCAGCAGTTTTTGCACCCAAGAATGAAATCAAGATTAAAAAAAACAAAAAACAAAAACAGCTATTTAGGACACAAACACCTTTCATTATATTGCCCTAATGCTCCTTGAATATACAGTGGCTTTTGAAAAGCAGTAATGTGCCTTTAACTTTTCCAGATTTTGCCACTTTATAACCCAAACGCTTATCTAATGGATAAACTTTGAAAGTGGAACAGGAGGTTTTCAAACGCGTTTTAGAAATTGTGACCCATTCACCCCATTTTGTGTTGGTCTGTCACACAAAATCAAAATTAATTCTAACACTGATGTTTGTAGCTGTAAACAAAATATGGAAAATGGTAAAGGATGTGAATACCTCCTTAAAACAATGTAGGTCACGTCTTTTATCCAGTTCATTTTAATTCCTGCTTCTACAGTTAAAGGGCGTGTCTGCCCAGTGTTGCCCGTTTTCTGAGGAAAAGTCATTAAATGGACTTACTGATGGATTTTTTAAAACTCATTTGCAGAATGCTGACAAAGACTTCACTGAACAGGTTGAATCTGCACATTTTCCCCCTGCCCTTTGCGTCTGCATTGTGTCTTTATCTTAAATCATACGTCTGAGCCTGTATTTAAGCCTTTTGGTCATGACTAGTGTCTGCTCCCCCCCCCCCCGACCTTTGCTATTTTTAAACCAACATCTCCTGCAGGACGGCAGCGCTGACACCACTGATCCACCCATGTCAGGCAGTTTAATTAAGGGGCATGAGGCGTGAATGCAGCAGGAATGTTTGCCCATTCATTACACCTCTTTTGTTTCGGTGTGACTTTTCTGGAGCCCCCAGTCAACCTGAAAAAGAGGTGACGTGAAGCCAGCTCCCATTAAACAGCTGTCAATGTTGGACCACGTGTTTTCTTTCAAACTTTAAACCGTCAACCTGCATTTTTAACCGTTAGGAAAAAGCAACAATAAAGCATATCAAACTTACAATTACATGCATTTTTTTTATTTATTATTTACCTTCTTTGGTTTGTGCGTTTATGATCTGCAGGTCGCAGTCTCCAGCTCTGAGCTTCTCCCTGCCCATGATCTGCTTCTTCAAGTCAGTCAGCGAGATGTTCGGCCCGTCAAAAACCACAGTGTCGTAGCTGAGTTTGGAGGAGAACTTATAATGAATATGAGCCATGCTGCAAACAAGCTAAAGCCCGATTCCGTACTGCTAGGAAGCTCAGCAGCTGGTAGCTTTTCTCCTTTGACAGAGCCCCCACTTGTAACTGTTACAGAGGTGAGGAGGTGGGGGCTAGCCGAGGTTAGCAGCAGCAGCAGTTTGGCGAACAGCGTCGGTGGTCTGCCGCTAACAAGCTAGGTCGTTAATTGACTCCTATTACCGGATTTAAAGTGGGTCTCACAGGATGACATCTCCCAGTTTCAGTCGGAACAGATGCGCAGACTCAACCCGGACCACATTCATTCAGTTTCAAGTCTAATTTTAACTTTTATTCGCGGTAATGTCGCTTTCAATCCCGAACAGAGTTCTCTGACAGAAACCACCAGCTGTTTCCACAAGCAACGGCTCGTCAGCAGAGTGCACGCACCAGACCGTGTTGCGTTCACGTAAACTTCCACACCCAAGTCTCTGAATCACGTTTTCTTTATTTCCAGATTAAAAGTCGGAGTAAAAAAAAAAAACAAAAAACAAAAAACAAAACAAAAAAAAAACAGCGGGGAGTTTAGGGTAACGCTTACAAATCTTAACAAACATTTCTAATAAATACAAAACTTATATGATTTTAAATTATGTATCTCAGTAGATCAAAAAAATTTGAGAAGGTTTTAAAGAGAATTGTGGTGGCGCGTCAATGTTGCTTTTTTCCCCCCAAGGACGTCATTTTGTTTATTAAAAATAATAATTCGGGAAGTCAGTTTCCCCTGCTTAAACTCTTTAAAATATATCAGCCACTAAATCTTTTTATATACAGTTGTAATATAAGAGTAATCTTTTATGCTATATTTTTATGCTATGATATTAATTTGGCTGATTTCAATTAATATTTTCTTTGTCATCATAATGATTGTTGGTTATGATACTAACATATTAGTATGAACTGAAACAAAGAAATATGTTATAAGTATATGACAAAAGGTAGTAATTGTATAAAGAGCAATTAAAATGATAGATTAACAGTTAAATCTTATGTCAGCAGTCACCAAATTCTACCCTATTATTTTACGATATTTCACAGTAGCCAATTTGACATTTTTTTCGTTTTACACCTAAACGCAGCATCTTCTGTCAATATAGGAGCGCACATGTTTTCAGTTGTTGTCGCCAGTGTTTTCACTCTTACACCAAGCAGGCGTAGCCTAAACAATGGATATTTTTTAAGCGCATGTCTTTAACCTGTTTTTAATCTCTTTTTTTAAATTTAAAAAATATATATTTTTTTAATAACGTGAAAATGTCCTTTTATGGTTAAAATATCAGCGCTCCAAAACCTAAAAATCCGCCAAAAAAGGAAAAAGGTTACTTATAATAACTAAGAAAAGACATTAAAATTTAGAAATAATAAAAAATTACAACTGAAAATGTCCAGTTCAACCCAGTTGTTCATGTGTTCACCAATGTGCCACCTAAAGAATCCACTAGAGGGAGACAAAGCATAATTTATTTTGTATTGCAAGGAGCAGTCTGTTATTTCTTGACATTTAGAATGCAGATAAAACATGCTCCTTTATTGAGTTGTAGTCACTGAAACTCTTGTAAAAAAAGATAATATTATTATGATTATTATTTTCATTGACAGCATTAAAGACTTTTATATTTTACTGTCTGATTACAACCACAAACAAATACTATGGATGTAAATGCCACAAAATATTATATACTGTAGATATTAGTGCCTTTGGGTAAAGGCAATAGCTATATTCATATTAAGTGTATGTTTGGGTTAGCTTAAAAACAAAGAAGGTGATGTATGTTTATCCAAGAAGGTTAAGAAAGGAGCAAGAAGTGTATGAATCGGAGCTTTAATTACATCACCACAGGTTGGGGGGGACACCACATACATACACATGACAACAAAGCATGCAGCTGCTAACGGAAAGCTGGTTGGCTGGACTGAGATAAATGAAGGGATAGAAAGAACAGATTTGAGAAGTGTGTTCTGCTCTCAGCTCTCTTCCTCCTCCTCGGTCTCTTTGCTTTCTCTCTGTCTTTGGTGCCTGCCTGCTCTGCTCAGAGGAGGGATTTGCCCTATCTTCCCTGGCTTAGTGCACCATCGTGAAAGCAGTGGGTGGATGGAAAGACGCAGAAAGAAGAAGAGAAGGGAGAAGATGAAAGGGAAACAGCTGCTGCTTTTAAACTGACGTTCTTCTTATCTTGATATGATAGAGGATATGTTCACTGACTCAGCCATCAAAGAGCAGCTTGAAAACAATTACAACCTTGGTTTTGTGTGTGTTTTCTGAGCATGTGTGTGTGGTTTTCCATCTGTAATCCCAGCAAAACATGTCTGAATATGGTTATAGTGTTAAAAAAAACATGACAACCTTTATGGATAAGTCTGGAATGACAAAAATATTAACTTTCTGAGAGATGTTGGAAAAAAAGGTAATCTTCAGTTTTATTATTGGTTATTTGATCACCATGTCTGCCACTTGTAGTTGTACAGGAAATGGGTTATGTCTATTGCAAGAAAATCTACAATAGGAGCACTACATTACTATTTTAGTAAAGAGAAGCACATTTGAAAAGCACCATGAAGAATGTAGAAAATATTAAAAGATGCTTAAATAGCATCTTTGTGGACAATTGTGGACAATTTTTGGAGAATGTATTTGTCACTATGCGCAATATACAAGAGGATACAGAAACCATAGCAACACAATTCAATTAAACCACAATATCAAGGATTCATAAGTAAGTTTACAGACTAAAAAGCAAGTGCCACTTCAGATAAATATTGTACTTTAATTTTGGTAAGATGCAAAGAGCTTAGCTATTTCAATATGAATAAGTGAATGAGTCTTTCTGTGAGAATAAAGTGCAGTGGACCTATTTAAGTCACTTCAATTGTCCAATCCAGAATTCAACAGAACTTAATTGTTTTATGAATGTGATTTGATGGATTGAAAAACTTAATACATTAATTGTGTTATCAAACTGAAATCTATTCGATAAGAACATCCTAAACCAACTAAAAGCACGTTTTTGACATCCATTTATCACATCCTGGCTTCTGTAAGACAACTTTGTGGTCTATAATTTAAACTGTAGTGATGAGGCCTAACAACTCCAACAAATCCATGGTTGGAGACCATGAGAGACCTGTTGGACCATCTGTGATGTTTCTCTGCTGTGATGCTGCTTCAAGGAGCAGCTTTACATGGATTTTAGACCACATCTTTGAAATAGCCTTGATTAACACACATTCACCCCCTGTAGATTGCACTCCTTTCAATAGAAGCATTGGGCTTTCCACATCTATTAGTTTTATTAGCATCACATTCGTTATTTTAGTCATTAATTTTGTGAACCTAATGTTGTACACACAGTTGCTCACAAAAGTGTAAAAACCCTCTTTAAAATGGCAGGTTTTTTTGATGTTCATAAATTATTTCAAAACCTTTGTAATGTGGCAATTATCCTGCACAATTCACCTGAAAAACAAATTCATCTGAGAAAAACAAAGCTAAAAAATAAAAACCTGAAATAACTTTGTTGCATAAGTTGGCACATCTTCATGCTGATACTTTGTTGAACTACATTTGGTTCAGGATTAATATTTAGTTCTCTTGAGTTCACACCTCCCTTCTAGTGAATCCGATGAACCTGAGATTCCTGGTAGGAGTTTTCGGACATTTACATCTTTAAGATAGATCTATAATTTGCAGAGAGGTTACAAAAGATGGAAATAATCTTGTTGTGCATTACTATAAATCTTTGATAAGTTATAAAGATAAAGCAGTGTTTTCATAATTACAACATTAAAAACATTTAATACAAATTTGTGTTTTATGCTCTCTGTTGACCTTGTCTAATTTCTTTGGAATCTTTTTTATCTCTGACCTTTTCTCCTCTTTCCTCTCACTGTCATTTCTCCACCTTCCCCTCCCTCAATCTTGTCTTTCTGCTTGAGCAAGATTCACAGCCTCAAGGCATTTTTTTCACGCTTCAAATAGCCATGGCGTTACTTCATTGCAAGCACACACAGACAGGGGCACTCTCATATGTACATGTATGAGACCTTGAAGTGCTCATCTTTCAAAGTTTCCCTTATCTGGAAGCTGCAGTGTCTATTTTCCTTTTTTGACCTTTCCAACCAGTCTAAACCTGATCTACTGACACATTTTTAGAAGTTATGCAAGTAATTAATAAATCAGGGTAAGTCCTGAATGAGTACTAGTTATTTCTGCTACATTTAAAAAAAATGTGTTTACCTTTGTGCCAATCCTTTTTTTTTGTACTGAGGCACAATGAGGTTAAGACTAAAAAAGGACACCCTTAAATATTAGTTCTTTATTAAGAAATGTTCACATGTTGATGTCCCCAAATAGCCAGTCTTTAATTCAGTTCAATTCAAAAATACTTAATGATCTCAGATGGAAATTAAATGTTGTTGTAACTCATATTATCCAAGTTTTTTCATATAGTTGTTGTTGATGCTGCTGTGTACAGGATGGATCTCCTGTAGCGGTCTGTATAACGGCAACTTTCAAGAAGCCTCTGATTGAAGATACTCTGTTATTGTACAACAGTCTCATGCTGCTCAGGATTGTGCTGCATTCCATTTACCTGAACTTAGAACTGGGTTTGACGTCACACCTGAGGTAACACCATTCCAGTTAACATGGTCGGAGAAGTTGGGATTTCAACATGTCGATGTCCAAGTAGCCTTTGTTCGCAAAACCTCTTACAAACATTGTTTTAAGCTTTACTTTCCATAAGTAAACGCCACTATTAATTTGTTCAATGTAGAGTTGCAGACGCTACATGTAACAATGATTTTGGATGCACTCTTACATGTGTGTCTTGTAAAAGAAACATGTTTCCACCACACCTCACTACTGTTGATGTGAAGAACGACCATATTGAAACATAAAGTCAGCCTCACAAATCGTAACTGGGGGTAGTTGGAGTTGCTCCTAATTTCCCAGTGGGAAGTCTGACTTCAGGGGGCATTCCAGTTGATTTTTCCGACTGGGAAGTTGGAATTTCTGAGTTCCCTTTACAACTGGAACGCACCATTAAACTTACCCCCTATGGCTAAAATAATAACCTCAGTGGGACAGTTCTTGAAGCCATCTACCAATCTCTGACATCAGTTTGAGGAACATTTGCTTAACTCTCCAATTTTAGGTGTGAGATGTTTGAGAGGTCATGTTTGAAGGTTGTTGTCAAGGACCAGAATAGCAACAGGTCAGAGGCAGACAAATGATGGAGAAAATATTTAATAGTTAACTGAAAAACTTACAGAGGGAAATGCAGGAACCAGGGTCAGGAGCAACAGTGGAAACCAGCAAGCAACAACTGTGGAGGTGTGATTGTCACATGGAAATCAGGTGAGTACCATGGACAGAATGACTGACAGTTGAGTGGGGAGCAAACTAAGAAACTGAGGAGCTCAGATTCAAAACACACAACTAAGACAAAACTAATCGTAATGTCCATAGGATCAGGACATGAGGGGTTTCTTGCATGTTTGCCTATTTCAAGTGATCCCACAGCATCTCAGTGAAATCAAGATCTGGCATTTGACTCGACCCAGGACTTTCCATTTCTCAATTCTTATTGTGTCCTTGTGCAAGACACTTCATCCGCCTTGCTTGCTGGTGGTGGTCAGAGGGCCCAGTGGCGCCGGTGCATGGCAGCCTCACCTCTGTCAGACTGCCCCAGTGCCGCTGTGGCTACTGTCCAGTAGCTTGCCACCATCAGCGTGTGAGTGTGTGCATGAATGGGTGAATGACTGAATGTAGTGTGAAGTGCTTTGGGGTCCTCTGGACTAGATAAAGTGCTATACAAGTACAGGCCATTTACCATTTACCATTATTGAGAAATTTATTATTGAATTTACTGACATATTTTGCATCATTGTCATGTTGCAGAATCCAGTTCTGCTCACGTTTAAGTAATTTTTCACAGATGGTCTCGCATTTTCCTCAACCATCCTCCGATACACATTAGAATTCATGGTGGCCTACTCGGTCTTGCTGCAGCAAAACATCCAAGATGAACCATGAAACATTTAGCTCCATGCTGCACAATTGGTGTCATGTTGTTTTTCTGGAATGCTGCATTGGGTTAATGTTGACTCAACACTCATCTATCTAAAGAGCCTTGTTCCAGAGTTCCTGATCTTTCTCTACTTTCTTTTTGGTAAAAATTTCTCTACCTTTTGTGTTTTTCTCAGAGAGTAAATGTGTCTTCCTTGCACAGCCCCCTTCCATCAAAATTAAATTTGTGCAGCCTCTCTCTGACTGTACAGGCATGTACAACAGAAAGAGCCTGCTGAAAGTCCTATGATGACATTTGACATTATAGAGTATTGGGAGACTTCTTTTAGCATCATGCAGTCTGCTCTTAGGCTGAACTTGCTTGGACACCCAGACCTTGTGTATTTGGGGCTTTTTTGAAGGTCCCCCAGTTGTAGACCATTTCCTGTATGGTGGAATTACTTATCTTTAAAATACATTTCACAAAAAGTTTTCAAACTTATTTTCTTTAGTTTCAATTGTTTGGTTATATTTGCTGAATTTCCATTATGTATACTGGGATTAATATTCATGTGTACAAACACATTAAATACACATAGGGTTTCATGGGGTGTGTTAATTTTCCAACATAATTATAGATCATTTGAGCCCAATGACAGACCTAACCAATGTGTGGAAATAGTCTCTATCACAAATTTCCCGGTTTATTTTTAGACCTACACTGTCCACTGTAGCACAATGAAATCATCTTTATGTGTTTCCTGCTGCGAATGCTCAGTGTTTTTTATGGGCTATTAGCATACTGGGACATTTTCTCTTTTTTTGGGCCAATGGAGCTGAAGAAAGCAATTACTACAGTACCACGCTGCTTGATGAAAGGTTGGGGCTTCAAACCAGAACACTGTGGCAGAGGGGGAAAACAGCTAGAGGATCAGGGGGAAGACAACAGTGAGTGATAAAACATGGGCCATGTCCACAATTTATCTGTGTAAAAGAGAGGAGATGAAGAACATGACAGATAGAGAAACTGGCATATTCAGTGGATGTTTAGAAGAACAAAGGTAGAGTTGCAGCAAATCCAAGATTGGTGGAAAGACTCCTAAAATGCCTTCCTACACTTTCATTTCCATGTTAAAAGTGAGACACTCCATCTGTGATGTCAGATTTCGGATTATTCATAAGGTGAATCTAAATGCTTTGTTAAAACCTTCCCACTCACACTGCACTCTTTATGTGCCCTTCATGTTGGTATTTTCAGAGAATGTCTATTAGGCATAAATGTTAGCAAGGTAATTATGCAACACATGAGGCTAAAGCCAAAGCACTCTAGTGTGCACACAAAATAAGAATGAATAAAGCTAGCACCCTAACTATGTGTTAGGGTGGTATCATTATTCTAATAAATTATTGGATGTTTCAATAAGAATTCTACACAAAATTAGCCAGAGTAGGTCTGTATCTTCCTGTGGCATGCTGAAGAATTCATAGTCCTTGAGCTCTTCACATTAATTTTTATCAAGTTACAACCACAAACTTTTGCGCATTTTGTTGAACTTATACATGATAAAATAAATGTAAGTTGATAGAAAAGGACACGATTTTTTATCTGATAACCCTAAATGCATTTATTGCCAGTGCCTGCAGAAGTCACTTAGATAGCAAATAGCATTCATCTGTGTATGACTTAATCTCAGCCAAGAGGCCCTTGGTAATTCTGGAGGAGCTGCAGAGCTAAACAGCTCAGGTGAGATAATCTAGTTTTATACTCTACAAGTGTAGCCTTTATAGAAGAGTGGTGAGAAGAAAGCCAGTGTTGAGAGAAAGCCATAAGAGGTCCCAGTTGCCACAAACTATCTAGGTGACACATCAAATACATGAAAGAGAGTTCTCTGGTCCGATGAAACCCAAACTGAACTTTTGTCACTCGTGCAAAATGTAAGTGTGGAGGACAGCTGACACTGCACCTTATCCATAACACAACATCACCATGGTGAAACATGGAGGTGGCAACATTGTGGTGCGGGGAGGTTTTTCTTCAACAGGGAAAAGGACTGTTAGAGACAGCAAAATCTTGAGACAGTGCGGAAGTCTGGGAAATCTTTGAAAAGACTTACAACTGTAATTGCATCAAAAAGTGGTTTTACAAACTAAATAGATTAAGTTAGTTGGCCAAATACAAATGCTTGGCACATTTTTCAGGATTTGATTCAAGAAAACGTTTGAAAACTATGTACTATTTTGATTCAACCTCATAATTATGCACTACTTTGAGGTGGTTTATCACAAAAAAAAACATTAATAATGTGGTTGTAAAATAACATACTGTCACATAATGTGACAAAGTACTGACTCACATTGTCTTCTATTATTCTGTCTCCTTTTCTCACCTTTAAGCATATTTGCTTCCCCCCTAAATTTCCTTTTTTCTCACTTAGCTCTCACCTTCTATCCACCCTCATGTGCTCTCTCTCCATCATTCAGGGACCTGTGCCGGAGCTGTGGAGGTAACATTTTTATCTATCAGATAGCTAATGCAGAATGATACACATTTCTCTGCGATTGCAGGTTTGGTTGGGAGCATGTAAACTGAGTTCAGTTGCTTCCTATCTGTTAATGTACAGCATTTTGTTTCTGATGAAGATTCACCAAAAACATAATTTTATATATAATTTACAAAAACATTTACTGTGAATAGCAAGTTGCAGCAAAGCAAAGAAACACATCATACATTTTTACAAAATAAATTCATTAAAAAAAATAAAAATAAGAACAAAAATCCACAACAGACATTCTAGAAAAGAGGTTTCTTTATTTTCTAATTATTATACTGTATTCATATAGGTATTCATATTTATATAATGTAAGTAAAAGTGTGCTTTTATTTTTACAGCATGTGTCCATGTCAGACTGCTGTTAGTTGGAGGTTCACATTGTAAAGTATGCAGTGAAAGTGGCTAAGAGTTGTGTGTGTGTGTGTGTGTGTCTGCAATGTGTGTGAGAGCCAGCATGTTTGTGCATGCATGTGTGTGTATATATGTGTTTGCAGAGGGCTACTTATTTCTCGACAGGGCTCAGAGGTGTGAAGCAGGATTAAAAAGCTGCCCAAATATTCAACCAGACATCTGTCACCCATCAACACACTTTCAGGTGCATGTTTGAAATTTTTCACCTACATTTTCTTTGTTTTTATATTTTAAATGGCTACTCAAGGTTTCAGCTGCACGTATGACTTGAGGCTTTCATTTTTGCTGAAAAGAAACACAATGCCCAGTGTGACCCCTAAGAAAAGCAAGAATAACAGCTGTTTCCTGTTTCTTATCTTCACATTCATCTGAGAACAGTTTCATCCACCAGCCACCTGCTACAATGCCTGCCAAGCACATTCTCCCTAAAAAAAAAAAAACCCCAAACGATTTATGCTCCTCACTGAGCTCATGCTACACTTTATCTTATACCAAAGAGTCTTCAGTTCGTAACTGTGACTTCCTGTACTCACAAAAAAAACCTAGTGAATAATTAATGCAAATGTCACTGAGCCTTCCCCTGAGTTTGATCTGGCGTTTGTTTTCTAACAGTCCTCAGGTCCTTTTGTGATGGACAGAGTCAGGTTACAGTCATTAGCCATTGATATACTGAAGTTCTTATTAATGTTGAGCTACATGTGAAAAACCAGAAAACTTTTCAGGGAATACCCAGCAAGTTCTTAGAACTAAATCCAGATAATTTGTTAGTCAGACAGTGCAGAAATTTAACAGATTATGGAGAGCAAGGATTTTTTTTTTTTTGCACTAAAGGTGCTATTTTTCTATGCTCTTTCTAAATTAAAGGCTACAGTTTTACCTGCATTAACTGGCATAGCGTTCTTTCTCCCACAGTCTACATCAAAGATAGTGCATTAAACACATGTAAATACAAGTCATGTATTTGCATAATGACTTCTACAAATTATTTTCCATGCCTCAACCAAACAATAAGCTACTTTCACTTTGCCACTTGTGATCAATGAGCAGTCTAAAAGTTTTATCCTGTACCTGGAATGTATTGGTTAAGTACATCATTCACAGCAGAAAGTACCTTCCTGACATGGGTGGGATTAATTAATTCATAACATGTACAACTTCACAATTTTGGTATGTTCACTGTTCTCTTTGTGCTCAGAAGTTGAATTTTCCAAATCAGAGGACGCTGAGCAGCTCCAAGTTAATAATCCAATATGGCTGCCATGCATATAGTTGTGGGAGTTGAGGAATTAAATTAATTGTCACTTATGTGGTAAGTTTCAGCAAATCCTATTAATTTTCCAACTTCAAATACTTCCCAAATCCAAGATCTTCTAAGGCAAATTGATTGGCACATATTTCTTCACAATGATTGAGACCATTTTATGCAAATTTGGCTTAAAAGTAAAGAGAAGAGTTGGTTGTACTGCTAACTAAACTAAAATCTAGTTCTTATTGGTGGAGAGTACAGATAGATCTAGTTGCAACTATCAAGGATGAAACATAGGACATCCCCAGTCTATTTAATCCACGCACAAAGTAGTAGTAGACATGGCTGCATAAAGCAGAGAAACGTGGTGGTAATTCTTTTTGACCTGTCAGATCTCAGATCTCAAGCTTGGCAAACTTGGAAATCTAGCTGAGGTAGTACTAAAAACATTTTAGAATCATTTACACCATCTGACCTGCAATCAGTCAAATTAGCTAAACTCTACCACTGCGTTGTACCACCATGAAAGGGAAGGAAACCATGATGGCAGCAGATAGGCCTTTTTGAGATAATCTGGTTATAAAATGGTACTACATTTATATGCAAGAAGAGAAAATGATTTCATTTGAATAATAAATCATTTGGATGTTTTACCAAAGTAAAAAGAAAGGTCCCTACATAAATATAACAGCTGTAGTCTAAGTCACATGTTAAAAAGTGAAAACTCTGGAGTCTAGTATTGTAATTTCTTTGTATGTCTTTGTGCATCTGGTTACCAAATACGCAAATACAAATCTCTTTAGGACATAGCTATTCAGAATTGGTCTAATTTTAAATCCAGCAGAACTATCACACTGTAGCCATATTTTGTAGAACAATGACTTATAAAGTCAGTTGTTTCACATGAAGCAGCAACTTAACATCTCCTAAATGCATCTTATCCAAGATGTAGCCTCAACTGGAGTGATGCACACCATAATTCCCTAAATGTGGTTAAACATCCCACTGTTTTCAGTGTTCCATAGCAGCATTAGATCTACTTGGTTAACTATATGAACAGCACTGTCAGGAATGACACAACTAATCCTGTAGTAAGTTCTTTAGGTCAAAGCAGTGAATGTAAATAAAGGGTAGAGAATGGATGTTTTTAAATGATGGTCCAAAAATTTGCAAAGAAAACAGAAATAGCTTTCAGGCAACAAAAATGCAAGTTATACCAAATTATTCTAATTTAAGACTAGATGCATCTATTCATTAATTCATCTTTGTTTTGTTTATCCAAGATCAGCTTATTTATGTAACAATTCTTGTAGTGAAACCCAGACATCCGATTTCCCAGAGATATTATACAACTCCTTATTTGGGGGTCCCAGGGCAGAAAGGACATATATACTCCCTACAGTGAGTTCTGAGACTGCCACAGAGTCTCCTTTCAGATGCTCCAACCACCACAATTAACATGTAGTCACCCCAATTAACTCTCTACTAACTTACTGCAAACAAACTTGACTTTATGTTGATGATGCGAACACAGCTCTTGCTATGGTGATAAGTGACCAAATAGTTTGTAAAGAATAATCATTTAAACCTTTATTTCCTCAAAATACCCCAAAAATCTAACGGGGAACACAAGCCTTCTCCCGAGGCCTTCTCCTAACCCATAAAACTCTTGCGTTCGAAACAACCAAACATACATGAACGTGGTCAGCAAATATCTGAGGGTAAAGATCTTGTCTATTATTTTACATTAGTGAAAGCTACACTGCTCCTTTTGAAAAGTTTTGAGGACCAATCAGAAAAATTGAGAGTCATTGAACTTTCCTGCTAAGATCTTTCTGCTGTACTTAATACAAGTTTACAGATATAAACTGAAATTTGCAAGAAAAAACACAGTCAGGTCTGAGTAGAAGGCTACTACTAAGTCCCATCAAGTCTGGAGGGTAAAACAGAAACTCATTATTCCACCAGAATTCACTAAAATCAAAACAGCCTAATTAGCTTGTATGGCTGAGACTGCCTTGGAAGGGGGGGGGGCATTTAGCTCTAAACCTGCTTCCAGCGTAACCATATTATGTTGTGGGAATGCAGAAAAAGGTTATCCTGGAAGCCCTGTAGCTGATGTCAGAGCTGTTTGAAGGCAGGATAGGCAGGCACTGGGTGCATGGGTGAGGAGAGGCTCCACACATACACACAAATAAACATCATCACACACACAAAAAACATGCATACACAAACATGCAGGCACATAAATCCACCTTTAAGCCCTCCTCACACTGTAACCATATTCGTGTCAATGTTTGTGAGTGTGTGCTGGTAGTGAGTGTTTATTGTAGAGTGCGTATAGCGAGTCTTTTTGTCTCAGAACTATTCCCGTTGATTTCACATTTCAGTTCTTCTGGATGTCCATGTATGATTAGCTGGCTCAGTTTACTCAAAGCTCCACCAATTGGGTCGATGCAACAGCGACTCATCAGGAACAGTTTGTTGTTTTTCTCCCAAAGAAACACTAAACATGACACAGTGATTTTTCATAGAGCAGTATGCACTTCTTTCCAGCACCACACTGGGCAAAGCTGAAGCTGTGAGTGGGTGCTGTCTCAGTGTGGGTATCTGTGCATGTCTCAGCATGGAGGAATGTCTGTGTGTATGTATTTGTGACCGTATATGTGTATTTATTCTTGTGTGGTTTTGTTTCTGTACTAATGAGGACAAATATTCCAAAACAGGGAGCCAATTACTCCCATTGCCAGCACAACCCCTTTAGTTTTAAAATTTCACATCAAGGTTTAAAGGGCATAGGAATGTTTTTGAGCGGTTAGAGAAAGGCAAAGTAGCTAACTGGTTCTTCATTCAGAAAATGTTCACACTTCAAATGGAGTGGAAAGAATAGTGATAGTTGCTGGAGCATTTTTTAAAAAATTTTTTTTTGGTGTTTTCATGTGAATGGGGACATTTCTGGAAATGATGTGTTCAGAAGGAATGATGTGTTCTGAAAGAACTTTTGAGTGGAAAGATTGTTTTGGAAAAATCAAGCTTTCATGTGGATTTGCAAGGTTCACATGTCTAGTTTTACATTTGGTGTCACAATTAATCTTCCTTAACAAGAATACAGGAAACACAATGGTATACTGATGACTGTTGCAAGATAAATAACTAGCTACCTGGCGAGAGATGGGCTGGTGGTATGAGATTCTCAAGGTGCGATGACTTTAACTGTCCATTTTTTTCAACAACCAAATTTATCTTTCTTATAAGCAAGGGGAAAATGTAGTAGCCTTCTATCTGCCAGCTGAATGGCAGTGTGCAGCAACAAGTGGGGAAGAGGTAGTGCTGCGTTACTCTGCACTCCAACCAGAGGGAACTTAGGTAGCTCCAGTAGTGCCCCTGGTATATCATTGGAAATATTTCAAACAGCAGGGATGGCAATATTTAAAATTTTAGTGATTTAGAGGCTGTAAACCTTTAAAACCAGGGTATATGTTGACACACCATTAACGCTCATATCCATACATGGCATATTAAGACTCAACAAAAAAATAAGTTGATGTATTGTGATAATGGATGATGTATTATGGTATTTTCTTCTTTAGGGGTTGTCCCATTGTTTAGTTTTTAACCTTATTACCCCTTTCCAAGTAAATCAGTGTGTCCTGTCAATTCTCATGTAACTATTCAAGCCTTTCACACAAACTGGATGCATCACACTGAAATACGCCAGGACAGAACTGATCCCTGGACATGGACACTTGTGAAAACAACAGGTTCAAAAAGGATTGCTGTGTGCTGTTTCTTAGTGTTGGCTGCCGACTCGCCACCAATGTGCGGCCATATGCTGCCGATATGCATTGCTCTCTAGACAGATCTCTGACAGTTTAAGGCATCTGCCTTAAACTTCTTGGACCAAGTGATGTTGCTTTTAGGACTTTGATTGTGACTGTTTTCTGAAAGTTTAAACATTTTCCTGTTAATCTTGCTTGAGACATTGTTTAGCATCAAACTAAGGTGATGAACATGTCTCACTTCATGAGGGTTTTGCTTGATTTTAGAAATACAAATGAAGCTGGCTTTCCTGCCTATTGTTTCTTCTTTTGCCACAACGTAAAATGAAGCACTAAGAAAAAGCTCAAATGTAAATGCTAACTATTTTACTTCTTTACTTATCACCATGTAACTTGACAAGCTCATGTTCCCTTTTTTCTCCCTTTAAACCTGTTTTAGAAAGGATTCATTGTCCTCAGAAGTATAGGAACGTGCAGGTGTAGGAAGGTAAAGTGTGTGTTTGTGTGTTACTGTCTGTGTGTATTGCAGTGCTGCAGGTCTTGCTGGGTAACGTAGTCTCTGGCACCAGTGAGGTGAGGTTAATGTCCACAAGCAGTCCACCAGCTCCCTGCTCGTCCCTCCTGTCAGAGGCGTCCAATGTGATTGAAACAACAAAACCTCACAGCCACAACAAAGTAGAAAAGGAAACTATAGAATAATATAATAGAAAGACTACAACTCCTGCTACCCAACTCTGCACCCTATAATCAACCCCACTCCCCTCAAATGAATATATTCATTATAAGTATATAATGTGACAGAGTTTGTTCTCTGCACAGTGGCACCTTTAGAATAATTCTTTACTAATAATACAATTACTTGTTGATATCAGAGTATCAAAGCTGAATGGTGGCAGGAAGAGAGTCTCAAAGAGCCCCCTGTACTCTGTCAGAGTAAACATCCACAGAGATTAGGCCTCGAGTGAAGCGTCTTAAATGTACCACCCGAGTGTCTCGATCGGGAACAGAGATCAGGATGCTGTTTGAGGCCCGATTTAAGATACAGCAATTATAAGCACTGGAAGCGAATGGATATGGGCATGCATGGGTTTTAAATGGTCGATGCTGACATGGCTCATGGATGGCAGTACTAAACATGGCGCCTAACAGACCCTAAGGATCTAAGGGGCCCCTCATTATGCTGAGCTACATAGCTACGACTGCTGAGTCTGTAAATCCTACACAGAAAAAGATTATATACAGCAGTGATTCTATGATCTAAAGCTAACCCGGACACCATGACACACAGGAGACGTTTTGACTAATATTTGGCACTGGTTCTGAGCAATTAGTTAGCTAGAAAGCTGAATCTTAACTCCAATAACTTATAATTATCCTATAATTCTTTAAGGCAGTATTACTCATCTCTAGCTACTAAAAAAAAAGCTGGGAAGAAGAGCAACGTCTTCTACCTCTCTTTTGCTCAAAGCGTGTTATATTACTACTAAGCTATTCAGCTGGTTTTAAAACAGTTGTTTCTGTGCAAATGTCTTTTGCTTTTTCCACACTCCCTCCAAGATTACACCCTTAAAAGCGACATTGCTGCAGTGCTGAGCATAAAAAGCCCTTGTGTGCTCCTGTTCTTTAAAAATTAAAAGCCCTTGCTTGGAGAAAAGTGTTTTTTCCCCTCCTCATCTCACAGCCCACAACAGCGACAGATTTTGCAGTTAGCTTGCAAAATTAATATTCACAGGTGGAGGGCAGCACAAGCAGGTGCCTGTTTGTCCCTTTATGGCGTGAAAGACAGGAGATAAAACAGCAACTTTGTGAATTAAAGAGTTTGACGGTGGTTAGAAGATCTTTTATTATTAGGGTGATGACTATCAGAGCAGGGTGTGGAGGTGTTGGGCCAGTGTTGATTTATCTTTAGTTTATACAAAAACAGTGCAATGATGGCTTTTGGGAGGCAAGAAATACATTTAGATATATTTTTGTTCTTACTCAGAGGTCCTATAAACAGAATGAAAAAACCCCAAACAAACTGCTGTGTAATTTTCTACTTACTTGCAGTGTTGTGAAAAAGAATTTGCCTCCTTACAGATTTCTTCTGTTTTTCCTTTTTAATCACACTTTCATGTTTCAAATCATTTAATAAGTTTTATTTCTAGACAAAGATAGCCTGAGTGAATACAAAAACATTTTCAAAATATTCTTTCATTGATGATTATGGTCTATAAAGTTATCCAAAGCAGCAATGGCGCCCTAAGTCTAATAACTGCTTGTACCACCCTTGGCCAAAACTGCCAGCTGACAATGAGTCTTTTTTATTGATGTGGAAGGATTTTGGCCCACTCTTCTTTTCAGTGTTGCCAATCAGTCACATTGGAGGGTTTTCAAAAATGAATGGCCTGTTTAACGTCATACCACATCATCTCAGTTGGATTAAGTGTGAACTTTGACTAGGCCACTGCAAACCCTTTTTGGACCTATTTAGAAGTGGATATGCTTCAGGTCATTGCCCTGTTGCATAAACCAAGTGGCAAGATGTCCATCATCAGCAAAGCAGTCCCAAACCATCACATTACCACCAGACGTGTTAGCTCAGATGTAACTGAATGCATACCTACTAAAAGGGAAGGGGGGGGGTCATCTGAAAACTGCATTTTGTATTTCCTCAGGTTATCTTTGTCTGATATAAAAGAAAAAAAAAAAAGCAAAAACTGTAGAAATCTGTGAGTGGGATACTATTTTAACACAGCGCTCTATGCTCTGTCTGCACAACTCTTTTTCTCTTCCCAGATTCTTCCCTCTTTTTTTATGGCTTCTTTTTATTTTTACACCTGCTACCAGGAATAAAGGTATAGACAAATTAGCAAATGCTGGAAGATTAAGTGGCAATAAAAATCTTCTTGTTCTTTTTAAGGATTTGATAAAATCTCACTGGCCCAGACATATTTTTTTATCAGTTAGTCGACATTAATAAACATTTTATTAACACAATCCTTACACAGCTGCTGATAACTGAGTACTCTGACAAACCTCCTGGATGAAATCGGCAACAGTTTTTATATTTTCTACAATTATACTGTCAGATTTGCCTATAAATGCAACTTTTTACTCTTTAGGAATGATTTAAAACATGTTTCCCAAAATGCTGGGATGTAAAATAATTCCAGTTGTTTACAAATATTATTACTAAGACAGCAAGTTTATGCAGGAGGCAGTGAGCAACATACTGAAATGAACGCAGCATGTTTTTGGATGCTGTGATGGATTTGCTCTATTTCCATCTGTGTACCTGTCTTTGCACTGTGGGCCACACGCAGTGCTGGCCATACCTATGGGCAGCCCTGGTAAAGATGCTTAAAAAGTCTTAAGGTAAATTATTCTTTCACTGCAGCAGCATAATTTTGAGTAACAACGTTAGAAAATCCAACTTTTAATGTGAGCACATTTATTCAGTGGGGACAAAAATCTGAGAAATAATTGTTTCTAACAGAAAGTTAAGTTAGTTAACTGTGAGATCAGCAGATTTTTGTGTTCATGATTCCATGCACTCTTACAAGTTACTTTGGAAGAAAAACAAGCCCATGGCATTGATCCTCCACCATACTTAAAAGTGAGCATGAGGCAGGTTTTTATTCATCTCTTGTATTGCGCCAAAACAACCAATATAATTATTTCTTAACAGGATTTTTCCCCCACTGAGTAAATATATTCAAATTAAAAGTTAGATTTTACTAAATTTTGCAGTGTGAGATTATGCAGCTGCAATTACAGATGAATACATTTAGAGTCCTTTTACATATGCCTAGCACTTTACCAATAAGACACTCCATTGGAGAGATGCCTTCTTCAACTAAATGAGCTTTTTTTTGTCTCTTTTTACTTATGCAGCTGAAGTTTTGACAGTTGTTCTAGCAATCAGAAACAACTTCACATTAAATTAATCTGAAAGATGTTGACAGAGAGGTAGCTGGCAGACACAAAAAGTCCTTTTCTAGTTAGTTATGTGAATTTTTTGGCACTGCCTTAATGTGTACTTCACAGCTCAGCGGTCTCCCTTACACTCATTCCATCCCTCACTTTACCCTGAAATAATAATATCCAGAAAACCTAGCTACGCTACAAGGAAGACAGAAGCTAAAACTACTGTTGCTTTAAGTACAAGGAAGGTAGGGTGGGAAGAGGGTGTCAGTGAGGTGAAGTATGGGGCTACACAGAAAAACATGGAAGGCGAAAGGTGATTTGTGAAGGCAGACAGACAAATATCTGGTTGTCTGGAATTTTTAGGTAAAAAATAACTCAAGAAGTGGCAGAAAAACACAGTTGAGAGGAAGCACCAACGGATCGAACGTTAGATTTGCTGAGTCACCTTTTCTATTCACTATCCAACAGCTGATCTGCAGCCACCCTTGGCAAATCTAGTATGGAACCAGCTCTATTCAGTTTCAGTTCAGGTTGAAGTCAGTTAATATGAAACAAGTAAACAAATGTAGAAATAATTAATTCAACAAATGTTAATGGCACAAATTTTCTTTTCTTTTCTGAAATCAGTTGATCCAAAACTGAATTAAGCCTTGTGATAAGTTTAACTTTCTCACTATTTAATATCATATTTGGAAAGTTAAGTGCTCCCTTCATTAATCCAGTTCTTCTTCTACCCTTAAGGACAGGAGGAGAGAGGTCTAAAGATCAAAGATCACACTGATTTGCTCTTCTTTTCTGTCTTATTCTCAATTTCACATTAGTTGTGGTTTGTCAGGAGAAGTTGTTCCAAACAAGCAACTTCTACATCTGTCTTTTCTTCTTCTTAAAAATGTCAGAAAGTCAGTTTATTAACATGAAAATCATGAACCCAAATTACTATAGCTGTCATTTATAGGCGGTTAAGGATATAATTATGTAGGTATATCAGGCAATATGTAGAGTTGGGAACAACTTCTCCATCAAAACCCACCGTGCTACACACCAAGAAACTCTCAGAGGGCAAAGGATTCACAGTTCAGAGGCTAAAAAGTTCACAGTTCACAGTCAGGGTTAATCAAACCCCTTCCAGACCCCACAACTCTTCATATTCCCTTTGTTTGCTTGGAATTCTACTGTATTTCTCCTCCTCCTTCTTTTTGATATTCTAATTGGGTGATATCTACAGCCAGATTCCTTCAGACTGGTGTGGTCCTGCGGTTCGGGTCCTTGTTGTAGTCTTTAGTGAGCGTGCTGCTCTGGAGGAACTCCCTCTCCGAGTTGAGCAGCCCACCCATGCCGCTACCTGGTTTGTTGCCTGCATTACCCGCTTCTCTTGGGTTCAGCGTGTACATGGGCATCTCTGAGGCGGCTGGCCCTGTGTAGCCGCTCTTCCCCAGCGGTGATGTGTCTCGGCTGGGGGCCTCAGAGGAACGCATGCTGGAGCGGCGCCGGAATCGGTAGCGGTAGGAGGGAATGCGGCTGAAGGCAGATTTCTTTATGAGCTCAGTGCGGGACTTGGCACGCAGCTTACGGTGCTTCTCTATGAACATGTGCACCGCCAGTACGCCCACCATTTCAGCCATGATGAAGGAGAGGGCACCAAAGTAGAAGGACCAGCCATACGAGTAGGACTTCTTGCTGTCACTTTGACCAGGGTCTCCAGAATTGGCTGAGATGTATACAATAATTCCAATGATGTTACTGAGGCCTGGAAGAGACACATGGAGAACAAAATATATTTACAGGAAGATGAGACAAGAGTTGGACAGACTTTATATTACAATAATAAACAGCAACTAACAGAATTTGGAACTTTGTAACATCAAAATGCTTCAAAATTATGACATGCATGTCAACCACATTTGAGGTGCTTGTTTTTTTATGAATTACAAATGTTTCAAAGAACCCAAATGCAGAACTGTAGAAGGTGGAAGGAGGCAAAAACAAAGCACTGGAAGTCCAGGGCTTATTCGACCACCTTTCACTCTGTAGCGGACATGCAAACTTCACAAATACTTTTCTCAAGGACCATTAAAAATTTTCTTGCAGATCAATAATCTGATGAATATAACCTCTTATTCCTCAGTCTAAAGAGGGTGTCTTACAAACAAAAAAATAGAAAGCTTGTTTTATTGGCCTTCTAACATGACATAACTCTCACATTACTTCTGATTGGTTGATCAATTCCTTGTGATGTCTGCTTCCCCAGAGGCAGAGGCTCCTTGTAAGAGGAGCTGAGTCCATACTCAGAAATACTGAACGTAACCCTCAGGTTTCAGCAGCATTAAATCTTTCTTTGTTTGAAAAAAAAAAAAAAAAAAAAAGCACTGGAACTGGTTTAGTGGAAAAGGCCTTAGTGAGACCTTTAGTGAAACAACCATGGTTGGAGAAGAGACGCAGAGTATCCTTTCAGCCAAGTGGAAACCACCTGAGCAGAACCCCAAGCAGGTTTCCTCAAAGTTGACCGAAATAAGTCACTCTTTTCTGTTCTATGGTGGAGTATCTGGTGCTGAAAACTGATGGATTAAGGACTGTTGATGAATTGATTTCACCCTTTTCCCCTCTCATATTAAAGCAGGCATTAGTTCTAAAAATTAAGCCATAAAATCCTCTTCTAAAGGCTCTTGAGAGACCGATACAGTGCTGATAAATGTTAGATCTTTGATATATAAAATAATGTAATTTCCCTGTCATAAAACTTCCATTTAACCTTTAGCAGTAGAGTAAACTTACTAGTTATTAGTAAATGGAAATCAGTTTAATTCATATTAAATTTAGGTCTTGATTCTATTCATCTCTGTGACCTGATCTTGTTGATTCTAATAATCCTGAGAAATAAACAAAATCTCAGTTTTGTAATAACAGGGGTCACTCAATGGAATGTTCAAGAACTCTTCGTTTAGACTGATTTTGAGATCATGACACTTTAACCCAAATATAAGTCAAGCTTAGTAATGTTAAGGCTGCAGTTACAGCAGCAACAACAAAAACAAAAAATCACCTGTTCTGTGGTTTGTTCTTTCTAGCTTTGCACATCTAGAGAGTGAACACCCATTCTTTTTTACAAATCAGCTCAAAGCTGCTAGATTGGATGAAAATCATCTGTGAACATCAATTTGCAAATTTTGCAACATATTCTCAGCTGCATTTAGGTCTGTACTTGGAGTGGGCAATTATAAAGCATGACCACTTCAGTGTAGCTATATGCTTACTGATGTATTGCTTTAAGATGAACCTCCACTGAAGTGTCAAGAATTTTGACACTTCAAATATTCTTCCAACAGCCTCCAACAGATATTCTTATAACATTGGCCTGTGTTAAGCCCCATCCCTCCTCCCATCAACTCTGGCTACTTTCTCTGTGAATTCTGAAGAAAAGTAGTCCCACAGCATGATGCTGCCTCCAGTATGTTTCACCGTGGACGGGGTGTGTTCAGTATTAGTTTTCTACCACAAATACACGGTTTCCTCCAGAAAACTTGCCTAGGAGTGCTAGGGCAGTCCACTAGTGGCCTACCGTGTTTTTGTCTTAAAAAATGTTAAAAGTTGACAGGGTATTTGAAAATATGACTATGTAATTATGTGTAATTGGAAGACATTATTGGCAATACTTAAACACCAAATATAGTGTTAACAAAGGCAAACACAAAAAATACAATTAAAATAAAATCATATCAGTGGTTTGCACTTCATTTAAATCCTAATAAAGAAATCAGCCAGTGGATCTTAAGAAGTTAATAAATTTAAAAAAATATTACCTAAATTGGACAGTGATGAGTAAGCACATTTGTATGCTTAACTAAATATTTTTAAGGTACAAAATTCAAATAGATATTGTATTAAGTTTTCTTGTGTTTTCCTAAATCCTACCATTTTGCTTAGTAATATCTGCTGCTTGGTGCAATCTTTTGATTTGTTGGTTGTGATTGGTTGCTATTTATCCAAGTGAACGCAGTATTTGAAAAGAATGCTCCGATTGGATGAAAAAGACCTGTCTGTGATTGGCTGATAGTGTTGCTCATTTATATCTCAAGTTGCAAGTGCAGACAAATAGCCAACCATGTACCAGAACATGTATTGAGTGAGCGTGTGCGAGATGTAAATACACACACCACACATCATTGTTTGTTCACAAAGATATATGCTCTCACATCAATCTTACTGCACACTCCTGTTGGTTGCTCAAATATAACATCATATGCAGAAGGTTGCTCTTATGCTAACATCCAGCTAGCACTCTGCCTCATCTAGCCATGGCTCAGTGAACGTTAACAACGTCAGCTCAACTGCGCACAGTCCTCTCGGTCAGAAAGTGAATGAGCGGGCTCAATAGCTGCATTTCCTTTACAAAGGTGCGCAAATCTCTGTCGATTTTCTGCTAAAGTAAAACAAAAAACAAAACAAAAAAAAAAAACTCAATTTCCCAATCATGGTGTTTCCATTAAATAAGAAATTAAAGTAAAATCACATGTGAATTAGCTTGGTCACGTGACGTGATAAATCATCAAAAACATGCCATGCCACGATCCTCCAACTAGTTCCTGTTGTCACCTCTTCGTGGTTTGCGCCGGTCGCAACATTCGGTTGTTGATCATGTGACTCATGATGCGAAAAAAGTGTTTCTATTGCAGTTTTACAAAATAAACCTTTTTCGATACAGCCGAAAAACCACCTCATCCTAGCGCCAACACTTTTTCAAAAATAAATTAGCTTGATTTAAACGCCATTTTTTCCAAAAATGGCGCATTTACATGAAACTAATTTATTTTTGTTATTTCAAAATGCACAATTTCGAGGTTAATGGAAACGCAGTTGCTGTCTCCTCCACTGCTCCTCAAACTTCATAAAAAGAAAGTGTCCAACGTTTTTTGATCCTTCATTTGTGACTTGTCGATTTATTTGATGTTACCATGTAGTAGATAGAGACAGGCAATGGTTATAAAGTTCTGGTGATTTAAAAACAAGACACCTGACTTGAGACTTCCTCTGTGTTCAGGTACAGACCAAAATATATTGCCGTTACGCTTTCAACCGTCTCAGCAAAGATGCTCTTTGCTAAAGATGCTCTATCTTTGCTTTGATACCTGTCTTTGCTATCACTGTCACTGGTGTGTAAAAAAACAAAAAAAACAAAACCTATTTAAAATAAATAAACAAACTATGCTTATCCTGGCTGGGGTCAAGCAATAATAAGGTATAATACACTGGCGGAAACCCTGAAATAACATTTTGTGCCTCAACTCAAAAGTTCAGTTTTGGTGTCAGCTGACCAGAGCACCTTCTTCTACATGCCTGCTGTGTTCACTACATGACTGGTGGAAAACTACAAACAACACTTCAGCTTTCAACATTGGCTTTTTTCTTGCTCCTCTTCCTTAGAGGCCAAATATGTAGAGAGCATTACTCAAAGTCATCCTCTCCATAGACTCTGCTCCCTGAGCTGTAGATTTCTGCAGCTCCGTCAGAGTTACAATGGACCTCTTGGGTGCTTTTTTGATTAATGCTCCGCTTATCCGGCCTGTCAGTTTAGGTGGACAGCCATGTCTTGGTATGTTTGCAGTAGTGTCAGACACAAATAACTGAGGCCTTCACAGAACAGCTGTATTTACACTGAGATTAAATTAGACACAGATGGATTATATTTCCAAATTAAATACATAAGATTTTATTTTGTGTTATTAGAGTAATATGATATATAATGCCCCGATTATCATTATTTCTTTCTATTTCAAAACCTATTTCACCGGTCTATTACATCAAATATTCATAAAAATAGATTGCAAAGTACCAAGCCCCTTTTGTTCCACATTTCTAATGTTGTGGTCATCTTCATAGATCAATAGAAATTCTGCACAAATTTAAATATGATTTCACCTTCTCAGTTCTTCCACCAAGTTAGTTATCCTGTTCTCAGTGCTGTAGCTAAGATGTTTTTCACAAAACCTGGATATGGCATGTACTGATGGTATTAGGCATGAAGTGTGAAATGACCTGTCAGAAAGGGCAACATGTCCATGTCACATTACAACCATGGACATCTTGTGACTGCTAAACAGTGAGGTAGAGTTAGTAAAATGTGTCCTTTAACAATACTATTCCGCTTTTATCTCTTTACATCAAGGTACAGATGGCAGGTAATTACCACACACCTACTTGGAAAGAGGGGAGAGGACACTGACTTTCACTAACAGAGGTAGATGCACAGTGATGACTAACCTGCAGATACGAAGAAGATTCCTGCGCTGAGGATGACATTGTGTCTGCTCCGGTAAAACTCACTGGCAGCCACACAAAGCCCCCCCAGGAACAACAGACCAACACTCATGATGGGGAAGATACTGGAGGCGCGAACAGCACCTGCATGCACAAAGGAAACAGGAAGAAGATTTGACTCACACACACACGAGAAAATATTTACTTAATATTGTGTTTATTTTGATCTGATTTGAACAGATTGCAGATTGTTTGTACTGTGGTGGCGCGACAGTCACATCAGAAATAACGTTGAGACGGAGTTTATATTTAAAACATATCATCATATTCAATCTGGAGACTTTGCCATCATTTCTATTATCTTGGGTGCCTACTGTGTAAAGGACTGATGTTAAGCTTTGATGATACATATGTGATGTGTCTCTGTTTGGAAACTTTTGCCTACATTCTTCACTCCCATGTGCTTCCTTTTTATCTTAATATGTACTTTTTTGATTTCGGACATGAGAATTAATATAACTGTCTTGTGCTACAACATACAACTGAAAAGGAAAACTTGGAGAAATGACAATATACCCTTTAAGTACAATGCTGTACAATTTCATTATTCTTTCCTTTAAAGGAGGTAGACTTTAAATTCACTGCGCTCAGAGACGGGGCCAAAACAGCATAAACTGCACGACTTAGAGCATGCACTCAAGACACACATGTTGCAGTATGTCGATGCATGCCTGACTGAGCTTGAACTCAGATCATGTTGATGCATTCAGAGGCCTTGAAACCAGAGAGGAAGCAAGAAGGAGAGATAGATGGGGAGGGAAAAGATGGCCAAAAAATCAGACAGATGGAGAGTCACACAGACATATGCACATTGAAATAATGAACAACGGAGAAGATGAATATGAAAGTGAGGCTGCGGCAGGGGTGAAAATTTAGAGCCCCATATGTGCGCTTGACGTGATCACAATGAAGGATGACTACAATTTGTTATGTAGGAATCATCAATGTTGTTTATTTGAAACATGCATACAAATTTCCTGTATACTTGCATCATAGTAATTTAATTTCATAGAAAATGTTGATTTTTTTCATTCTAATTTATTACAGTTATTTTATAACTATTTTAAGCTTTATTGACCTCTGGAATAACAGCAAACAAGCCCCGCCCATATGGCCCACAACCCTGGGGTGTATGAAATGCTGTTCACAAGGTCCCGGCTTCTTATTGGCTAATCCACTCTGAATCCTGTGGGCTAGTTGGCTGCCTCGGGGGGATGTTGCTCTTTGCTCAGTGGACCATTGAAAACAAGACTCGGACTGAATCCTTTTTCTCTTTTCTTTTGTTGGTGCTTTCTGCTATTTCATGCAACCAGAATACCTGTAACACACATCACATGCTTACACATTACTATATAGACCTTGGTACTCATCTGTAAAGACTGGGCTTCTATTTTAGTAAAAGTTATACATCTTATTGATTATCTCCTCTGTTCAATGGCCAGAATTTTATAAATGTAAAGGTAAAAGACTAGCAATACATTTATTTTCAAATAGCTGCATACCTTTCATTTTCTACAGTACCAGCATGGAAGACAAGAGGAGCAGGAGGCAGACAAACTTATAGAGTGGGGATAGACAAGATTTGAAAGGATATGACTAGGCAGGTGATGCTACAGCATGATTTTGGCCAAGGAGAAAATCTCTCTATGACTAAAGCTAGGCTTGGGAGTGCAATTTACAGCCCCCTGGTAAAGATATGCAGAAAACCTTAAAAAAAATTAATCTTTTGGATTTATGACTCTGGTTCTTTGGACCAGGGTTGCATCTAAAAGTCCAGGCTCCTCTCTCATGCACTCGTCTCTTCAGCTCATCTCATAGGTTTTCTATAGGATTTAGGGTCTGGGGACAGCCATGGAAGAGGACTGAATTTGTGTCATATGTTAAAGGTTATTATCCTGCTGATTATTCCAAGGTTCTGTTCTGTTTACTTCTACACTTAATAAAAGATACATTTTTAAAGGGGTACCCACACACTTTTATGCATCTGTATGTGTTGGGAGAGGATGCAAGTTTTATTGGTTGTCAGGAGGCAAAGTGGATAAGTTCATCTGTCACAGCTCCATTCAAGTAACAAACTTTAGAACAACAACCAGTGCTCTTACAGTGTAAGAGTGGTAATGCTACATTATGTGTGAATACAGAGATGGATGCTTTTAATGATGGATGATATAGAAAACTGCTGCAAAATGGGTGATGTGGGACATCTCTAAGTGATTGAGAACAATTCTTTAGGGTTTCCGTACTGTCAGTTTGATTGTACATGTTCATTATATAGGGCGAGTCACGAGTTTGATCAAAATCTTTATCAGTTTTTCATATCTGAAAAAAGTATAAGAAAGTAGTTGGGTTTAGTTGAATTATTACAGCCCAGTACAGTTGGGAATGGTTACTCACGTAGGAGGTATTCAGCAGCATCCGCCTCATAGTCGGCATCCTCTGGAAAGTGATCAATCTTCTTACATACACCTCTGAATGTTCCTGTAGAAAACAACAAAAGTCAGTTTAGATCCCCATTTCTTAATAAAACACTTTTCTCAGAGGCGGTTTCCTTGATTGCATCAACAAACATGAGATTAGTTTTGACAAGAGTGTGATGTAGTAATTTGTTTGTAAACTAAACGTAAAAGTAATCTGTTGATGAATCCGGTGTCAAATAAATGAAAATGTGCTCCAGCTAAATGCAGTCTAAGCATGATTTCTCACCATCAGGCATCTACACATAAAAAACACCTCTATTGGCTTTGTACCAGCAGTACAAGACTCGGTCTGTTCAGTTTCATTGCCAACCTGACAGTTGAGGTGGACGGCCATTTCTTGGAATCGAACTCTTTAATTAATTAATCAAAGAACCAACCAAGCTGTTTTAGTAAAATGAGATCAAAGTTGAACTTTATGACCTATAGACACAGCACACTGAACAGATCACTATAAAAAAACATGGTGGTGGCAGGATCATGTTTTCTTTAGCAGGGACAGGAAAGCAGGTGAAAGTAAATGGGAAGATAGATGGAGCTAAATATAGGGCAATACTTGAAGAAAACTGAGAATCTGTGGGAAGACTTGAAAACTGTTGTTTACAGACATTCTACTTTCAATCTGACAGGGCTTCAGCTTTCTACAAGGAAGATGGGGAAAATAATGAAAGTCTAGATGTGACAGTGATGAAAGTCTTCTGGCTGTAATTGTAGCGAGAGGTGGTTCTACAAAGTATTGACCAAGCAGAGCTGAATAAAAACACACACTATACACTTCAAATTTTTATTTGTAAGAAATGTTGAAAAGTATGTCCCCTTCTTCTTCTTCTGGGTTGCCATTCAATCTAAACTAAATTCTGATTAAATACACTGTTTATAGTTAAAATTTTATAAAATGTGGAGAGGTTCAAGACACTCTATACACCATCACATATACTGTATGTTGGTGTTTGGTATCAGGTAAAAAGGATCTGTTGAAATTTGGGCTTCAACCTTATAAAACAGGAGCAGCTCATAAAATTATGTGATCTTTTTGTATGGTTTACTGAGGGTACAGGATGTGTTGAGATACATCCTGTTCTCAATTCTGGAATACATACAAGATGATTAAAATCATGAGCTAAAAATCATAATCAGTACAGAATTGTGAGGTCAGCCAGGATTCAGATCTCTAATCAAAACTAGGAGAAAAAGAAAACATTACAGAACAATCGAAGCAGAAAAACTGCAGATGACAGAAGACAAAGCTGGAGCAATCAGGCTGTTTACAGGAAAAACTAATGAAAATCCTTATCAGACCAAGCACGCTGGCACACACACATTCACACACATTCGCACAGTTGCCACATAAGGATAAAAACCTACAGTCACTTAACAGACATCAAGAACAGAAAACCAAGCTCATTAACATGATGCATGACCATCATCAATCACGCATGTAAGTAAAAGTCTTCTGCATCTACATTTTTCTGTGTGTCACTGTGTGTGTTTGTTTGTGTCATAATAAATCAGATGCAGTCTTCTGCGAGCACGCCATGTGTCGTGCGGAGTGACTCATCCTCATCCCCAACCCTTCGCACGCATCCACCAGCGTCCCTGGTGTGTGTGTGCACGTATGCCTGTGGAAGTGTGTTTGTATGTGCCATGCAGATGTGTAACTACCCCTGGCGTGTATCCTCCCACCCATCATTCAGCCCCATTCACACATGGTCAACACCACAGGGGCAATGAAAGAGAGCGGGATGGAGGAAGGATGAAGCTGACAGAGAGATGAAAAGAGGAAGGGCTGGCTGAAAGAGGTTTAATGGTAAAATGGCACAGGGGAATCAGAGAGAAAAGAGGGAATAGAGGCTGGCGTTGAACAAATGAATGACTAAACCTAATGGCTTTTTTGCACTTGAAGACACTCTTTCCAGTAGCCACACTCAGAAAATTATTCACAAATTGATTCATCCAGCTCACGCACTTAAGGATAGAAAGTAACCTCCGACTCTTTTCAAACTCGATTTAAAGAGTAATAACTTTTACAGGAATCAAGGTCTGTTTAGCTACACTTTAATAGATGCACCATTCAATCCAGCATCTGAATACAAGTGTATGCATAGTACTGCTCATAATTCACAGCTCTTTCATCTTTTCATTAACATTTTTCCTTCTCTTCTGTTGAAAGTGCAGTGACCCATGATCTCAGAGGAACGTTTAAAACGATATTCATATCTAGAGACTAAAGGTCTTGCTATATACTTACACTCAAAATGAAGTGGTTGCCATGGCTACATATACTTAAAGCTGATTTCCAGCCACACCTCCCCCTTCTCTGCTCTCTGTTCTGTATGATGGTGATCCAGTATGAAGAGAAAGAGATTTTCAGTTTCCAAAGCACACCAAAAAAACAGTTTTAGGGCAGACAGTTAGAGTGGTAATTTAGTCGAAACAGCAGAAAATAATTAGCTGTTAGACTGATAAAGAATTATCTATTTAAAACAGCGAAAATTGCTTTTAAGGGAGAGTAAGTACATCACTCTATAGTCTAACTGTATAGGTGCATTAAGTTAACTTTTAACATAGTTTCAGGGGTCTATGGTCCCTGTGGTGAAGAAAATATGGACAGATTTGCACAAATAAAATGGATTCCACGGCAAAAGTTGGTATTTTGAGGAATCTGGTCATTTGTGGACATCCATTCATCTATTGTTCAATCTATTGCCTGAGATTAGGTCATGGGAGTTGAAGGTCATGGAGGAAAATCCAGGCATCCATCTGCCCAGCAACACAGAGGATGCCAGTTTCAGCTGCTTGTATCCAGGATGTTATTATGATGATGAAGACTGGAGTGCAGACGGACTGGTACATCAGGAGCTTGAGCTTTTGGCTGGGCTCTTTCTTCACCATGAAAGACTGGAGCAATGTCAGTAAAACCAGAGACCACAATTCGTTTAACCATCTCTTACTCCATTCTACCATTACCCATTCAAAAAACACTAAAGATACTTGAACTCCTCTGAATGAAGCAGAGACTGAGCCCTGACCCAGAGGAAGCAACCCACCCTCTTACAGTTGAGAACCATGGACTCACACTTAGAAGAGCTGACTCTCAGCCCAGCTGCTTCACATTCGGTTGTGAACCACTCCGATGTGAGCTGAAGTTCAGGGTTTAAAGACATCAGCAGGACCGCATGATCCGCAAACAGCAAAGCCTAAGATTCTTAAACCAGATGTCATATGATCAGGCATTGAGATCCCAACAATGAATACAAAAACACGATAGGTGAGATCATCAAAAGAACATTCACTTCCTATTCACACTGTCTCAATGATGCTCACAATAACCTTGAAAATCAAAATATAGTGTCGCTCTGTTTGTTTCTAATGGATGATTCATATTATGTCCACCCCTTTTACCACAACCATTTCTGTTAGATTTCCAAAAGAGTGTCTGTCACAAGAAGGAAATGAAAAATACCCAGTGAATGTCAGCGCTCTGGGGGAAAAAATGGGTATTTTAAGATGAAAGAATGGCCAGACGGACTTTAGCTGGCCTATTCAGAGCAGATATCTGGGGTTTTGGGTTGGTGGTAAATAAATAATGACATAGTGGATTGTGGTTTACTACACTTGAGGTAAGAAATAATTTTGGAAGCTTGTTAAGAAAGCTGCTCCTTTACACATTAAAACCCTAAATGACAAACATAACCACTTGGTTTAACCAGTCTCATCTGATGTGCACACAACAGCAGTAGCAGCTCTTTGTTTTCTCTAATTTTAAAAGCAAAACTGGATTTTATTGGACACAAATGATCTGCGGCACAGATTACCTTCTTGGCAGACCACAGAATGTCAGGCACAGGGATGCTCTGTGCTACATGCTTAAATTCATTCTTTTTTTTAGGATCTAGGTGAACATAAATACTGTTTATCTATGATATGAATGTATGGACATGTACTGGATACAGTAAAACTAGTGTTGGAGAACCTAACTGCTCCTTCAGATATTAAGATTGGTTTCATCCAACTAAAAAGGATCATCAATCATACCTGTCAGGTGTCAGGTAAATTTATTATCACTTCCTGCCTTTTAAAACAACAGATTTGTATCAAACATCTTTTGTGCGCTGAACACTGAACATCGAACACCCTCACACGACTAAATATGGATGAAACACACACATACACTGACTGGTCAATTTATTAGATACACCTATTCAGTTGCGTGTAAATCAAAGTAACTAATCAGCCACTCAATGGCAGCAACTCAAGGGGTGCATTTAGGCATCTGGAAGTGTCAAAATTGCTGTACTTCAAAACAACCGAACATTCAGAATGCAGAGGTAAAGGGATTTAGATGACTCTAGACACTGGGTGGTCATTGGTGCCAGACAAGCTCGACTGATTTCAGAATTTGTGATCTACTGGGATCTTTGGGTTTACAGAGAATGGTTTGAATAAGAGAACATATGCAGGGAGGGGCGGTGGTGTGGACAAAGCTGATTTGTTTATGTCAAAGGTCAGAGGGGAATGGACAGACTGGTTAAAAATGATAGAAAGGCCACAGTAGCTCAAATAACCACTCTTTATAATCAAGGTGTGCAAAATACCATCTCTCAAAGCAAATGGTCTACTATAGCAGAAGACCACACCTGAGGCCCATCGCTTTCAGCTAAGAAATGGAAAGTGAAGCTACAATTCACCTATAGGCTCACCAAAAGTGAACAAAAACAGATTGGAAAAACCTTCTTTATACAAATTTTAGCTGCAACATTCAGATGGGGCCAGAATTTGGAGTAAAACAACAAGCATGTGTTTGTCCTGTTTTGTATCAACACTTTGGACCCCTTAGCAGAAACCAAGCATCATTTAAAAGCGACATACTACCTGAGCATGGTTGCTGACTATGTCCATCCCTTTATCACCAAAGTGTACCATCTTCTGATTGCTTCTTTCAGCAGGATGATGTACCAAGGTCAGATCATCTCAAACTGGCATATGTACCCCAATGATCTCTAGAGTCAATAGATCTCACTACAAAGAAATATCTCAGGTTGTATTTATTTGTTTTAGATATAATATTGATGCAGCTCTTAAAGGACAGTGAGGAGTCAAGTTGGACACCCAGCTATTTCAAATCGTTAACTAGTTTCAATTCTTCACTGCCCAGTAAGACATTAGAGTGTGAATGCCTAGAAAACAACATGATTACCATCTTTTTTTTTACATTCAACACAAGACAAGAATTGTTTAACCAATTTTGTGTGTTTATCAACGAAAATGAGAGAACACATGCTGTCTCTGCAGGATTTTTTACTTTAGTAAAAATAACTGTATTGTCCGCAGCTAATTGTGAGTCATCATGTATGACGACCTAAGGAAAATCATTAATATATAATGAAAACAAAATTAATCTCAGTATAAATCCATGGGGAAACCCCATTTGAGTTTAAGAAAGGACATCTGACACCACTGAGCACAATGCACAGTTTCCTACCATTCAGATATGATTCAGATGGCTTGATCAGAAACATTGAAACAGGATAATTTACATAAAAGCAGTTTTGCTTTTGTGTGAGAAGCCCATTTCAAATCTAAAAATATAACACCCACACATTTATTTTTGACCAGAAGATCTGAGGAACACAGGTCTGAGGAAAAATATATGAGAACAAAATTTTAAAGACATAATAGAAAGAAAAATATTTTGTAAAAAACAGGATCACTGTCTGTCAAATCCATTATCCTTGCACCTCTGTAGAGAACGACTGGTCTGTGTAGGTACATATGAGTCACTTATTTGTTAGCTCCCATATATGTTTTGTTGAGCTACCTCTGAATGCTTTATCAGCAAGTGAGTCAGCTGTTGTCAAATAGATTTATGTCAAGTGTCATAACCCGTCAAATATCTTTCGGCCACTAAACAGACGTGTATGCACACACAGATAGCAGGAGCCCCTAAAACTGGCAGGTAAAAATGGATGAAATGTGTCGGGAAATATTAAGGTGTTTTAACGTCTCTCCTCTAATATCTCACGCTTTTCTAAGATTTAAACAAGATTAAAACAAAGACTTGCAAGGAAATTATTTTGAAGTTATAAAAAAAATGTGAGGCACTCAAGTGGGTTGTTAAAGTAAAACCTCTCAGTACGGACATATAGTGTGAGATTAAGATATTAAAATCATCGGCCAATTTTTCTCTGAAGGGCAATCTATCCATTTTTCGTTCAAAGGATGAATAAAATAATCAAAATTAATGCACATATTTGCCCTTTTCAGGATAGATGAGTGCACCACTATATATTTTTGTCTTCCTACATGTCATTATTGCTCTGATTTTCCATTTTCTCCCTTTCAGTCTCATTTTCTGTGCTTCTGAGTCCTTTAGGTACATGCAGTTCTACCAGTTTCTGTACTGCCACCTAATTTTTTAGGTCTCCCGAGGTGTCAGCAAAGATTCCCTTCCCCGCTCTTTAGAATGTTGTGCTTGACCATTTAAAACCAAATCTAAAAACCATTGAGGCTCTTGAAAATGTTCTGGCCCAGTTCTTTCTGTTTCCATGGTCTCAGGTTCTGGCTCTAGCACTGATAAACTCACTCTCTCTGCCGAGCTCAGCTGGCCGGTATTGTGAAGTATTCATAAACACATCTGCATCTTGTTAAAAATTTGTCAAAAACTTAAGCTAGTGATATTATGGCTTCTGTTTGCAGGAATATTGAGACCAAAAGTTAAAAAGGGCCTAGTGTTTGCTTTCAGAGACATTTACAGTGACTTAAAGTTTACTTTGGTTGTTGAAAAGCAAATTGGTTCTATGATAGAGATATCTGCTGAGACAAACAGATATGGTAAATGGACCGCTACACAGCGCTTTTCAAGTCATACCGCCCACTCAAAACACTTTGCACTGGAGCCACATACATTCAGTCATACTCACAAACACACTCACATCCATACACTGATACGCAAGTAACTTGGATTGTTTAGGAAATGTGACAGAAGGAATCTATCCAACAACATTCTGATTGCCAGATGGCCACTCTATCAACTTAGCAACAGTCGCACATCAGGACTGGGGCTACATAAAATAAGAAAACATGCTAAGGCTATTGCTGCTATTGATTGCAATGCCCACAGTAGCTGTGATAAATCCACATTTCTCTCACTCCTCACTTGGTCATGTATGCTTTCAGGTCTCTCTGCAACCTTTTAGCATGTTGGCACTGTAATCTGTGTCAGGTGTGTACATCTACAGGCTGGATATTATATTAGCATTCCAAGCGTGAAATCAAGACACTTGGAATATATAAGCTAACAATTGCAATCCCAGCAGTGATGTCATTATAGTACACATAGTTATTGCGATGACTATAAATTCCAAATATATTGTGCAGCCCTAGATATTGCTTAACTTGAAATAACTGATACTCAAGCTAATCTCTAAAAAATATGTTCCTTTTACTTTGCAATTTCAAAGGAAACTAAGCTCAAAATGCCTTGATATGTTTCCTTACATCACCCTTTGCAGGGCACATAGGTAGTAGTGGAAAAACTGCAAAGACCTCAAGCTGGGGCAGTTGTTTATGACTGAGTATACAATGAAGGTATTCATGTTTTAGATGTTTTCTGAGTTCTGCCTACCTCAATCAAATATACTTTTCATTAGCCAAGCCTTTGGAGAACTTGGTAGCTGGCTGAGAAGGTAATTCAGCCATTTCAATTAGCTGTTGAGACAAGAATTACAGCTAAAACATACAGTACATCGGGACTTAATGACCAGATTTAGACACCATTGGTGTCGACTATAAATAAGGGATAATGTCCACTCATTAAGATGATAACAGCCTCCAAGCAGCATTATAAAGTTTCAACTATAGAAAAATGATAACTTCAAAGATCAACCTGACGTCTGTCAGGTGTATCATAAACTTAAAATCAAGCGTGCTCAGCTGCAGGCATACAAAAACAGATATGTGGGTGCCTAAAGGATAAAACATATAAAGATATGATTCCTGTTTGGACATAGTGATATGGCATTTGTTGTGCATTTATAGCTTGAGAATTATTTGTCCCAGGTAAACAGAACTTTTATGCTGAAAATATGACTATTACTCTGCAACCACTTCCTTCTATTGTGGACATACCTCCTACTGATACGGCCACAGAATCCACTGTTTCACCCTTTTTCTACTCATCTACCTCCACTGAGACTGGGTAGCTGAGGCATCACCTACCCAGTGGGATACTGGACACTGCTTAGGACAAAAGGCCTGGCTGTTCCACTAGTGAGAGAAATTCCTGCCTTTCACCAAGCAATTGAAAGCTTTCATTTCCCTAAAAATTGTTCACTAACCAAGGCTTGCAGCCAAATCTCTGTTTCCTTTTCAACAGTAGCACAATTTTGTAATATTGAGTTTGAGTTGAGTTTGAGTTAGAAATTACGTTACATTCCCTCAAATTTCAGTTTACATTAACTCAGATTTCAGACAATGGCAACTACAAATGGAAACCATGTGTGGGAAAAAATAAAGACAGAGCAAACTGAGGTTAACTATTCGTGGTCAACTCAAGGATCTACTGGGTTCTTTCTTCACTGACTACAAAGAAACTACACAGCTAGAAATGAATGAACCAGCACTAGATCCTAAAGACAGATTCAAATTTTCTGGCTTTCCCAAGATCAATTGTCCTCTGTGCCATGTGTGCTGGAACACCATGGGAACAGAGCCCATGATCTCACATGCAATGTATGGTCCATCAAATCCGGTATCTTGTAACCTATTCCTTAGTTGAAGCCAAAGTAGCCATTTTGTTACAGGACCAGACTGGCCACCCCAGTACACAGATATACACACATATTGATGAACATTTACAATGGTTTATCTTGTAAAGAGAATGGTAGTTTGTAGTAGCAGTTCCAGAAAATTGCAAATCAGTCAAAACAATGAGTTCCTTTAAATCAAGGCTAAAAACCCACCTGCTAAGAGTTGCCCTTGATTAATAATAACTGGAACATTGATCAATATATTTGAATTATATTTTCTTGATGATTTTTATTATGGCATTTGACAAAATGTAATATTTATTGCTGTTTCTTAATTGGTTACTGTATTATGTTTTTATGGTGTAAAACACCTCGATGCTGAAATGTGTTATACAAATGTGTTGACTTGACTCAAAAAAGGTTTGTTAAGTTTAGTAATGCATATTTTAATCATTGTTGCTTTACTGTAATGGAATCTGTTGTACTTTTGAGAAAGAAGTGGTTTGGCTTACCTTTTGTATGCATTCGGAGACAGTTGCTGGTTAAAAAAGCCTTTGAATTTATATTTTCTGTAGTCTGCATTGTAAATATATTTCAGTAACGACAACAAATACAGGCCAAAACTTATGAGACTGATCACAGCACTGTTAGTTGTTAGTTCCTAATTTATACATGGAGCCCTGATAACTCCTTAACTGTAATGATTAATATTAATAATAATTGTTTTTAGACATTTATTTATGTTTACTAATAACTAGACTAGTTCATATGGTGAAGTGCAGTAAAATTGCTCCTAAGAGGCCTTTCCCTAACATGTCATGTTAGCATTATTTAAACATTTTTATTAGAGGCCAAGTATTTTTTATCAGCTATGACTCTAAGTCTTTTTGTGATGTAACAAACACTCAAAATAACTCATAAAATAGTGCCTTGAAACAAGGTTGAAAAAGGAGACAAACAAAAACAGCACTGTTAGCCGAGAAACCCCCATGACCAACTAGCCAAGAGGTGCCAGATGTTCGTCCTTGATCTATCTCGCTCTCACATACAAGCAGCGTGTGTGCAGAATAGTCAAATTGTTAGAGTGGTCACTGACTAAAACTCCACAAGTCACCATCTAAATTACCTTACTGGGTAGAGTAGCTTATCTGTGAATCCATACAACCACCCCTGAGACATCTGAAAGAGTTCAAGGGTATTCCCTCGTTGCATCCAGGTTTCACATTTTATGCTAAAAGGTGGCATGGCAATTGGGATCACACAAGCTGCTGTGCAAAGGGGATTTTAACATTATGTAGGCAGGAACAGGAAGTCAAAAATAAATTGATCTGACATCTCTGTAACTTGGCTTCGCTAAAGTCACAAGGGCCAACAACTATTAACTCCAGCATAGATGTAGATGAGGCTTACAGCTGAACAACTGTTCTGGTTTCAGATTTCTTCAGTGAATTAAATGGAGGATAAAAGATAGCATAAATCAATGAAGCATAAAGTTAGATTGAGCAGACCAGTGAAATACAGTGAGAGCTGGTGCCTATTTAAGCTCAGTATAATACAGCTGCTTATTTGAAAGCCTTTGAAGGCTTTGGAAATCTTATGGAACACTGTTTAATCCATAACCTGAAAACGCAAAAGATAGAACTGCAAACCTACCAAGACATGATCACCTTGCGTTTAGGGAACAATGGCAATAACAAAGGTACTGTTGATTGAAAAACATAAAAAGGGTCCTCCATAAAGTTTGCCATAAGCCATGTAAAGGGAACAGCAAACATCAAGAGGAATGTGCCATGGTCTGATGAGACCAAAACTGTATTTTATGTCTGACATCAAACAATCATTATGTTTTAGAAAACAAACACTGCAAATCCCTTTAACCACACTCTGAAACATGGTGGTGGCAGCATCATGCTGTGGGGATGCATGTCACACTTTTTGTTTTTTTATTTGTTAAAATGTTAAAAATCTTTATGCTTTTCCCTCCACATCCTAATTTTTCTCTAGTGTGTTTTTGTCTATGACATAAAATGATAAGATACATTGTAGTTTTCTAATGAGACAAATTAAGAAAAAAGTTCAATGGATATAAATACATTTGCTGACTCTTGGTTTCTACAAAGCAAAATAAGATTAAAAAGTCATTAAAAATGACAAATCTATGCAATTTCTTATGCATGTGAAAGTCTGCAACCCTAATCTGCATAAGCAGAATAAGTGCTAAATGGAAGATCTTTCAGACTTTTTAACAAATGGCGATGGCTGTGTTTTTTTGTGAGGAGGACAACCTTCGCCACTCAAGCTGCCCTCAATCAGCTGACTTGTTTTACAAAAGCTGCAAGCGTGTGGCCACATGCACTCAAAATTGAAATGGTTTTACGAGCTAGATAAGAGAAGAGACGAGAAGGGAGTGAGCAAGCGACAGGAAAGAAAGTCGAAAAGCAGAGCAAATTGGACTGCTTGTTTCCTTAGAGTGCCTCTGACAGCTCAGTCTGGGTGACTGTGCCCCTTTCTCTCTGCCTCTCTACCTCTCTCGCTCTCCCTGATTACCTCTTTGCGGGTGAAGGAGAATGGGTAGAGGGAAGGAGGGTGGAAAGGGGAAGGGACTAGTTTCCACGGTGATGCCTGATGAAAGAGAACGAGGAAGGTTCTGCTCAGCTGCACACCTCTTCTTTTTCTCTCTCTATTCCCCTTTTTTCTTCTCAAACAGCAGGTCCTCCCTCTCTTCCGCTTCCTCAAAAACATCTCTCTTTTCATGTATCAATTCTTCTCATTAGCTCTTCTCCTAACATTTAGAAAATATCCATTCATTCCATTCAAGTCCCCTCCCTCTTCTCTTCTGAGTTCCCATCAGTTTAATAAATGCTTGTTAAAGTTGTTAAAAAACTACATGGACAAAAGCACGTTATACATATACTGTTGTTAAATGTCACATTTTCAAATTGTGGGAATGACTCCTGTAGCACCCCCCATTCTTTAGGGAGTCTTTTCTACCAGAGTTGAGAAGCTGTCTGCTGTTTCATCCAGCCGCCGGGGACACTGAGATGAGGCACACTGACTAAAATGCTAATCGAGAATTAGAATTTTATTAAACCAAACCATGGTGCCACAAAGACAAAAAATATCCAGAGGCTATGAGTAGATGTAGTCCCTCCACACTAGTGTACTTTGTTCAGCTTGACCTTCACCGTGCTGAATGTTGAACAGTTGTTCAGCTCATAGTGTAGCAGTAAATCATAGTTTTCAGTATAATTACTTTTAAAAAATTGCTCTGATATTGTTTAATCTATTTAAAGTGTCAATTAGTATTCAAATATCCCAGCCTGACCTGATAATAACATCACTTAATCTCATGCAACGCTGCGCAAATGCTCTGTCTGCGCTGATGAAAATTCACTTTGGCATTGCAAGATGATTGAAACTGAAACTGGTCTACTGTTCGATTAATTTGGCAAATAATTATGTGACCCCTTGAAGGCACTCAGAGATGTGAAATTTCATTGCCAGACCCTTGATCCTTAAATGAAAAAAACAAACAAAAAACAAAACAAAACAAAAAAAAAAACAAAAAAAAAACAAAACAAGGCAATGATGTCAAAGCAACATACCCCAACCTAACACAGTTGAACACTTTGAATTTCACACACTTGATCCCAATATGCAAATACTACTCATCCTGAGAGCACATCAAAAGTAACATAAATACTTCAAAGACATCACAGACCATGATGTTCCAAGATATCTGCATCAATTCCACAAATTTATATCCAGATAACATGTGTTTTCAGCAAAATTCTAACATGCATTGCAAGATTAGAAGCTTGAACTTGATTTGACTTGAATGAGCCATCATTATCGAAATTACAGTGGTAGCTAGGTTAGAATTAGAGGTGCTCCGATGGATCGGCCACCGATCATTATCGGTCGATTTTCGTGAAAAAGTATGTGATCGGTGTTCGCCGATTAATGTCTTTTGTTGCCGACCACAAAATCCGATCAACTGTACCTCATACTTGCAGGCTGCAGAGGCTCTGTGTGTGGTGTCTCTCCCCCTTTCCTTTGCACTCCATGTGTACGGCAGCAAATCCTAAACAAATATGTCTGCTGTGTGGAACGTTTGCATTGTCTGTGAGTGATGTGAAGTTTGCATCCTGTAACACAGGCGATGGAAAAATACCTCGGGGGAGAAGCATGTCAAAATGCATCAACACAATGAATTTAATATGACATTTAAAAAACAAGCACTTGACGGAGTATAGCGAGTTATCAAGGCTCACTGCAGAATAAAAAAAGACACTCGGAGCAGCCAGACAGCAGTTAAAACTGCCCACAATTGCCAACACTTGCCCGTATGAGCGTGACAGTCAGAAGGCTAAGCAAATAACCCGAAAAATAATTTAATTCATCGGGCTGGATGACCAGCCTTCTTCTGAAGTGGAAGGCGCTGGTTCCACTGACTGCTCTCGCTGTTGGACCCCCACTACATGCTACTGGGACATAATAATTCGAGCTCCACCAGACAATGTACTCTACTACTCTCACATTGAACGTCTCCTTAAAGCTGCAGTACGTAACTTTTATAAAAATGTGTTTTTTTGTTGTTTTTTTTTTCATATTTATCAAAACTTTCACTATGTCGAAACAGTATAACATGAGACAGATAATCTGTGAAAAAAATTGAGCTCTCTGCCTTGTCTCAGTGGCAGTAGCATTTATAACCAAATCCAAAAATTAACAGCCAATCCATGTGATCGGCATCAGTGATCGGCAGCATAAAACCTGATCGGAGCATCCCAAGTTAGAATCCGTATTTTTTTCTTTCAGTACCTTTAGTGGAATGCTCCTCTTTTTCAGCCCCTCCATATGTGGCGTTCCCCATGGGTCGCTCTCAAGCCCTTTGTAACTAACTCCACATACAGTTGAAACAAAATGTTTTACAAAGTCTGTATAAAAAGACATTGGTTTGTCATTAGATCACACTAAACTTTCCCTATTTTGCATTAGTTAGAATCTTCAAAATTACTTATATTTGCTAGATGCCAAAATAATAAAAGACACATTTTCTAAAAATATGTTTTTCTTTTACTTTCTTTGTCAAGCCAAGACCCAGAATATCATCCCAGCTGTAAAGTATGTAGGTGTTAGAGTTTTGTTGCAGAAAGGACTGATGTACTTTGCACACAAGGAGGTAGTGTGTAAGGTGCTGTCTTTAGATACATCAAAATGTTTGCCTCCAATTAAAATGTTGTTAGTTAACCTATAACAGAGGTTTATATACCACAGTAATCTTAGTGTTTGTTAATCCCTGAATTTGAGGACAGAGCAATAAAAAAAAATCTCACTTAGTACTCTGGTCATCTGCTAATACAAATATTTTTTAGTAATCTTAACTTACCAAAAACAAGAAGTATTTGTTTTATTTTAAGGTGAGACAATGAGAAAAAAAAGTCGTTTTTTTTTTGTTTTGTTTTTTTATAATGTAAAAATCTAGTTACAACTGTCATTATGCGTCTAGTTACTACTTAAACCTGTTGTTTTCACTGTTCCTCTAGCTAGCTGGATCACGTCCCTCATGTGACTGCTTGCTTCTTTACTTCGACTCTTCAGCTGCATTCACCAGCTCCTTCTACCACCTACCCAGAAAATAATGAAAGTTCGCTGGACTATCCCTGCAGCACCAGATGAATCTTAAAGAGCTATTATATATCTCTCACTAAACCATCCTTACACCCCTTGCTGTCAGGTGACACTGAAACACTCCATATCTTTAATTGCCTGTTTCTTTATGTGTTTTTTTTCACTGGTGATGTCATTTATTGGATCCATATCTTTGCTTTTAAAGCTCTTCTTAATCTCTATTACAAGAGAATTTTAGGCAAGTGTGTCCCAACGTTCCCTGGAGATTCACTTGAAACTGAGGACATGCACATCTCAGCCATCACTTTTTACTCACTTCCCTTTTCCACCCCCATTTCCCTGCTTCATTCATGTACATTTTAGTTTCTCTTCATTCATGTTTTCCCCCTCCCAACGCTGTCTTCTTTGCCCTCAATTTTCATAACACCTCAGCACACCTGCAGAGACAAGCATTTACTGCTGCAAGAGATTTCACAATGACCACATGCTGTTACCTGGCAAAATAACTGCATACATTTACAGCCATTAAACACAACAAATCCAAATAAATCATTTCTGCAAGTCTAAGTGATTATCTAAAGATACTTGTTATTTGTTGGTTTAAAAGATGCCTAAACAGCCTTTTTCTTGTGTTTTTAAAGAAAGACTTCTGTGCAAATTTTAAAGGGTGGTGACATCACTGCATAAACTATTTCATGTAGTTGATATTGCTCCATATGCCAATTCTCCAAAGAATTTCATAAAAAAAAAAATAACGTCACCTTTTTATCTGTCAGCTGGCAACAAGTTATCCAACCTCAACTGATGCATTGAGGAGATTTTCATTTTTTAAACAGCCATGTCAAAACAGGATTTTCTAGGATTTTTTTTAAACCATGGTGGTGGTCTTCTTCACTACTTCAGCCTGTATAGTTGTCTAACATAATTGGGAAGTGTTAGACTCATTTGTATGTACGTAATGTATGTGTACATCAACGTCTTTCTTGAGTCCCGTCCTCTTCTTCTGAAAATATTTTAATATACTCATCTGAAAATGCAACCAGAAATGAGTCTCAACAGAATAATGAAAAATTGTTGTGCTGTTCAAAATGTATCTGAAAAATTACACATGAAGGCCAAACTATATAAATTAACTACATTACTGTCATTTAAATGCAACATACGTTAACATTCAGGTCGTTTCACAGGCTCTAAAAATGCATTCAACTTAACCTTCCTTAGGTACCTTTCTTTTGCCTTTTCTCTTCCTCTACTTCGGACTGTTGTCTCTAGTTTTCTTTCATTTCTGAGAGCAGCACACCACACTGTAGCCATCTTTGCAGTCAGACAGGCAGGAGCCAGCGGTGTTGGTTTTTCAAAAATAAAGTAAATTTTAATGCTTCGTGAAATTTAAATTCATTTTTTCAATCTCTTATTGTGTTTAGTATAAGTGCGCAAAGATGTATGTATACAGACATACATCACCACTCCATATATATCTATATCTATCTATCTATCTATCTATCTATCTATCTATCTATATCTATATCTACATATATATATATATATATATATATATATATATATATATATATATATATATATATATATATATATATATATATATATATATATGTGTGTGCTCAAATGCTTTACACTGTTTTAACATAAATTAAAAAAAAATTGTGACTTTTATTTTACGCTTTTAGTCTTCTATGATCAAAGCACAGTGGTTCCACAGAACGCTCCAATAGTGTTTAGTGAACTCTATTGAATTTAAAAATGCACTATATTTTACAGTATAGTTTACCCAACTCTGTCATTTGATGTCTCTTTCAGTCTGTCTCAGAATTTGGAGCATAAGTTTGATGTTGAGAGATTTAGCATCTCTTACGTTATGAGGCATTTTGAGTTCGCACATGTATAACTTGAAAGGAAGGAACATGTAGCATAGATGGGCAGAAAGCCTAAAGATAAAGCAAAGCCACTGTTCTGCAGCAAGTTGTGTAAAAGTGAGCAAATGTACATCTACATGTCTCTCTGTTTCTCACTGGTGGGTCTGTGCATGTGTGTGCATGACATTGTGCTGACATTGACACTACTCTAACTCAGCTTCGCTTGTATGGTGGCTTGGGGATATCCCAAATTTTCTCAATTTATTCATGCAGATACAAGGATGTGCAGTTGAATTTATGTGTGTTGTGTGTGTCAGTATGAATGTAAATGAGCGTGTTCTCTTAAAGCTTTTTACCTGCACCATCTGGCCATATAATAGCCTTTTTTGCCCCCTAGAATGAGGCGGTTATGCATGGTAGGGACTTTCATGCTGATCCATGCATTAACAAGAAAGAGATGGAACTGGAGAAGCATGCAACTTTTTGGTAACCAATCAAATATTTTGCAGAAGACCAGCAAGACTAAAAAAAGTAAACATTCTAGCTGTGACTCTCAAAGAGTGACAAATAATCTTACCTCTTTTCTTAAGAAAGTTTCTTAAAGTTCCATTTATGTGTTTGCTTTAATGACAATATGACAACTAGGGGGACTAATCAGTTCATGTTTCTCTTTAATATTAAATGGTATACTAAGATGTAAATGTTAGATGTACAATTTTCACAGTTTTCTTCTTTGTGGGATTCAAAATGATGCCAAACAATTACAAAAACCAGGATTTGATCCCCAAACCTCGAATACCTGTCTCCCACCACAGAGCTGGTGTTAACAACATTCTGAGAGTTGAACTAAACTACAGCAGACACCAGGCACATCTAAAAATGTAACTGATCGCAGGTTAGGGGTGTGAGAAAAACTTCAAGAATCAACACCCAGCAATGGCTACCCACGACCTGAAAGAAAGTCACGTGTCTACAAGAAAAAACATAAAAACAAAATTGCAGCCACCATCTACAACTGATTACCACTAGTATTGTGACTAAGTTACAAATAAAAATGTGTGTGTTTGGCTGCTGGTTAAAGACTTATTAAATATTTGGTTAGCACATAACAGAGCAGCAAAAACCAGGTCGCTATTAACTTAAACAAACTTCTTTTTCCCAAACTGCTAAAATCTCAGCATGTCCAGTAATTATTGCTTTTGATGGTTGGAGCTGTTTATAGCAACAAAGTCATTTTGGCAGTATGAAAATGCAATACATAATAAATACAAGACAAACAAAGTTTAAGTAAAAAAAACTTAAGTTTTTCACTACCCATAATTTCTTTGTACTTTTGCTCCTGAGATTTTCTTTCCATTTAAGGCTGTTTTGATCATTATGAAAGTGTTTCAACTCAGAAGGCAAAATATTTTTTTTTCTGATTGTGGATGTTTTCTTCAATCACACATGGGAAAAAACGTATCTATTGCAGATCAAAAGTATCTAAACACCATGGGTTCAAAAAATCTGAAAAAAGCCAGTCAAAAGATTCAACAAACAAACCCCCCCCCACCAGTTTGCTTAAAAAAAAAAAAAAAAAAAAAAAAAAAAAAAAAAAAAAAAAAGGGACCCAAGGTTATGATCAGGATTGCTATGGGCATAGCTCTTTTATTTTCCAGGGCCTTCATAATGTGATTGGGCTCAGGATCAGACCCAAAACTTGCTAGGGGAAATATATGTCCTTTCATACCACCTTTGCATGCCCCATAATAAGCTGGACAGTGTTGCTGAAGAGAGGGATGTCTGACTTTTCTTCCTGCATCTCTTACCCTTTTAACAACTTCAAACCATCATCTGTGGTATATTTTTATTGGGATTTTATGAGATATACAAACACAAAGCAGAACATAATTGTGAAAAGGAAGGAAAATTACACAAGGACCTAAAAATACTTTTGCAAAAATAAATAAATAAATAAATAAAAAGTGTCATGTCCATATTTGTATTCATCACTTCCGAGTCAATTCTTTGTAGAACCACCTTTCACTTCAGCTGCAGCTGCAACTCTTTAGAGGTGTGTCAGTGTAAATTAAGTTTTTGGGAAATGAAAATTGTCATATCTATCAGTTTTATTAGTTAACAGGGAAACAGCAGAGCATGTTTAACTTTTGAAACAGCTCTCACATTTGTTTTCATTACAAGGTTCAGCTCTTTTTTTATTAGGAGACAAAAAAAATTGCCAGTACGCCATTGGCATCAAACTCCCCAATTGGTCTCAAATCCCAGTTAGTCTCATAACATTGTCCCCTGTCCTGAGCAACCACTGAACAGCGAAATTTAAGCTCCAACACTCTGACAGGAGATTCAAATTGCCAAAGGCCAGGACTAAGGATCAAAAAAATCCCCTAAAGCTATCATTTAGTTACACAATAAAACTGACTTGTTTTCAAATATTATATTGAAGCTTGATGTTCGATGACAGTTTGTGAATACATTATTTTCAGGCATTTTACTGTGCTTTAGTGTTTTTATTGGTGAGGCTGTGAATGTGTAGTTTGTTTATAACCTGGCTGCAAAGCTAATTTCCCTGCAAGGACAGTAATAAATTGGTGTGAAGATTATCCCATCTGAGCTATGATTCTCAGCAGTTACAATAGGCGTCTTGGTTGCTTCTCCGGTCAATGCGCTCACCCTGAATGTTTAGTCATACTCTTTCTATTATCAGATGACAAACTGAACAGTGCTCTCTGGGATATTTAAAGGTTAGGATATTGCTTTAGAACCTAACCTGCTTTATCTTCTCCACAACTTTCTCTGTGCCATGTCTTTTGTGTTCCTTGGTCTTCATGATGCTGTTTTTGTTCACTAATGTTCTCTAACAAACCTCCTAGGCCTTTGCAGAACAGCTGGATATATTCTGATATTCAATCACAATAAATTCTACTGTTTACTAATATTAAGTACCTTCTGAAGCTGATTAGTTGTGATGGCCCAGTAACTATTTAATGTTTGATAATAAATCTAAACAATGTATTAACTGTATATAGACAACTAGGTTAAAATTTGGATATATTTGGTCTAAAAGTGAAAGTGTTTCAGTTATCTAAATCAGATTTTTAGATGTTTATTAGCCATTTTAAAAGACATGCATAGAAATGTAGTGACATAAACTGGGATTAAACTCAGGACTTCTATTTTACAAGCATACGATCTCCACCTGTTGAGCCACACAACACAGGTAGAAATCCAAGATTTCATGCAGTTCTGTCATTGTTCACTGTTGTTCCTGTGCAATTGCTTTGTTAACAAAGAAAAATTTTATTTATTCCTAGAATGCCTTGGAGACATCCTGTCAGTGTTACGAGGGTCATTTCAAAGGCACAGATCTGCTGTCAATATATGAGAGTAAAGTAGTTCTGATTGGAAATCACCATTCATGCTGAGTGTATTGCACTAGAAGAGCAAATTCAAGCTCTATCAGAGTCTTTTTCAACATATTGATATATTTACCACAATATCATAAAAAGATTACAGTAATTAGGTTTTTGTTACTGGCATTTCAATAAAATTGACAGACTCTGTTGGTCTTTATGATTTTTTAATTGTTTGTGTAGGATCTATAAAAAAAAACTTCCCATGGGCAAAGCAGCACAATGTAAATGTCCTGTAAGCATAAACGAAATATCTACTTTTAAATCTCAGTGATTGTAAGCTTAATCAAATTTATTACTGAGCTGGGGGTTTATTTAGGAGTATCAGAGTAACAGTGGATTGAAAATCAAAGCAAGTCAGACCTTTGTGATTTCTTTTTAGGCATAAAATTATGTATAATTTTCCTTCCACTTAACTATTATGTGCTACTTTGGATTGGTTTATCACATTAAACACAAATTAATAATGAAAATACAGTTAAGTCTGTGATTGTAATGAAATAAAGTGTGAAAAGGTTCTAGGACATCAAAACTTTTGCAAGGCACAGTAAGAGGAAGACATTGTATGGAAATTCTGAAATGATTTCTAAGCTTGCTCAAGACAAGGAAGTCTGCCTCTTTGCCGGTGTGGATTTAAGGAAATTGAGGCCTACTCAAGATTTTTGCACTGTGCTGCATGTTTGAAGTACAACGTAAAAAGGAATGGGTTACAACTTTTTGTGTTGGTACACTGTATTCAACAGTTGTTTGCTCCATGCACACCAGTGTCATTCAGCCTAAACTCTGCTAGGAGTGAAAGCTGTCTGACTCCCAAAAAAAAGATTCTATGGCATTTTTTATTTTTATTTTATTTTATTTAAATCAAAGATAGGAGCAAGAAACAGGCAGACCCAGGTCCGGATTAGTTATGCTTCTGGTAAATGACACTCCTGTCTCGGTCCAGAGGAATACAAGCATTAACTCAGGACAAGGAAATTCCAAGTTCTTGAAAATAGGCTCAGCTCCTGCTCATGGAGACAAAATAACACTGACGCGCTTCTGGTATCGCAATGTATGGGAGAAGGTGTCTGCATGTGTGTTTGTGTGTTAGAGCTTAGGGCTGCACATGAACGCATGGGGTAAGACGTACCCATGCACACGCACACGCAGAGAGACAGCTTGGACCGTGAGACAGCCAGCCAGTCAGTCAGACTGATCACGTACCTTCCAGACAGCAGGTTCGCCAGAGGCCGGAGTGCGTCATCACCTCCTCGTTCTTGCGGCTCGTGTCGTTGTCGCCGCTGCTCTTCACGCGGCAGACCCCGCGCGAGTATAGCCAGTAGTCCGTGCCGACGGCGATGGTCATGAGGCTGAAGGCGGCGAACGCGCCCACCGTCGTCACGAGCATCTGGACGCCGCGGTCACACATCAGCATCTTCATATAGGCGGCTCCTTGGGTGCCTTAATCCTTCTCTCCTCCGCTTCTTCTTCTTCTTCTTTTTTTTTTTTTTTTTTTTTTAGATTCACCCTTTAATTTTCCTAATTTCGAGACTTGAGGAGTTAAAGAGAGGAGCTGGGGGCACCCAGGCACTTGAAAACGGAAAATTGATTAAATATTTGGTGAGCATATGGAGGAAAATAGCCGCTTCGAGAAGGTGGGAAGCTGGATGAAGCGACCACCGGTTGTCCCCAACAGCTCGACACTGCCCACACTCACTCAGAGCGGAGGGTGATGCCACATCCCGCCTCTCCTGCCCTCATATGTCCCAGTCAATATATTTTTAAGCCTTCTTTATTTCTGTAGCTCCTCTTCCTAAATAACTCGCCTTTGTAGGACAGAACGACTATTTTCTAAACAGTTTTCGCCCCTAACTCACCTCTGGGTTTCCTCCTTCGACCATGTCGCTTTAAGCAGAACAAATCCCATTCCTTAGATGAGGACGACCTGTAGGCTATCCATGGTGGTTATACTGATTCGTCGACATGTATTTTTTTCTCCTCTTTGATGTCAAAGCCTATCACAAGTCGTCCAAACCCGCATCATAGACTGTTAAGGTTTAATGCATTTTAAAGATGAAGGTTACTTGGATAAAAAAAGGAGAAAAACGGTATTCAAGTTGGACCGGTCTGTAACAAGCCTGAGCCAGTTGTGCCCGTTGGTACAAATGGAAAAAAGAGAAAAGAAGCAAAAAAAGATAGTGGTTGCCTCCCCCTTGTCCTCCTCCTCTTCATCCCCATTCCTCCTCCTCCTCCTCCTCTCTGTCCAACCAACTCAAACTAAAATTAACCGCGCCTGTCTCCAAACTCCGCCCGCGGCAGCACCGCTGGGCGCAGATTGGGCTCATGGAAAAGCAGCGCATGCCAGGAGCCAATCGCAAACCTCCGTTTCTCTATAGGTCCCGCCCACCGCCGCAACGCTGGCTTTATTAAAGCATGAAGGTCTCGGGAGAAGATGTATCTGGTATGTAGTATGTGGAGGATAACCCCACACAAACGTTTTTACAACACAGCAGAATAGGTTACACTGGGTTTAATGTGGGGGTCCAGAAGGGGACATAATCTGGTGGAAGAAAGAGCCCTTTGAGAGACTCCTCAATATGGTCACCAAAGGAGGCAGAGTCTGGGGATGCAGAGAGGAGGCACGTCCATCACTGGGGCAGAGGTTGCCGAGGCAGTCAAAAAGTTGCCCAGTGGAAAATGTCAGGAGTAGTTGGGTTTTTTCCAAAATTCTGAGTGCAATGGACTTTATGGACTTTGCTGGGTTCTTATCATTGACACACCTCTTCACTGTGGCAGGGAGCACTAGTACACTTGCGGTGGGACATGCTGGGGTTTTGGCTCCAGTATCAAAGATAGAGGACCAGGGAATGCATTCCAAATGTTAATGGACTACACTTCTTAACCTATATGGGAAAGCCTACTCTAAAGTGTTGAAATTGAACTCCCAACCCAACATGTCAGCTGGGATTCAGATGGAAGAATAGGCTTTCATCCAGGTCATGGAATGGTGGACCAGATCTTTACCCTGACAGCTGCTGAGGGGGTAATGAGAGTTTGTGTCTTCTGGTTGTACTGAGATGGAGAAGGCTTACAACTGTGTTTCCTTGACCATTTTGTGGGAGTGCTGCAGGATTATTGGATGCTTTCGAGTCTTTGTGTAACCAAAGCAGCAGATCTATCTGTATTCTTAACACAAAGTAAAGCCTGTTTACTTGTTACCTCACCAGGCCTGCCCCTTGTCCCTGATCTTGTTTGAAGTATCAATGGACACAAACTCAAGGTGTAGTGTCTCAAAAATCAGGCCCACCCAAGGAGGAGAGAATACATGCAGGACCACTACTGCTACCAGTCCAGATTATATCTAAGTTTTTCATAAATTAATTTTATCTGTCAGCCTGAATGACCAGTGTCAGTGGGTTGGGCTCATAGTTCTCTAATATATTGAAATCGACTTATGTTTCATGTTAACCAATCTTAAGTCAATGTCTATTTGTGTAGTATGACATAATTAAATACTGAACTACTACTATGGCACATATACATACATACATACATACATACATACATACATACATACATACAATTCTGCATTTATTAATTTAACTATACATTTATCTATTAACACAAGTCAGCCGTTGTAAATACATGTATTCATTTATTTTAACTGTGACAAATAAAAAATGTTTATCCATTTATCACATTTTGGCACTTTTGTTTCTCCAAAGGGGTTCAATATATTATGGTTGCCCATGCAGCGGACTCATGTCGCGCCTCGGGAGCTGTCCCTGGTGCTGACTGTGGCGCTATCCTCGGTCCTTATTTCAAACTGCGCTCGCCACCCTTTTACTCCTCCGTCCTCCTCTCTCTTTCTCTCTCTCTCTGCCTCGCATCCGCCCAGCAGCCCCTGCACCGCACTGATTAGCTACAAGAGAGGGGGAGGGAGAGATTGGCAAGCGATGCATGGAGAATCGCGCCCGAGAGAGAAGCAGAGACGCCACTTAAAGAGCCACAGACCGTTTTTAATGATTCCACTCCAGCGAGGCCGCATCATTGCAACACTTTAAAAAACAAAAACAAAAGCTGGCAGAACTCAACATTTTAAACACACTTCAGGAGGTTTTTAGGTTTCTGACTCCATTTAAGTTTTGGCCTTAAATTTGTCCAGTTTGGATTTCTCTGTTTTTGTACTGAAACTACAAGTTGTAGAAACTTCAAATTTTAGGTTTTAAGAACTTTGAATCCTAAGTTTTCCAATTCACAAAAATAGCAGTGACTTAATACCATGTTGTACAAACTATATAGGTTGTGGATGCTAAAAATTTTAACAGTTATAAATTCTGATTAGTGTTAACTTAATCATGAGTTGTCGTAACTTAAACTCTAACGTTACAACAAGTTTTAATATTTTATTCACGACAATGAAAGATGTAAGTAAGTACTTAAAATTTTGAGTACCTAAAAAAGTAAGTACAGGTAAGGAGTGCTTTGTGGGGTGGGAGCTCAGCTGGGGACTGAAGATCCAAGACAAAGCTTTGTATAAATAGGCGACACATTGTATGAGCAGGCGTTAAGGTACCCCTGAATGGCTTCGATGGGAGCTTAAAGGGTTCTTCAAACATGCATGAATGAGTCAAAACAGCACCCTGGGTATGTGTTTGATGAGGGAATGGCATAACATTATATAAAGCTCAAAAAAGTCGATTTTGCAAAATACTTTGAATGAAATTTTGACCTCTTCCAAATGTATCACATCTACAGTCCTTAAAGAGATCTTTGCAATCACCTTTTTGTGTTGGTTGCATACAAAGTTGGAGGGAAAGATTTAGTGACTCCAAAAGGTTGTCTCCTCCACTAATGTCACACAAAATGGTGAATAAACTGATTAGACTTCCTGGGAAAAATACATTTTTTTCAGTGTCTCTTCTTTCTACAAACAAGAAGTTCATATTTGGTACTTCTCTGAGGAAATTAATGTGCTTCCTTACAGCAAGCTTTTGCACTTTGCCCTTTTAAAAAATATAAGAGCTGTCTGTTTTTCAAGCTACCGTTCTGATACAAGTGAGTTTCAGAGTTGATTTGGATGTGAGCAACATACTGTACACACACAGTATGTTGTGTACATTATATATGCAAACTACAGGGCCTGGTTAATGCGATACCCTTGGAGGCTGGATCTAAAAGATGATCTACAGATTCCAGGAGGTCCTCTAGTGACCAGTAGAATTACTGTGATCTTCTCATCTACTGCCAAAAATTACATTAGTATTCTTTGGAAATTACAGTTAAAATTTAAACCAAGTAATAAATGTAGATAATGTGTCAGACATTAAATTTTAGGGAATAATCATCGACAGCAAATTAAGTTGGAAACCACACATCAGACACATACAAAGTAAAGTTTCTAAAAGTGTCTCAACTATTAACAAGGCTAAACACTTCTTAGAACATAATTCATTGCATTTATTTTATTGCTCATTAGTTTTGGCCTGATCAAGTTATTGTATAGAAACTTGAGGCAATAACTAAAAGTTTACTGCATCTTCTCTTTAATCCAAAATTGTGCTGTGAGAGTTATACATAAAGTAGGATTTTGTAATCACACCAATACCTGATTCATGCAGTCTAGATTGTTGATTCTTTTAAAATTAAGTAGATCTTTATATTGCACAACTTCCATATAAAGCAGTAAAAGTATGTTATATTCAAAAGCTCTTTACATAAAGAGAAGAGGGTTATAATCTGAGGGACTGTGGTAACTTTAAGGTCCTAATAGTGAGAACTACTAGGAAACATTTGTGTGTGTGTGTGGTGTTAAACTTTGGAACTGATAGGGGTCACAGCTCAAGCAATGTCCAAATATTCATTAATTTAAATCAAGATATAGTCTGGTCACAATATATGGCTTTTGGCAGGATGGTCTGATTGGGTCAGAAATGCATATTTGTATATTGCAGCTAAAATAACTATATATTGCATATGTTAGTTCTTTTTTGTACATTGTTATTGATGTAAAATGCTATGTTTATATGACACTGAAGAAGTAGTTACTAATGTGTAAATGGCAGCAACCATACAATTTATGAAGGAATAGGAATGGGAAGTGGGACAAAATACGTTTTGCTTCATCCCACTCTTTTCCAAGATATTATTATATTGTTTCTTTTATTGTTTTTCTTACTGTATTTTGTTGTACATTAAAAATATTTACATATTTTTCTTACCAAGTGTAAAGAAATTACATAACATTGTGCTGTATTTGATTTCTTACTGGCTTGAAATAAACAATAAACAACAACAAAAAAATAATAATGAAGGAAGAAATCTGGAGGAAAATAAAAAATCAACTTACTTTGAAGAGCTGTACATCAAGATCGATGAAATGTTAGCTAAAGAGGACTAGGAGGAAAGAAATAGTTTATGGCCTCTTATTAATCAAGCCAGGAAAGCGGGAAAGGTGGCCTATTTTCATGGCCCGTTTGAATATGATGATGGGTGCCAAATCAGAGTGGAAGATACGCATAAATAAAATGGAGAAGTAGGACTTGTAAAGGGACTTGGAAGTGCATCTCTTTAGTTTAAGGTTTCAATAGCTAATTTACTGGAAATCATTTCTAGTTAAAATGTTTTAATAGATCCTCGGGTTAAACTCTTTTTTTATTTTTTATTTTCAATTCAAGGATCTTTTTTTTGTTGTTTTTAATGTAAAAATGAGAAAATTTCATTTGGTTCACTCAATGTTAGAGGCTGAAATGACATTAAAAGGAAAGCACTATTTTGGTTTTTCAAAGGACTGAAGTCAAACAGTTTTTTTTATTTTAAGAGACTCACTCTTCAAACTTTTTAGGCAAACCAACAGGGCGACAAGATTTTATTCAACCATGACACAAACCGAGCTGATGGTGTTGCAACTTGTTTTAACAATTTCCTTGGGGAAATTCAATCTTCATTCATTCATTTAATCACTGTTGAGGCTTTATTAATTTTTGTTTCTCATCCTAATGAATTACAGAACCATCTTCAGTATTCCCTTTTTATTTATTTCACAGTTCTTCTTACAATGCTTTGTAGTCTTTCATTATTAGTGTGATTTTGACTACTGTGATTTTTTTCAACAATTTAAAAGCTTTATTTCTTGATTTAATTGCCTTGTCACACTCCTTCATCCCCCATGGAACCATTTCCTTTATATTTTTACCTTCCTTTCTTTTTTATCGATTTGTTTGCTGCTTCTGATATCATTGAACAAATTGCTATGTTAAACTGATCAGTATCCCCATTCAAATCTATTTTTCCCATTTCTTTGTCATTAATACCCAATAATGTTGTCCTAGAAACTCCATTTCTGAACTCCCATTGTATTACCAGTTTGATTATTAAGGGATAGTGATCACTGCCTATTGTATCCTTAAGAACTTACCATGAACTGATACTTGCCAAAGAGCTCGGTGCTATTATAATATCTACTGCTGCTCTATTTGTTGTTATATATTTGTTGTTATATTAATTATTTTATTATTCCCATCATTCAAACATACCAAGTTTTTGTTGTCCATAATTTCTTCAGTTATTTTGCCATTGTAGTCATTATATATATCCTGTAATGTATTATGTCTACTAAAATCTCCGCAACAAATTAATTTCCCTTCTAGATTTACAATAAGGTTATCCAATAATTCTACTGACAATCTTTTACCTGGATTATAAAAGTTAATTATTTTAATGTTTTCATTTTTATCCATATTTCAGTAAGTATAAACTCCAGATCTACTCCTTTTGTTAATATTGCACAATTAATTCCTTCTTTTATGAATATAATGCAACTCCCACCCTCTTACCCTCATCTCAATCTCTTCTTATACTGACACATGCTCTAATTACAAAATCTAGATTATAATTAAGACATGTTCCCTGAATGCAAATGATATCTAGTTTGTTTATACGTTTATACTGTTTTTAATGAATCCTTTATATTCCTAACCATTTGCTATTAAACTTTTGGCATTGTATTGCGAAATTATTATATAACCCTCTCCAATAATGTTCAGGGACTAATTACTGATGAAATCTCTTTTTGAGACCCACTTAGCAGGTTTTTGATAGTCTTTGTTTAAAGCTTGTTTGCTTTGCACAAAATTCAAATAATTAATCTTTAACAAGAAGAGAGAAAAATGAGGAACTGAAGTGAATATATAACAAAAAACTTTAAAAACATTTTGCTCCATGCCCTGCAATATCTGAATAACTAATGCTTTTGCGCAGAACTGCATCATGGGACATGAAGTCTGCAATTACCAAAAGTGTCCTTTTTTTGCCCTTCCTCTCTTTTTTCATCCCCACTCCCCTGTGCATCCACTTATTTGAAGTTATTTGCAGAAGGAGGAGGACAGACAGAGAGATGAGGCAGCCGTCAAAATGAGGAGGAGGAAGATGGTGGGGTTTCTGCTCAGTGAACTGGAACCCTTTCATGCCTCTGGCCAATCTTGGGGAGATGCAGAGGAGGGAGGATAGAGGAGTAAAAGTTAGAGGAAACTTACAAGCTTGCAGAAATTAGAGAGCAAACAATGAACTATCTGGAAGGGAATGAAGAGGAAGAAGTGAAGGGTGGCTGACAGATAGAGGACAGTGATAAATTTGATGTATGCATTATGTGTGTGCAGATGTGTTTCTTTGTGTGTCTTTCAGCAGATGGAACAGTCTTCAGGGCAGAAGAGGACATATGGCGATGTGGCATGATGCTGGCATGATGCTCATATGTCAGAGAAGTGATTTATGAAGACTCTGCAGACAGAGAGAGCCTAAGGAATAGGTCAGGGAGCATGAGCATATATTGGTTTATGTTTGTTGTAAAAGTAACTAAATTTTATGGCCTCATGTGGTGAGAAAAAATATCTGTCAACAGCACTTTGTTGGAGTTTGCTAAAAATAAGCACGAATAAGCCTCAAAAGGTTATAAAAATCACCACACACATAAATGTTTTTCTTGTCTTTTATGGGACAGATCGTTACAAAGTAGGGCATAATGGGAAGAACCATAAGATACATGTTTATTCACAAAGAAAAACTTGATAAGTGGAATGTGCATTTGTATTTGTCTTATGTCAATCCTACATATACAGTTCTTGCTCCCAAAGATCAAATCCAAAATCCCTTTTCTTTCCACTTACAAATTATCTTCAACATATTCAACAACTTCTGTTTGACAGTGCTTCCAATTTTTGACTTTCGTAATTTTGTCTTTCTGTTCACTGTAAAAACTTTCATTTAGCAAACTGGATCTTATTTGTTATGGTGCCATCTGCTCTGTGACTGCGGGTCCATTTAAAACTTACCACTCTCACCTCTGTTTCCTGGTGACCTGACTCTCACTTCATTTACACAGGAAAACTCACTGGTTTCCTTTTATTCATAAGACTCTCATTCATAAAAACCTTTCATTCTGTATCTACAATCTACAGAAAAAGTAAATACTTTTTCTACAGTTAAAACTGATAGTGTTTGGAGGTATGACTTAAAATCCCAACACTATTCATTGAAGTTTCAGGTTGTAACTTGACAAAACATGGCAAAGTGCAAACAACAGGGATATTCTTAAGGTTTAAAACAAGAGTAAAGCCAGAGAACTGCACATAATGACCTTTAGTGTTTGAAACTTTTTTGTGTGATTGCGTGTAATTGAATGAAAACCAGCGAGACTGGCTCATTAAGAACAAGGTGAAATAACACGTTCAATTGGGTGAAAGTGTGTCTAATACGTTTGCTTAATGGCAGCGTCAGTGGTGCTGCACAAGTCACAGAGAGAGATAGTGAAGGGAAAGGGCAAGCAAATAAGATGGTGTGAAATAAATCCAATAAGCTCCACTGTCATGCTGCTCTCTTGAGCGCTTTTAAGATGCAGTAAATGAAATAAATTAGAGCTTCTTTTGCTTTTCTTCCGTCTGTGTCGTTGCAGTATGCTGTTGTTTAGATCAGCCATACATGTGCAAGAAAGAAATCCTACTTGGGATTGTTTGTTTTTTATCATTTCACAAATTGTTTGATACCAGCCTCCCCCTCAGTTTTCACTAAAACCTAAATATATTTCCTGAAAGTGGCTTTGTTTTTTTAGACTTCCCAGTGTCATAGTGTAATGGATGGGTAGAATCTCTAAAACAGTGTTTGTACATTTCCTTGTGAAAGGGGGACTTTGTAAAACCTTTCTATTTGTCACAAAATGTTTCTTTTAACATACTCTGTAGCGTGGCTGTATTCAAGGTTTTGGATTAAGTTAGGTGAAAATAAATGTTTTACAACTCCAAAGATTTTTTGTTACTAATAAATGAATAACTATGCTTTCTGGGACTATTTTGGGTGGCATATCAATAATTAATAGACCTCAGGAGTGCAAAACAATACACCATGAATTATATACCTTTAATAATTAGCCAGTGATTGGGAAAACTGGAAATAAAAGTGGAAAAAAATGGATCACCCAAAAATTCTAGATACATACATACAAAATATTTGAAACTCTGGAATTTAAAATAGGGTATACTTTAGCTCACTTTAGATCTATTTTTACAGCCCTTTCCTTTCTTTCATGTTAGATGTGGAAAGTTCTGTGACTGTATCCATCTTTTATTCACTCATGGGAAAAAAAGGTTTCCATGACAGCTGGTATAGTCAAAAAAACTAAGTAGACTCCATGATGCATTTGGTTGATGTAGATATTTATTAAACTATCTCCACCAGCAATAGATCTCAGTTATCATTTTCTGTATGACTTTATAAACTTCTCACTTTGTTGTGTAGAAATTTTGTCCCTCACAATGTATTTAGCTGTCACACAGATGATTTCACATCTTTTCCAAAAGTGACACCCCTCCGCCACCATCCTTGACACCTGGAATTGTTTTTTTTCTTTTTCTTTTTTTTTTGTGGCAAGATGTTTCATTCGTTATTCAATTATGCTTTTTTTTTTTTTTTTTTTTTTAAATCTTCAACCATTGCTTATACCTCCATTAACTCACTTCTACAACTAATGAAAGGGTAAGAATATAAACAACAAATACCTGAACATCTTTTTGAACATCCTGCTGAAAAAACCTCACATACAGTATGCTGCAATTACCCATCTAAAAGTTATTTTAAGGATAAAAAATAACATAGTCAGAGAGTTGTTTTCAATGTTATTTATTATTTTACAGCCCCCCCCAAAAAAAACATGACAACACATATTTTCCTATCATTTAACTGTTTCACAAAACACATTCTCTTAAAATATCTTCCCTGAAAAACTAAGTCTTCAGGTGCAGAAAACAAATGTTGTTAGGAGTGTAATCTTGACTAAAATCAAAGCAGAAATCAAAACATGGCCATCAACTTAGTTGTATCTAATTGGAAGTGGATTTTAGCAGTGAGAAGCCTTAATAAGGCAAATCATGGAGAGGGAAAAAGAAAGATATAATAGTATGGGTTAGAACCAAGAGAAAAGAAGACACCCATAAATAAAAAAGCAAGAGAGGGAGAAAGGTCAAGGAAAAGAAAAATGGGAGGAGACAAGGAGAAAGCTGGAGGAGAAGAAGGAAGGAGGAATAAGAAAGGTAGAAACAAACAAACAAAAAAAAAGACAGCTATTGTCAGACAAAAAGTCTGGAAACACAACACAGAGTAACAGATGCAGGAAAATTTCAGGCCAAAACAGTCAATGGATAAAGTTTTTGTGGTAGAGAATTGAATGCATATTCTGAATAAACATACCATTTTTACACCTAAACACACCAGTTTCCCTGCATATAAACAAAAATTGAGAAATGGAAGACTCTTCCCCCAGTGCATTCAGAAGCAGATTATATGTACAAATAAAGCAGGGCATAGTCATTTTACATTTGTGAATAAGTATCTTTATAATCATAATCATAGATTCAGCAACACAAATTATATCTATTCTTATAAAGCATTTGTTGCACACCTACACCTAAGAAAGAATAAATCCATACTGTATGGAACAAGATATGAGAAAGTCTATCACATGCATGCATAGTGTACTTCTAATAATCAAACATACCCAAGTACTGGTTGATTGTTTCCCATAAGCTTTCTGATTCAGACTTGTTTTGTTGTTTGCATTGTCAAAAAAAGTCCAGTTTTATATTTTTATTTAGGAAATAACCACAAAGCAGTGAACTGTTTTGTACTTAGCATATTTAAGTTTACTGAGCCGATCACATGAATAAATATGCAGCTGTGGGGTTACCCTAGAAAGCTTCAGGGTCTTGAAGTTGGTAGATATTTACATTCTTTTACTGGAACAAAATATACAGCTGTTTACTTGTAAAAGGCCACTACACATATCTGACAGTATTTTACATTTACAACATCCAAGCGAAACAAATGCAGGCTTAAATCTTCCAAAAGATGAAACACTATGAAGGTGTATGTACAATAACAGTACATGGTATTTATAATATACTCATGTGAATACAGTTTGTGCTGGATTGAAAAAATGTCTATGTCCATGCAGTGGACCTATAGTATTTACCTCATTTTACAATGCTCTGCTTTCACCAACCGATGCATCAGCCTTGGATCAGAATCTATGGTTGTTTGTCCAGTTTGTTTAGTTGTTAGATGGCATAATGTTAAAAAAAGTGATTTGAAAAATGAAGTTGGGCTTTCCTGAATTTGAGCTAATTCAGAACTCGCTGATTTTTTTAATATGGTCCCAAACACAAATATTTATTCTTTTAACACAGTCAAGCAGTTTGACAGTACATACACATACTGTGCCTTGCATGTATTTTAATAGGATTTAGCCAACACAAAGGTGTACATAACTGTGAAGTTAAAATAAAAGATTGCATGGTTTTCTTAAATTGTCAAAGGTAAAATTTGAAAACTGTGTATTCATTTGAATTTAGCTTTCTTTAAATTGATTCCCCTAAAAAAAAAAAAAAAAAAAAAAAAAAAAAAAAAAAAAAAAAAAAAAAAAAAAAAAAAAAAAAAAATTCAGTGCAACCAAGTGCCTTCAGAAAACTTCTGATTTACTTTAATCTGTTATCAAAGCTCTGTGAAGGCCTCAGTGGTTTGTTAGAGAAAAAGGGTGAACCATGAACACTGAAAATCTGGCATTTATGGAAGAGTAGAAAGAAGAACGCCATAAGATGTCTCCTTTCCAGTTTCCCACAGTCGATGCAGGGGATGCAATAAACATGTGGAGAAGGTACTTTTGTTATTAGACCAAAATTTAACTTTTTGAACTAAATGCAAAAGACTGTGTGTGGTGGAAAACTAACACAGCCTATCATCCTGAGCACATCATTCCCATGGTGAAACATGATGATGACAGCATCCTGCTGTAGTTCACCGGAAAATGGATGGAGCTATAAACAGGATAATCTCAGAGGAAAACCTGATAGAGGCTGCGAAAGACTTGAGACTGGGGAAGAGCTCCAACAGCAGGACAACAAGCCTAAACATATGTTTAGGCTTGTTGTCTAGATAAAGCATACTCAAATGTTAGAATTGCCCAATCAAAGTCCTAACCCAAATCCAACTGAAAATCTGAGGCAACAACTAAAAATTGACATTTACAGATGATTTCCATCCAATCTGACCAAGCTTGAGTTATTTGCAAAGGAGAAAACCTCAACATTTAGAGAATCCGTCACTAGATGAACTTGTAAAGACATGTCCCAAAAGGACTTGCAGCTGTAGCTGCTGTGAAAGGGTTCTCTAATCGAAATCCCTGACACACTTTTTATATTTTTATTTATAAAATATTTGAAAGACATGTAATAACTTCCTTCCACTTTATATTCACATACTACTTTGTGTTGGTCTGAACCATAAAATCCTGATAAAATACTATTAGGTTTGTGGTTCTAGCATGACAAAATGTGCAAAATTCCAAGGGGTATGAATACTTTTGCAAGGCACAGTATACTTACATAAAAAAAAAAAAAAAATTAAAAAAAATCAATACATATATTGTTAAATATATTGCAGAAAGGAAAAAAATGGCAGCATTCCTGCTCGTATTGCTATTTGTGAAATCACTCACTTGGGTGCTGTCAAAACAGCTCACAATTGCTTCTGTGGCTGCTTTTATGTACATGTGTGCCGGCTCCTCCGCTGTCTGTTGCATTGCCCGAGCTTCCAGTTTACAACAAACTTGGCTGCAGCTGAGGCCTTGGTAGAAGAATGTATTACATCCAGGAAAAAGAAAGAGTAAATAAATATAGAGATGATTTTGGAATAGGGTGTAGAGAAAGCAACACCATATTTAACAAAAAAAATATTAAACAGGGTGATTGACATTTGCTCTTCTTATAGCTTGTGTGATTTGTTTAGACTGAATAACGACTCATGCACACAAATTGAGGGTCAAAGTACAACCTAATGGACACAGTATTGATACATTCATGGTGCCTATCCGGGTGGATAACGCAGAAAAAGCCTGGACACCTCTGTTATCCTCTCCTGCGCCAAATGGCTACAAAAATGACCGTCAACAATATCGCTAAGAACATGGATGCATGTTTTAGTAGTTACAAAGTCTACTGCTGTACATTTATTTATACAAAGACATGAACACATACAAAACTTTACATAGCTACCTCAACATCATGGCACATTACTTACGTTGTGATAAGACCTGCTAATTCCAAATGGGAAAAATGGAATGATTGCAAACCAGATAAATGAGACCAGAGCTTTTAACTGTTCTATTTAAATGATGAGGACTAACTCAAGAAGATCACATTAAAGGACTTAAAATGTTAAAGTCCAGTTGTAAGATTTAAAAAGGCTAACACCATAAAGATGTGCAGGTGTCATCTAAACTGAATTCAGTGTAAAATGGATATATGAAAAGGTAGGACTCAGAACTGAATCAGTAGACAGTCATTTTGGGTTTGATCAGATATTTTCTTTTTTTATTTCAGGAGAAAAAAAAGACTGGAATCTCTTCATGTTTTTTGAAAATATTTGGAATTAGTTATTTACCCAAACCTAAGTGACATCTAAAAGGGAAGCAAAATATTTGGTGAACACACATAAAATAAGAACAATTTGTGTGTTTTTTTTGCCTCAATTTTGTACTAAAACCTTGTTTTCTACCTCTTCGTGTTGTATGTTCGGGTCCATTCTAATGTGTTAAATTGGAGGAGCCACATATTCAGGGTTGGTGTAGGAGAAACCGAGGAACTCGTCTTGGTCCAGGTTCATGATGACAAGCTTGTCTGTCGGCGTCAGGTCCACGGCCATCTTGGTGAACTCCTTATCAAAGTTACAGGTGTCCCGACGGTTTCTCTGTGAGAGGTTTTTGAAAGTTGTGGATGGAACAATGGAAGGGAATGGAGATACAACAGTGTAAAAAAATGAAAAATATTGGAGGGGGTTGGAATGAAATGTGTGGAAAGAAGAGAGCACAGTGACGTTAAACAACTCACAGTGGATTATCGACTTTTAAATCAACTTAAATTCTAGAATTGCGCTGCTCATGGTGGCAGCATGATGGAGGAGCTCTTTTAGGTTACTTATGATTCATTCTTTTAGTAGCATTTAGTTCATAAGTTTTTTGGTTTAGGCGTGTTTGGACAATTATTCCCTCTGCTTTTGTATGTTATGCAGCTGGAAGGATTTTTACTCTTATGTTTTTTTTTTACTTTCAGACAGTTGTTTTGATATGAAACTGTGGCAAACAGATTGTTTTTACAACTGAGAACAGCTGATTAGCATCTCAAAAGCCCAAATAATACCTGAACTACAATCTCAAATCCCAGAGGAGTTGAAAAGGAGGCTTCATAGATGCAGAGCAGGACCAAAGAGCAGAGAGAGAAGAAGAGGAAGTTCAAACTACCTGTTCCATTGATCACAATGGACAAGGATCATATCCCTGAGTCCAACATCTCTCAGTCCAGCTTTCTAACTATACGGCCAGACAGTGATTTAAACAGTAGTGCAAAAGCTAATGAGGTGGATTTGCAGTGTTTGCCAACAACTGATGGTTTGATCAAGGGCACGGTATTGTGAAATATAGTCTTTGCTGCTTCGACATTCAGGTGTTAGCATGTCATGACAGTCATGAAACTTTCACACAATAGTCTTCAGTCAGAGGCCTCTTCAGATTTGTTGCAAGGCTGACTGCTACCGGAGATCCTTCCTGCCCACAACATCACCATCAACATTGACTCTTTGACTTGAATGATATAAGTTACAACATTTAATTTACCTTCAAGAAAAATGATGTATTTTTGAACTGAATTTGATCTGAAATGAAAACCACAAGCCTGACAAAAAAAAAGATGTTTGTAAAGCATGATAAGATCAACTGTAGGTTATCTGGGGATTTCATCTTATAAGGTATTAAAAATGTATGTATTTCTTTTTATTAATGTTGTAATGTGCTTTCAGGAAAACCAAAATCCTAACTTCTTACCTCAGGTGCCTGAGCTAAAATAAAAATGCTTTGCTGCATGAAACAATGAAAAATAAACATCAAGACATAACTAAGTGTGATAAAAGACTCAGTGTTTGATATTATGGTGCTATAGAAAGTATTGTTCAGTTGTGGGTTTTAATATAAACAGCATGGCTCTCCACCTAGGGTAGCATCTCATGTGGGGTGGCACAAGTTGTCTGTCAGTTGGCATCCTAATGGGGTTTTCTGTTGCTTATGATTATGTCCAAGCAATGGGGAGTAGATGTTCCCATGTTGAGGAAAAGGAAAACTGAGAAAATATGTCTAAAGTTGTTGTCTGACTCAGAACTTCTGCTTCAGCACAACACTAATGGATTATTTCACCTATTTTGTAATGAATTTGGACTGCATTTGATCATCTCTACTTCAAGATCTAAATATTGAACTTGAGTACACTTCACTGAAAAAAACCAAAAAAAAACTGCTGTTTTTCACATCAAACTAGTTTCAGTGCTAGACTGGTGCTAGTGGTTGGTTTCACCTCCACAACTTTTTGTTCCAAACCCAACTTTCTTTCTCAGCACTGAGAGTTTAAGAAGGTCAGTATGCCACATTGAGGTGCACTTACATCTCATACTTTTGTATTATTCAGTTGACACTATTTGTGCTTCATTTCTTAAAATACTGTTGGCCTTTTAACAAACATGTAACATGTTTATCAACTATTTTCCAGTTTGTGACAAGCATGAAAATACTTTGTCACACAGACATAGGGACTGTGTGGAATAATATTTGATTCATATTTATAAAACATTTATAAATTAAATGTATATTGTGAACATAAAACAAGCAATATTCTTGCAAGAACTACTGTTGCCAATAGGACTGCTTATAAAGACGGTTAACTGCTTAAGTGGTACCAGGTCAAAGTTTTACATTATGTCTCAACGCAATGTGAAGTGCTACTAAAGAAGTCCTCACAGTTGCATGTATTTCCAGGAAATACATTACTTACCTCTATAATGCCTTGTATCTCTTTGTGGAGGCCTTGGAAAACATATGACCAACAACATCAGAGTGTTTCGACTGTGTGACAAATATTATAATGTCAAAGCAACAATGCCAAACGATGGCAGACACTGAAGAGGATTTAGCATAACAGCTGCAGTTTGATGGTTGGAGTGGGAACTTGAGAGTTGTCTCATAGATGCATGACCTCCTATCCTGATGATATTGTAACATTATGCAGAAAAATCTCATCTAATCTAATACAATATAATACACAGTGCCTAGGATAAATTCTCATTTCTATTAAACTTTTTCCACATTTCATTACATTTGCTGGATTTGCATTCAGCAACTCTAAGTCATTACTTTGTAGAAGCATTTTTACTGCAATGCATCTCTAAGTCTTAAAGCCTGTCTCTACCATCTTTGAAAATCTAGAAATGGGTTTCTTTGCCAATTTTTGTTGTTGTTGTTGGTTTTTAAAAAAAATCTTGCCTCAGATTTCAGTTCTAGACTTTGACTGAGCCATTGTATGTCTAAACACTCTGTGTTTAGGGTCATTATCCTGCTGGAAAGTAAACCACCATCCCAGTCAACATGTTTCCTTCTGGGAATGCCCTGTATTTGGCTCCATTCATGGTCCCATCAGCTTTCCTGTCCATGAAGAAAATCCTCTCCACAACATGATGCTGCCACCACCATATTTCACTCTGGAGAAGGTCACTTCTGAAGCAAGTTGGTTGATTTGAACTTTATCTCAAGGTGACAAGGTAAAGAAAACAGAATACAAATAGATGCCACAGTTTTTAGATTATTTCTAAAAAATGTTGACATCAATAAGTAACAGAAAAATCTTGTAATTTTAGGAAAATTTTAGTTTAAAGGTGGCACCAGGAATATGAGCTACTCTCAAAACTAAAGCATTCAAGTATCTGATAAGAGTGTACAGACGTGTACATATGGGAGATCCCATATACAAGCAATCAAGTAATGTAAATACTGAGAGCACTTTGAGAATATGAGATAAAATTTCCAAGGCAACATACTGTAAATCAAGAGAGGAGAGAGAGAAACTCGAGAGACTGTAGAACAGACAACTGTGACTCAGAGCAGGAGAGGAGGGAAATGTGTTTGTGTAGCAGTAGTAGCAGAAGGGTTCTCCTGGACAGGGAAGTGTCATTGCACATTTCGCCTCAGTAGGCATGTTGTGTAGGAAAAAAGGAGCAAACAGGCTGTTAGAAATGGAGGGGGGAGGGGCAGAGCATTCTGGCTGCAGTAAATAAAAACGGCAGTCTTTCGATTCATATTCAAACACACTAAGAATGTCATTCTGACATAACTACAGCTTACAGGGGTTAAATATGCTAGATGCTCTCAAACTACCAAGAAGACGTTGGCATCCTGCCTAAAACATTGTACTTTCTCATGAGCAGCAAAGGAGATGAGCACAGGGAAAGCCATACTCGGGAAATTTGCCTTGTGGTGCATTATATTTCCAACATAGACATTCTTGACTTCACATTTGATAGCACTAATTAATATTTTTTATTTCAGTGCTCAGTCTAAATATTCTACATCGTCAACTTTAAAGTACATACCAGATGCCAGCCTAAGCACACCCTGTCCAAATCTCCCTCAGAAAAAAGTGAACTCCTCTTAAGGAGGCTTCTGTTTTCTTAAGATATCAAAAATGATATGGTATCTGTAAGCTATTCAGCAATGGCCTGACCCTGTAACCCTGAGGGCCAACTAGATCACTTGTTATGACCTTCCTCGTTCTTTGCTGAGGTCTCATCAGCTTTTAAGGGTAATTTGTGGACTAACTTGACATTAAGCAGATGGAGATGATATGAATGTTAGGTGTGTTTGTAAATCTCGGAAGTAATAAAAGAAGAATCTGGAGATAAATCCTGACAGAAAATTTACTGTATTTTGTTACTGAACCAGTGGGTGTTTTGTTCAGCTGTAGGGGGACACAGGGGGCAACACGAGGGAACGATGCCAACAGAAACTAATTAACACAGCTGTGGTTCATTTCTAATTAGTTTCTACCTCTTTCATGCAGCAGCAAGCTGGGACCTGGTTGGAGCATGACAGCCGATGAGCCCGTTGGGCCACGTTCACTGCCAGGCATCCTGCATGCATTTCCTTGCAAAGGGAAACAACATACTGACAGAACACACAGCTCTATGTTTCAACTATTATCCTTTCAACTCTATGCTACTAGAGATATTTTAAAGAAGAACTCTTATCCACCTTCTTATCTATGTGCAAATAGATTTTGGGGCAAATAGGTTAAAAAAAGACGATTATTTAAAGGGATTTTTCATAAAACTATTTCTGATGAATCCATGTAAAAATCGGTTTCTAGAATTTTCTTCTTTTGGGCTTCTTTGCTGTTTGCTTACATCTTTTCACCTAAAGGTATAGCATGCTTCTTACAGTGGTTTCAAAATAGATATTTTCTCAAAAGACGGAAAAAATGGAAGCAAAACAATCTATTTTTGTAAATTCTCTTACAATAAAGACATCAGATCATAAATAAATATTACAACTGGCATTTCATGATTGCTAAGAGAACTGGGTTTGAGATCTGATCCCTCTCACCTCAGTCTGTGGCCTTGGAAAACTTCACTGCAGTCAACATGTGCCTTGTTAAAATTCCCTGGCATTCAAGAGCTAAAATTTGCAGTCCTGCATCAATGGATATAATGGTTACCACTATCAAGGTAAACCAAGGTTTTAAAAACTGCTTAGATGTTACATCTTACTCTTGCTGTGGTCTGGAATTATTCAAATGAGATGCCGAAGAGACTGACGGAGTGTTCCGGGCTATTTCTGCCCGTATGGAGCATAAAGTAATACAGTAGTGTTACTTCTCCATCTGGTGCTGTGCACTGCCAAGCAGCTAACTAAAAGAAGGCTACATTACAATTTCCTCACCTATTAGATAGACATATTTGGCTGTTTGGAAGTATGTTTGGTTGAAAACAACAAGTACAATCATGATGTGAAAACTCAAGAATCTCCGCAGATCATTCCTATCAATGAAGTGTTACTTAAAACAGGTGCTGCCAACTTACCAACTTGGTTATTTTATTGGGCGAGTATTCAGATCCCTTATATGATGTATTATTTTATATATATTATGACATTTTTCAAAACTGCAGCATGTCTACTCCCAGTGGTGTTATTGGTTGTGATCTGATGTATCCTTCTTACTCTTTTCTATTAACAAAGCACTCACCCAGTTGTCATACAGCAGTATCTCACAGCAGGAGATGTTCACTTGCCAGGGTCTACATGCAAAGGAATCACAGATATGCTACAAGCTGATTTTGTCATGGCTTATGGTCTACTGAACCTTCTTGAACAACAAACTAAGAAAAAAAAAAAAAAAACTCATCTAAAAAAGTAACTCTGCCAGAGTGCCTCTTTTGGGTAACTTTTTCCAGCCCCAAACCCAGATCAAGATGGAAGGTTGAAATTATGACAAAAAAGATGCTGTTCTTATGTTAGTCTATGTGAGCAAGCTGCCAAATGTTTTAAATGACAGTATTATAACTGTAAAAATCAATATGCTATAATACTTCAGCAGCAGTAGGGATGATTTACTGCTTAACATAAGAGTAATAATATTTTAATTTTTAAGAATTTTTTTTTAATGGCGATATATTTACAAGGTCAGAAGAGAAGCAGGTCAGCCAGCAAGCTCGATAATTTTAAGTCTTTCATTGGACAATATTAAAAGGAATCAGTAAAGTACAACGGTGTGACGTGTTTTCATGAACACTGCATTAGCACCACATGTGTACTCTGCTGCACTCACCCTTGAGCCTGTTCTCTGTCTCACTCAGTGGAGTAGGAAAGAAGGAAGAAAGTTGGCTCTGTGTGAAACACTGTAAAATGAAACCAACAAAAGAAAAATAACAGCACGCAACTGTTGATGTCATTTGTTTGGTAGTTTGGCTTCATTGCTGAATGCCACCACTTTATAGACAATTGTTAAATTTTTTTCAAAATTTAACAATTGTTAAAAACAAAACAAAATGGTGTTGTCCTGGCAAAGGTAGCTTATTCCGTCTTGACACAGTAGAACACACTTTAGGCATCATCCATAAACTATACAAAACTTTAGGGGAATGTAAGGACATTAATTTGCTTTTTCCAACTGACAACTGGTACTTCTCACAATAATTAATTATTGTAAGTGAACTCTTTAACTTTTATTTCAAGAACTTGTAGTGTCCCACAAGCTGTTTTCCAAATAAAATATCAAATAATGGAATAATGTAAGATAGACTTAGGTAGGGCTTTTTTTTTTTATTTCTTCTTGTAATAACAAGGCTACCATATTTTAAATAAAGCACAAGATTAATACTTCTGTATTTTTGGCTCTATATGTTATTCTCTTTCACAGCTTAAGAATCCCAATGATTTTGATGAAAAAAACAATGTTGTGTAGCCTTCCTCTTACAGACTTGTAGAGGTTAACAGTTTCACTGTTTTCTACCATCAAAATCACCAAGTACACAGAGTACAGAGTGGTAATTTCCCTTTCAGTGCAGCTCAAAAACAGAGAATAATTTTTGTTTCTTTGGGTTATTCCAGGTTATTTGTGCAGCCTTACTGACTCATTTAAGTTTTTCTCAAATCAGAACCTTTACATGCACATTTGCAAAAACTGGGTGCACTGAAATCTCACTGTCACTGTGAAATACTCTTAGAGAAACCTTGCAAGTTTCCATTCATATAGATGAAGTACGCTGGAAATGCTAAGTGCTGAGTGCACTACTCAATACTCATTCCTCAGGGTAGCAGTTAAAGCTGTTATTTATCTGATGGGTGAGCTCATATTCACATGGTGATAAGCACGTCTGCACTAAATTTCCCAAGAAGACTATTTGCATGTTTATTTATCAACCATGCATGTACATATTAACACATACAGCTGCCAGCAATGTAGAGCAGATCATAATGTGCTCCATCTCAGCTGGCCTCAGTTGCAGTTAATGCTGTGAGGCACAGAGAGAAAAAACAAAATCAGCATCAGACAGATGGTGAGATGAATATCAGAGGCCTTCGGTACTGATGCACAGATAGAAAACTCAGAATAAACAGCAGCATTAGTGTTAATGAACATAAGTACCTTTTATATCATTATGTTTTTAGAGACAGTGGCTTTAATGGAGGAACATGACTGTCAGTCTCTACTTTCCTTCCTTCTGCTCTTTCTCTCCCTTCCTGACACCCCTCCACCTCTCTTTCTCTCTGCCAGTCCACGTCTTTTACGTGACGAGAGGATTAGTAGGAGACGCTGTCCGCAGAGGATGCGGGAAGAGTGGGAGGGACTGAGGAAAGGGGAGGTGAAGTGGGAAGGAGAAGAGGGCGAATAAAAAAAGGCGGTATCGAACGCTGACCTGTTTTGGGATGATAAGCGGATGCTGCTTTGTGCTGGAGCTACTGGCTTTAATTTGGGGGCCGCAACATTTGGAATTAATTATCACACACTACAGCAGCTCTGCGCCTTACAGTATACGCTGAATATTACATCCAACCCAATGCAAACTTTATACAGCTTATGTGGTGGAATTTACTGTTGCAGAGGACTCCCTCTTGCTTTATAATAAATCTGAATAAAATACAGCTGCTAGTATGTAGTTAAAAATTGTGGTTTATGTGCTGTGTTAAAGAGTAAAATGTTAATTAGCACTAAATTTAATAAACGCATAAAGTAAAAAAGCAATTAAACCATGTTTTATTGTCATATTGACTTTGTATTTCATATCAATAAGAAGGACTGTGGCGGCTGGTGGCCAGATGCTGCTACCGTGAGATGTCATGCATAAAATGAACACACATGCCATATCTTGTCAATGTGTTTTTCCCTTACCACTGTCCTTCCTGCACTGGTTCATGTGAGCTGTCAGTCAGCTGTGTATGATAGCTCATTTGTCCTAGAGTTATAATTTGAATACTAAAAATGAGGCAATATTAATGAGTTCAAGTCTCTGGAAGTACCAGGCATTGTTCTGTTTAGTGTAACACTATCTTAAAACAATCAGTTGCAACAAGTGAGCATGTCTATCTATGACCTAAAAAGCCTACTGCATGGATGCAGAAAACTAGTAAACTAGCTAACACTTTAAGTTTTTCTATCTAAAGTTAACACGCTACATTCAAGGACACTAACTTTGGAAACAGTATTTTAATTTGATTTGTGCAAATGTGTGTAAACAAAAAATAATGCCCAAAAATAATGCAATCAGTACGTGTTATTTGATGGATTAGCTATTAATGGCGTTTGATTAATTTTAACTACTAGCATTTATTCTTGCCATATCATGAAACCATATCACAACAACCAAGGTTGCTATGCCATAGGAATATCATAGTGGGCACTGACTACACAGCCATAACATATTGAACATAAAAAATGTTGAAAGAATGAGCAAGCACTTTCATTAATGCTGTATGACACTATAGTGAAACTATTTGACAAAATCTGCTTTAAATGTGCATCCTTCCAGTAGAACATGTCACATTAAGGACAGACTCCACAAGCCCATGTGCAAAACAAATGTTCAGCAAATGTCACATCTTTTTATCAGCTGAAGATATATTATATCGATACACAAGCTTAAACAGTGCAGGAAGAAGAATTTTATTAAAATAGCATAGGCTATTCCCAGTTGTTTTCAGCCATTATTCTCAATGACCCCTTTGCTGCATCCAGTTTCTTATTTAATTCACATAGAGGAATTGATCTTCCACTTTGACTGTGAGCAACAACAACTCTTGGTATTTCCCTAAATGCCACACTATTAACTTAAGGTAAAACATTTATCATTTCAGACAAAAACCAAAACAACACTGTGGCTGTTTATGCAAAAAGCTTTTCATTTTGTTGCAATCATCAATAATATTCACAATGCCTAAAGATAGCGGACAGAACCAGACAACTTTCATGCCAAGAAGATTTGATCATTGTGTTTGTATAAATCAAGTTAACTGCCTAAGTTATCGTATGGAAAATGTAGGCAAGGTTTTTAGATGCAGAGGGGATGCTCAGTGGCACAATATGAAGACAAATGAGTGTTATAAATCCTGTATATATGTAAGAAAAAAACAGAATGATTAAATAATGATACATAAAACAATATGGACCTCTATATTGTTTACCTGAGATGAAACAGATTCTGCATAAAAGCACTTCCTGATTAGGATCAAAGGTATTAGAACCATTTTATTGACCACAAGCTCATTTAAGTTGAACCTATTGCATAATAGAGTGTTGGACTCCCTTTGGTGCACAATAACTGTGACCCATCAGGGTATGGGCCTGACTAGATCCTTAAAAGGTGTGCTGTGGAATCTAACTCCAAATGTTTCCATTTGGGGTCTTCATGGCCCAGACTTCTTTGTTCAGCACATCACTGTATTGGTAACAGTGCTTAAGAAAGTAGTACTTGTCAAAGTGACTTACATGTAGATGGTGGGACCGAAGTTCACTTGTTCAATTGGACTAACCGCAAGGGAAATTTGGAGACCAAGTCAACACCTTAAAACCGCAGGACTCCTTAAACCCTTTCTGAAGCACTTTTGCTTTGTGGCGTAGTTAACTGACTTGTGAGAAAGGCCACATTTATCAGACAACACTGTTTCCATATAAAGGTATAGTATTTGTAACAGTGCTTAAGAAGGTAGTACTTGTCAAAGTGACTTCCATGTAGATGGTGGGACCAAAGGTTTCCTAGTGGAACCTGACCCAATCTATCACACTGCTTCTGCTGGCTTCCCTTCTTCACATCATGTATCCAAATGCCATGTGTTTTCCAGATATGTACGCACACATCCAACCATTCATGTTGCACAAAAGAAAAATTGACGACTTAAAAATGGCCACCTTCTTCTATCACACCATGGTCCAGTCCTAGTGCCCACATACCCATTATTGTGGTGGAGAGGGCTTTGGCATGTGAACTCTGACTGATCTGAGGCTATGCTGCCCTGTACACAGCAAAATGCAATCTACTCTGACACCATTCCTATCAGAACCAACTTTTATGTCTTTTCAATGTGAGCTGTGGTAGCTTGTCCATGGTATCAGACCATGCTCAGTCTTTGCTCCCCACCATGACCAGGGTCACAACTGTTCCTTCCTTGGACCTCTTTTAAAAGAGACTGACCACTCCAGACCAGGAAAACCCCACAAAAGATACAGTTTTGGAGATGGTTTCACCCAGTTGCCACATCAGCTTTGAGGACACAAATGATCACTTGCTGCCAAATATTTCTCTTCTGCCAAATAGTCAGTGTTATTCACTTTACCTTTCAGTGCTCATAGCGTTGTGCTTGATCAATGTATGTTACTGTAAGAACTTTCTAAAAATAAACCACGTTATTCACATAGCACAACAACAGATGTCAGCAAGAACCAAGCTTTCTCTACTGGCCTGCCCATAATCTACGTTTGTCACAAAATTGAAATGATAGCTTAATCATTGTGCAAAAGGTGCAACAGACAAAACAAATTAACTTATACCAAACAAAATTTAAAAAACATGCTTCTAGAATGGTTTTAAAATGGTGATCTGGCCACTCCCAGTGTGGAAAACAAATATACTTGTTGTTTCAAAGCAATTTGAAGCGATCAAGAATTATTGGAAATCAGTTGGTATTGGAGGGTTATTGCTATCAGTGACACCTACAATAATGTGTGAAACACTGTGACAGTCCCATTATTTCAGTCAAGCTACAGTACTGGATCATCCCTCCAAACCATTTAGTTTGGGTATATCAATCAATTCTACAGGTACAGGTATATAAAACAGAGCATCCAAGCATTCAGACTTGCTTCTAAAAACATTTGTAAAAAATGACTTCCTCTCAGGACCTCGGTGAATCCTAGTGTGAGAACTGGATTTCTTCTCAAGTATTCCACAATATTTCCTAGTTAACTATTAGTTGTATCGTAACAACCAGCCGCCAATGGATCTAGGGTAATGGAAACATGTTCTTTTGAATGACAAATCATGCCTCTCTGCCTGGCAATTCAATGGATGAGTCTGGGTTTGCCAGGAGAATTTGCCTGACTGCCTTGTGTCAGGTATAAAGGTGTGAGGCTGTTTTTCAGGAATTGTGTTTTAGTGAAAGCATTTCTTAAAACTTCCACGTACAATTTCATCCTCCTAACTTTGAGGGAACAGCTTTGCTACGTTCTTTTCCAGTTCCAACACGACTGTGCATCCAGTGCACAAAGCATGCTCGATAATGATATGAATGAGAACATTTGGTGTCAAAGAACTTGACTTTGCTAAAGAGACCTTGACCTCAACCCGACAGAAGACCTTCAGAATGAACAACATCAGTGTCTAACCTTACGTATGCAAATCTTAAAGAATTGTTAAAAAAAAAAAATCCCCGTAACAGTCAGAAAGAACAATAGAAAGTCTTTCTAGAGGAGCTGAAGCTAGACAATCTACCATGGAGGAACCCAGCTGATCATATGTTAACAAACAAAATGTGGTGAGTTAACAGAAACTGAACAACAGAGCCATTAACTTTCCACAGCCTGAAGCTATCCTACACCAAATGAATATGCCATCACATTTTCTTACCATTTTTTGAAACTGTCAGGTGAAAAGGTTAGAAACTCAGCTCACCTCAAACTTTTTCACAATTGGAGCATTACTGTCTCCCACTTGGCTGCCACAGAGACTGCAGATTCATACAGTTGGAAAGATATGACTGACCAAGGAACCACACAGAGCTACTAAATTTGTTGTGTTGACTTTGACACAAGGAGGATCAATTCTAGGTCAGCTTGACATCTTAGCTTCTAAATTTGGCAAAAATTTGTTCTGAAACATGTGGCTTTCTAGATAAACATCCCTTCCTGAGAACAAACTGTGTTTCTTGCCAAAAACAACTTATTCTTACACGAATCAGCCAGAAACTATAACTCAAAGTTAATGGTGTCCAAATCTTGCTTGCTATAAATTTTTCTCCTACATTAATGTACCGGTCAACCTAATTAGCACTGTTTTTATCTTTAATTGAATGGATTTCACTTCCAGCTTGCATTCACTAGTCTCTCAAACACTGCAGTGGCAGCACTGCAGATTTAGCCTCCCCATTACATTTTACAACAGCCCAGTCAAAAATCACTGCATGTAATTTGTGTCCATGCTGCTTGTTAACACTATAATGTGCTACGGGTAGTAAATGGTGCAGGGTACAATTATTAAAAAGGAACTGTGCAGGCTGTCAGAGTAGCAGCATAACAGCTTGTACGGTGGATTGAGAGCAGCTTTAGAGGCAGCGAGGAGCGCTTGACTGGCTTAGCAGGGTTGTGTGTATGTAGGCCGTGTTCTGCATGTTATTTCCTTGAAGTCATCAGACCTACGCTCCCCCATCATAGAAAGGCTCTTATGATAAGTGGCAGCCATGAAATATGCACAGCTTACTCTAGCTGCCTGCCTCGTTTCAGAGAGCTTTGCTTTGCATTCCTGTCTGTTCCCTCCACCTTTTCCTCTTACCACTCTCCCTTTCTAACCCCTTTCCTCCCTCATTTCTATTGGTGAATTTCCTTTCTCTTTTAACAAAATATTTTTTTCTACAGGTTTGTCAAAGACCACCTTTTCTTTCATCTTCTATAACCCCAATCTTTACATGTTGGGTCTTTCCTTCTTCATTCTCTTTTACAATCACATCAGCTTGTTTTCCAGTGGCAACAACAGTGTTTGTGAGTTTGACCGTGTAATGAATACCAGCTACAACAGTGAGGGATGCAGAGAAGCCAACACCCACTCAGCAGATATGCACTGAAGGACAATAAAATATACAAAATAAACTTGAAAAGCACAGTTTTGAATTGTTTATTTAAGGAATGTCTTCTATTCTAGGAATACCCCAAAAAGAATTTAAAAAATGAAAAAAAGAGGAAATTTGGCACATGGGAAGCATTGTAAAAAGCATATTCCTTCATTATATAAATCTTCACACACAAAAATCATAATAGTTTAGATCAAAGCTTTGGAGTACTGCTATTACAGAAAACATAGATCATCATAATATTTTGAAAGTGAGTAAATTCTAAGTGATAAAACTTTTTTTCCATGCAATGTTTGTTTTATCTTTGCCTTTTCAACAAAAAAAGATGGGTAGAAAAAAAACCACACCAATCTTCGAGTAAGAACTCTTACAATACTGACCACGTGTAGTTATATGCATATAAAGACATTTGACAAAGTCATATATTGGTGCATAACATATCTTTATATTTGTCGTGTTGAAATTAAGCAGGAAATGAAAAAACTGACAATGTAGCTAAAGCACAGGTAATGAACACAGATTTAGACTGACATTGGCATGAACATACAGTAGATAAATATTCTCAATCATTATTATATTTAACATTTGAAAAGATGTAAAACCAAACCTTTCCACTGCTCTTGATATTTGTAGCTCTTGCTTTATTAGTACCTTAAATATCAAATTCTTACCTTCCAAAGCATAAAAAAAAAAACATTGTTTGACTGATCGCATAGACTAGATTTGAAAATCTTTGTAAGAAGAAAAGTCATTTCAACAAGAGCTCGATATTACAGTACTTCATCTATAGATGTTACAATGCCAAAAAGATGCATGGTGTGTTCCCTAGTTGGTGATGACTATCATGTGTCATGCTTTACAGTATTCATAAACTAGCTGTCTGGACCAAATGAGGGACCAGTACAGAGGTGGATCTATGTACACACACCAAATTTCATTCAAAAACTGTATTTGATCTGAAGAAGACAAAAGTAAAGTTGGACATAATATGAACGCAAAAAAGCTCAGTTAGTCTGTACAGTGCCACATGCTCAATCAGTCACTTCCCAGTAATACAAAAAGCCAATAACGATGATGATCAGAGTAAATGTAGTAATGCAAACTTTTAAGGACAAACATTACATACTTGTGATGGCAACAACAGATGACTATATAGGACTGTGTTCAGTTTACTGGATTAGGATCTGGGAATGATATTTGCAAGATAGAAAGCCAGTGGAAATTTACTGTTGTGCTGCTTATCATTATTAGAATCACAACCCAATAACAATGTATTTCTTTCTGATCTATGTATTCAAACACTTTAGGAAAATGTTCACCAACAGAAATTTCACATGTAACACATGTACCTCTGGTCTTATCTGGTCTAAATCATCAAGATTTGAAATAAAAATGCTGAAATTACCTTTCATAAATTCTTTAGATGCTTGGCAGCCATATTGGATATTGTATGTGCGGTGGCTCACTAAAAGCTGAATTTTCATGTTGGAGTTTGAAATATTTCTCTGTGCTGGAAGTTAAAAATTTGAGCCTCCAAGTGTAAATCCTACAAGTGATTATTTTCAAATTTTGAAAAACAAAAACAAACAAACAAACAAACAAAAAATAGCCATCTGAATCCAGTCTTGTGAACATCTTCATATGAGCAGGGTTTGAGAACAATATTTATTTGAGGACTTTGAACCTCACCTAATTTAGATGAATTATCTGAAAAAAAAAAAAAAAAAAAAAAAAAAAAAAAAAAAAAAAAAAAACCTCTTTGACTTCTGAATTTTCATGTGGAGAACCATGAATACAAATTGTTTTGGTTTTAAGGTTTGTGAACTAAACTAAGAGCTACTAGCATTTGAGTTGCTTACAGTGCTAACCCAGGACTTCTGCAAAGAAATCCCCAGATGAAAAGGTTTTTGCACACTCTGTGCAATCACTAAATCATTATCAGGGAGACTTGAGCTCTTAAGAAAACACTCTGAGTTTCAGTCCACTTGCACATCAACTCTGGTGTGGTTAGTTTACTGTAAGAAAGCGACGCCCTCTTAGCTAGCAAAGCAAAGAAAGAGAATTAGCCAAAGAGAGGAAGTGACATACAATTTATGTCTATAAATCCTTGCAATAAATTCTTTGTGTAACTACAGCAAAATGTCATAGTCATTTATGGTCTCTTTTTCTGTAATGCTGCATTTGTCTCATGTATACAAACCAAAATGATCAATAGCTCGCTGCCTCACCTGCTGCTCATCCTGCGCAGCTTCTTGGGATACCCGAAATTTCGCTTTTTGGAGCTAGTTGGAAGTAAAGTGAACCAAAAATAATTTAGGCTCTGTTTTGGTAGTTTTCTTTGAGTTTTCTTTGACTGGACAAATTTTAATGCCAAGCAGAGCTGCAAAGATACAATCAGACACAGTGTGCCGTTTTTGTTTGATGTGATTCCAACCTTACTGAGGAATTGTGTTAACATTTTTTAGTTCTGATCAAAATAATAGAGGTAGTGATGAATGAGTAGCCCCATCTTTTATGACTGTATGGGCATTGCATATGCATGCAATTGCATTACATGTTCATATCTCTCTCTCTCTCTCTCTCTCTCTCTATATATATATATATATATATATATATATATATATATATATATATATATATATATATAATATATATAATATATAATATAATATATATTATATATAATATATAATATATATAATATATATATATATATATATATATATATATATATATATATATATATATATATAAACATGTAATGCAATTGTATGCGTGTGTATTGCTCATACAGTCATAAAACACTATATGGGACAGTCATAAAAGATTATATATATATATATATATATATATATATATATATATATATATATATAATTTTGTTTGTTTGTTTTTCTGAAATGTATCTTTTTATCACTCAGAACAAAGGTCTTGCTACATCTTATGTCTTCTTTTTAAAAACTCAATGTTGTGTGCAGCTCAAAAATACAAAAGTGAATCCAAATTTCCATCTTCCTCACTTTTCCAGATTTTATGGAAATTATGATTTTACACAATAAAACTAGTGAAGACCACTTTGTTGTTGAAAACTGTTTTGCAAGGTGGTCCAACATTGCTTTCTCAATTTCTGGCCTTAGATCAGTTTATGACTAAATAATTCAAAATATGCTAAACTGATATGAGCAGGAGGTGGTGTTGCAAACATTCCCCAGATGAGTAAACGTAAGCAAGGACAGGTGTAGGTGTCTCTGTGTTAAAAAAAACAACAAAAAAACAAACAAACAAAAAAAAAAAACAAAACAGAAAAGGGGTAAATGTTCACATATAAGCCTCATGCACACTTGACAAAATCCAAATGTGCACGTACACACAGACACACACACACACACACACACACACACACACACACACACACACATACACACACACACACACACACACACATATATTGTAAACAGATGTCCAGGTATAGGTATCATGCATTTGTAACGTAAACAGAAAGGCTTGTTTCCTGCAGTGGTTAAATACTTAACAACACATCCGATCAGAGTAGAAGAAAGAGCGTTATTTAAATAATGACCTACTTCAAACCTTCCAATAACACTAAGTTCCCCAACAGCATTTTACCTTTATGATCCAATGGGTGGAAAGCAATAACATGCATTTAGAATCAGATATTGGAGGTGTAAGTATGACTGTACATATGATGGCTTATTTGGGTAAAACAAGGTTTTGTAAGATGACTTACAATAGAACAAGTAGGAAAAAAATCTAGAGAAATTCCTAATAAAGAAACCCATGCAAGTATGTGAAGCATTCCAGTTTTAGATAAGGATAAACATACAGACACTCATACAGGTATATACTCATTAAAATGCACATATCTAATTAAAATGTTCAAGTTTCAACTCCCCAAAAATAAAATAAAAATCTCAAAGGTCAGAGCTGGTTTACACAGGAAATATGCAACTGTTTTCACACTTGGCTTTTATTAACCAAAATTTACTGATATATAGTAGTAAATAGTAATTTTTTCCTCCCTATTTGACTGTCAGTTAAATTACTCTTCTGTGATGTAAATATGACCAAGAGGATTTTTAAAAAAAATAAATTCCTGTTTAAATTGGTTTTTCAAGAGCAATTTAAGTGTCCAATTATTTTTCTGTCCTTGTTTTGTTTATGTGCTGTTAATTAAAGACAAATTTTTGTTCACACCACAAGAAACACAGGTGAACAATGATTCTAAAAAGCTTGGGGTGAATCAGATTTCCATGCTTTCTCTATAAAAATTTTCACTGTATCATGCATATCTTTATAATACAATGTTTAATACACTGATGGTATACTTTTGTTTTAACTATGCTGTAGCAATAACTTGACAGCAAAAGCATAAAGAATTAATTTATATCTACAGTGTCTTACAAAGTCTTAGTAACAACCAAAAACACCAATGCATTTTATTGAGAATCAACTAAAAGTTAAAGTACTGCATTCTTTCACAGCTGAAAAAAGTGATAGATGGTTTCCGAATATTTTTAAAAATAAGTGTGGTGTGCATTTGTATTCAGCCGCCTGATATCTTGTAAAACAAAAAAAAAAAAAAAAAAAAAAAAATAAAAAAAAAATAAAAAAAAAAAAAAAGAAAAAAAAGAAAATACTTTGTAGAGTCACCTTTTGTTGCAATTATACCTGCAAGCTTTTTATGGTATGGCTCAACCAGCTTCGCACATCTGAAGATTGAGATTGCTACCCAAATGGCTGAAGTTCTTTCAGATTGGGTGGAGAGCCAGTCTTAAAAATTGTTAATTTTGATATCTCTGACCAAAATACCTTCTTCTACATGTTGGCTGACTTTCCTGCATGACTTTTGGGAAACTTTGAAGTCTGTTTTTTTCCCCAACTAGCTTTCTTCTTGCCCAATTAATGGCACTCAAATCACAGTTGACCTGTCAATCTTTCTTCACAGGTTTCTTTCATTTTATTTAGGAGTATCAGATTCAAAGGGGTTTAACACAAAAGCATGCCACACATTTCATATTTTTATTAGTGCTGTCGATCGATTAAAAATTTTAATCAGATTAATCACACTCTAGCACTGTGATTAATCACGATTATTCACAATGCAACTTTGTAAGCTTGAAATGTAAAAATGTACGTTTTCAAAAGATGTTTAAAAAAAGTTTTGTTGTCTTAAACCAAACATCTCAGTTTTCCAGGTTTCCATATTCTGGGAGGTTTAAAAGAAGTTGTTTTGTTTCAAAAGTAATTTAGAAATGTTTACTATGAACTGGTTGTGCTTTGGTGGAGAGATAATTCACCCTTGTAATGAGTAGGCTAAATACTACCTTGGTTTTATCCAAACATTCATCATGGTGTCTTTTTTTGTTTAGTTTTTTTAAACAATTTTTTTTTTAATCTAACAAAAAGGGGGCAGAGAAAAGGAGTGAAACGAACTGAAAATGGGATTCGAAAATGGGATTCGAACTCGGGATGACCGCATCCAGGTCTATACCCTCTGTATACGGGGCACCCGCTCTAACTGCTGTGTTTTTAAAGCCTAAAAAATGTTATGAAATGATACATTTCCTCCCACATTATAACTACGCACTACTTTGTGTTGGTCTATCATGTAAAATCCTGATTTGTTTTAGTAATGTGACAAAGGAGTATCAATACTTTTGCAAGACACTGCAGTTATTAAAACTATGCTTTCATACTTCCAGAACGCTACAGTTCATGCAGTTATGTTTTGTACCTCAGATTGGGGTTAACACAAGATGTGAAAGTCTGAACAACAAATCTGTGCTCGAAGCATCAATGTGTCCATTGATAGCCTGGGTATTTATGTGTGTACTGTGGAGTTTTCTGTGTGTGAGTCCATGTTTCAGTGCGTGGAGCTGAAATCAAGCCTGCTCAGCAGTAGCGGCGGTAGCAGCACTTGCTGGGAACTCCGGGTTGATATAGGAGAATCCCTGGAACTCGTCCTGGTCCAAGTTCTGAATCACCTCCTCGTCAGGGGGCGTCAACACCGGTGGGTTGCGCGTGAAAAAGCGGTCAAAGTTCTCAGCCTCCCGTCCGCACTGTCAAGGAGGGCGGGAGAGGGGATGGATTGGGAAGAGGAAGAGTGGGGATGGACAGGAATGGATGGAGCGGGTGAGGGTAGAAGGAGAGGAAAAACAAAAGAAAAGGGAATGGAACCAAGGTGTGAGATGACATCACTTGGAAATGGTTTCAAATATCAGAACAAGCAAAGTAACTGTGGTGTGCTTGACCTTATGCTCCAAACAGGAGACAATAATGGAAGCACACCTCATTTTTGCTTTCCTTTTTCAAATATTTGAAGCGTATTCTCAAATTTCAAACAGAAAAAGCCTCAAACATCCTGGAGCAATGCACTACATTGAAACGACAACCATGCATGTGTAATGCAAGGTTCAAAAATCTGATATTCAAAATACTACACATTCTTATTTTATTACTGCTGGAGCTAGAATTGGCTTTCTATATATACACATGAACAGTCAGAGTTTTGAGAGAAATATTAGAGTAATTGTGTGTTAATTGTAGGTTAATTAGATTTTGCAGCTGTTGAGATAAACTAAATCAAACCATCAACTCAGATACAAAGGAATAATTTAAATAACTCAAGGTCTCACAATATTTGGCTTCATACATAACTAATACCAAAAATAATTTAGAATTAACTGTTAAGGTTAACCTTCATGATTGCCTTTCAAAGAATGTTTTGGATTTGAATTGAATTCTGCACAAAGGACAGCTTACAATTTTCTTTTCTTTTTTTTTTCTTTTTTTTTTTTGGCACAGCAGTTTCGGGAGAAAGTTATGACCACTGCAAACATATAAAGGGAGCTTACCCCTGAGATGGGCTTCTGTTCATGTACATCCAACAAGTTGCTAGCTCTAAAACCTAGTTTTCCTATGAAAGTGCTTCACAGGGATGCATTTTCCCCATTTCCATCACTATGCCGAGCTTCAATTAACACACCAATGATCTTGTATTCTCCGACAACATTGCCCAGAGGAAAACTAGAAAGTTATTAAATTGTTCTAACGCCAATAAACAGATGAAATTTAACCAGCTGCTTTGAGATTTGGGGATATACAAGGATCAAAAAATAGTTGAAGTTGGGTTCAGATTTTAGGAGAAAGGTAATTGGACTGAAAGTTTTGAAGTATTTTGACAAATTTCGGACTGGTTAACGGTATCAAAGTATAAAGCTATGCTTTCAAAACTGCTAAAAATTTCCATCATATGCTTTCTTTTAGTGAGATGCTCGAGGAAATGCCATGAGAGGCGAGCTTTCTCTGGTTATGTGGACAATATAATAATATACAGCTGCTCCTTCCCAACTTGTTGCTGCACTCTGCCATTTAGCTGGCTGAAATAAGGCCACTACACTTTTTCCTCTCCAACAACACAGGCAAGTTCAGTCTATGGCCTCTACTTGTATTGACATAACACTGGTTTCAGCTTACAGTTTTCAAGCTACAAGCAGCATTTTTGTCAAGTAGCGGACTGCAGGCCTGCTACTTGAGCAAATAGCCTGGCAAATTAGCTAGTTAAATATACAATATTTTTGTACAACCAGCGTGTTATACTGTCTTTTTTCTATAATAAGCAGAGCAGCAAAAAAACAAATACCTTGAACAGCAAGCATATTTAGTTCAACACAAAGACAAAATTTAGCACGTGTTTATATTTTTGCTTAAATCTAATTTTGTCCCTAAAATTTTTGTTAATTTTTTAAGTATAACTAAAATCAATATGAAAAAATATTTTAGCAGCAGTATGAATGACTCTTGCTGCTGTTTTGAATAAAATAGATCATGGTATTTACATTTTATGTCGGCATGATATGATAGAAACCATTTAGATCATTGATATATAGTTAACTGATCCATGCCTGATTGTGACAGGGACAAAGGACTTCATAATAGTGAACATGATAAAGCATGTAACAGAGTTACTTTAGATTAATATTCTTCTTTAGAATTACAATTTAATAGGTTAGTTAGTTTGGCACAATCTTGGTGTTTTTTAAACAGACAGGTCTTTAATCCACACTACATCTGGTGAGATGTTTCTGAAAAAAAATTGACACGGTTTCAAGTGACGAGTGTCACTTTTTTTTTTTTTGTAGTGCACTCCATGACAGGTTTAATTTGAGACTGAACCCCAGAGCATGCAAATAAAACAGAAATATTTAGGAAAACTTTCAACACTGAGAGGACAAATAAAATGTGCAGATGAGATGAAGATGATGGGTTTATGCATGGCAGATGTGAACAGATGGAGAGGCAATGAAGAAGAAATGAACTGACAATCGATCGCTGAGAAGACAGATGAATGAAGACGGTCGCACAGCGATAACTTCAAATGAAACTTCAGAGTGATGGTATGAATATGTTTATGTACTGGGTAAATGGATGAACCAGCCATTCAGCTGGTCTGTTTCTTGGTGTGCGAGTCCTTCACATTCAAAAGTTAATGTGCCTTCGCATCAAGTAGATTCTCCAAAGGCATTGATAACATTTTAAAATCAGAAAACAGAAACAGGTTTTGATCAGCATCAAATATCCCTAATAAACAACATGATAGGGCAGATTTTCAGTGTTTTTAGTAAAAGAAAGTAATACACTTTGTCAAAAATAACACAAATCAAAAACAAACTCCTCTCACTGAAATAGGCCACCATAAAGGATCAAAGAACCTAAACCTCTGCCAAAACTATCCAGAAAAGACGAAAGCTTATTGTTCTTATTAATAGAAAAGAAAAAAAGAGAGGAGTGTGAGACAGGGCAGAGGCCTGAGAGATGATAGGCGTCTAAAAGACGAGATCTAAGAGAAAGAAGAGACAGATGCAGACAGAGAAGAGAAAAGACAGCTTCTGTCTGCACTCACACGAAGGGAATTTACTCTCGATTTGCCTGTGCTGCAACAGCCAGGCCCTCAGGATGACCTCTACTTTAAAAAAACCCCACATGCACACAAATGCATGCTTACACACAGCCGCATTAGTGATCAAGCACACATTCCACCGAACCCCCCCCAAAAAGAAAACAACCCTGCAGGCAGAGAAAGATGCATAAAAAGCTCAACTCAGAGAAATTAAAAAAAAAGAAATTCTTAAGCAGCAAAGTGGCCCAAGGCTGTGAGAGCGTCCGTATATATTTTTGTATGTGTGAGCATTAGGTGATATCATTCTGACTACAGTTATGATCAAACCCATCCTGTCACAGACAGAAAAAAAGAATAAGAAACACACAAACAGAGTTATTTTCAAGACTTTTTTTCAGAAACTTTAAGGACGTGCACCTACTCCCTGGAGGTTTATTTCAAAGCAAAAAACAAAACCCCCCTCTGAGATCATGCAGAGCATATCTGCACCAAATTGCAAAGCACCGATTTTGTGCATGCACAGTAATGTCATAGTGGTGTTATCATCAATCTAATGCTATCCCCCCGGCCACACATCCTTCAGCATCCTTATTATGTGCTGACTTACCTGTGCACAACGTGCCATATAGGAAAGATACAGTGAAAGTTATAGGCAGTCATAGATACAGATGTGAAGAGAACAGGATGTGAGAGTAAAGGAAGACAAGAGGCATAAAGAGTGTTGGAAGTCATAGGAATTAACCTCCTGCTCTCTGCTTAAATGGATGAGGGTGTTTTGCACATCTTGTGTTTGATCTGCACGTCAGACTTACAGCTCTGGGTTTGAATGGGGGCTGCACTTCCTTGTTCTCCAGTTTCTCCCAGTCCATGTAGCGGAAGAAGCTGTGCTCTCTGATATCCCGCTCCCCCTCCGGACCACAGCCCAGTCGTTTGGCTGGATGCTTCGTCATCAGCTGCACAGAAAGGCAAAAGAGAGAGGCAGGTTTGATGCATGCCACTCCACCTTTATCCATCCATATTCTCCACTTCTCCACTGGCCTGGTGGATCAGTGACTTTTCTCTGTCTTCAGGTCTTTATTGTCTGCATACTTGTTCAAGCTTGTTCATTCCTACATGCATTGTTCCTTCACTATCTCCTTTCACCAAATAAATTTTTTATGAACTGTAATTCCACTGCAGTTTGTGTTGTACAATGAACACGTCTGTCAACAGGGGTAGCGCTTAATTTCACTGTCCCATTTGTGCTTAGGCTGCTGCACGAACATTGTTAATATCATCTATGTTAATGTCACATTGAATGAAGATGTACAATACAATGCACAATAGTGTCATCCTGGTCCATTACAAAACCTGCAAGCACAAAACGCAACAAAGAAGTCAACACTTTCAACTTGTAAAATACGCTTGAGTGCTCCCCCAACTGTATGTTATAAGCTTTAAAAAGGTCAATTAAAAGAGAGCAAATATTAGAAAAAAAGTAAATTATTAAATCTATGATCAGAATATCGTAATTTCTGAACTATAAGCTATGACTTTTTTCACACGTTTTGAACACTGTGATGTGACTAATATGTAGATTTTTACCAATGGGTTTCGAAAGGCTGGAGTGCAGCGTGATGAAGAAAACAGTACAAGCTCAAGAGCAAATTTGCCTCAAGACGAAAGTGACATTGAGAGCAATAAGAAAAGAGAGACTGAGGAAGTGTGTGTGAGTCTGTTCAATTCCGACACTGAAGAAGATGACTGTAGTGGTTTTAGAGCGCAGAAGGAAGATGAAGATAGCAATCAATGACTTTTTCTGGAAGGCTACTGTTTTTTTTTTTAAGTAGCGATGTTACTGTAGCCGGTTACAGGCACTGTTTGAAAAAAGCATTTATGGTACATATTTGTGTATGTTACTGGTACGTACTTCATTAAAAGTTTTTTAAAAATTCTGTGTATGTATCTCATATTACAACATGGACACCTTATTGACAAGTGTGGCCAATCTATGTACAATTTTTTTCTTTTCAAAGTCAGTGGGTGTGCTTATATTCAGATGCACTCAATAGTCTGGAAAGTACAGCATGACTTCAGACATATTGTAAACATCAGACAGATCAACACCAAGAAGCACATAACTGTTAGGTGTGTTAAAGACGATATCTAAACCCTCTGAACAGCAATTTTTGTTACTGATTCTTAATTGGATTTAATTCAAGACTTTGACTGGACCGTTCTAATACATGCTTTAAACTACTCCATTGTAGCTCTGACTGAATGTCTGAGGGACCAGTCCTGGTAGAAAAACGTCTTTTGTTGGTTCATACAGGTTTTATTCCAGGCTTTCCTTGTATTTTCCTTGTATTTCCTTGTATTTGTATTTCCATTTTACCAGCTTTAATGTCCCTGCTGAAAAAAAGCATCCCTGCAGAACGATGCTGCCACCACCATTTTTCAGAGTTGGGATGGTATGTTTAGGGTGATGTGTAGTGTTAGTTTTTCAAGTACTCCAGAAAGTTCAGTTCAGGTCTCATTGACCAGAGCACCTTCTTCCACATGTTTGCTGGTTTTCATGTGGCTAATATTCACAAATGTTCTTTAGCAAATCTATGAGGCCTTCACAGAACAGCTGTAATTATACTTAACTTAAATTTCACACTTATGTACTTCATTTACTAGTTAGTTGACCTCTGAAGGCATGAGATACAAAGCCAATTTGAAAGACTGTCCATACAAAACCTGGCAGGTGTTTTTTTTTTTTTTGTTGGTGGGCAGAGCTACTCCCAGGAGATGCAATCATAACTTGTTATATTATAGCAAGAACGCAATTTATCCAGAGGTTAGTCAACCGAACAAATGGAAGTGTGCGCTATAGAAAAGTGCGTGGGGGTACTTGGTCACATTCTTATTTAATGGTACCCCTCTCTCTCTCTCTCTCTCTCTCTTTCTCTCTCTCTCTCTCTCTCTCTCACTCTCTCTCTCTCTCTCTCATATTAAAGGAAACACTGCTTTAAGCAAGGCTCAAATATCTTTCTTTCTGGTTTTTATTTTTACTAATTATGAATGAAAATTTAATCTTGTGACATCATTTAGCTGTAATATAGAATATCTTATAACTACAGGCACACATGGTGTTCAGTTTGTGTCCTGCCGCTTTTGGATTTGTTAGGACATCGTGTTTGTAGCACCAAACCAAGCCAACATAATAGCTGCAGCAGCTCATATGACGCATGTGCATGTAAGTGCTCCTTTGCAATGAAATATGGAGGCAAGTCAGGGTTCAGGAAGTGGAGTGGAAACAGCTTTGATCATTCCTGCTAGGCCCTGCACACATGAACCCAGTAATCAACTATATGTCAGTAAGGATATAACAATAGATGGTCTCTGTTACTGAAAAACAACAATAAGATAATTTGACAAGAAGGCATTGAAACCATAAAACTGACCAATAAAATTTGAGACCATGGTCAAACAACTAAATTCAACCCTAAGGTGGTTCTTGGTCAAGCACTGAGGTAAAAAAAAAATATATATATAATTTTTTTTTTTAACTTAAATGCATGATAGAAAGCATTCTTTTAAAGTTTTGAATGGTAGACAAAGACACATAGTAAATGTACTATGTTAAACCAAGAGAAAGGGTAACAACTGATGACTGCAAAAAAAGGATGTCATGTTAAATTATTTTGCCATGAAATACTGTAAATATTGGATCAGTTTAAGATGGTACTTTTTTAACTCTTAGTGAACATCCCCTTAATATTATGGATGTTTATGCTAATGTTTGAAGGGTCACTTATAAAGTAAATGTTTTCATTAAAGGGAGGCCTACAAGAATGTTTCTATTACAATAACATTAATAATTTTAAAACATCTAACATATCTGACAGCTTATTTTACTTAAAACATACCATTTCAGGTAAAAAAAAAAAAAAAAAAAAAAAAAAAAAAAAAAAAAGAACAAACAGTTATTTTGTTTGTCTTTTTTTAGGTCTTTAGAATGACTTTGGGGAAAACAGAATCAATACGTTTTTTTTTTTGTTTTGTTTTGTTTTGTTTTTTTACATTTTCTGGGTTAGTTTAATGTTTTACTTTATATAAAATGCTTCTGTTTAATAACCAGAATGACTTTAATTTCAGATTTTCCTTAAGAGACACGGAAAGCTCTGGAGCTTTCATAATTTTAAAGTGTACATTATTGACCACTAAAGCATTTACATTTATTGGTTCATTTTTTAAGTTTTTAACTCCATCAAATATTTGCAAACATTTATAGCCTCAGCTAATTTGCAATGCCTATCCCAAGTTGGGCTTTTAGTCACATAAAAACAATAGTATTATAGTAAAACTATAATCATTGTCAAGCCTTCTAAAAGAGAAGGTCTATTGTCCCAGAGACACTTCTTGCAACGCCACCTTATAATTCACATTATGGATCTTGAAACAGATGATTTTCAAAAAAACAGAGGGAAATAATTTGAAGGTTTCATTTATAGTTCATTGAGAAAAATTTCTATCTGGCAAAGTTAGAATCAGCAGATCAAAGAAATAGGCCATTGATACTGGCTGAGAAAACCTCTGTCTCTGCATCTCTGCATTTGTTCTCTGTGCATCTACCTGAAAGTCAACTCCACTTTTTCTTTAATGGAAATTACTTGTAGTGTTTAAAAAGCCAGGGCTCATCTCGTCAAATGCACTGACACAAAATGACTTAACCCAGACAGCTCTGGCAGGGAGCACAGGGAACTTGGGGGTGGACACAGGAGAGCTTTCATGCTCCACTGACGAGTCATTGTCATAGCTATACAACACTGTAATCATAACTAATACATAACATACAGCCTGTGTGTGCCTGACTGAGTGTGCATGAGTGTGTGCATGTATCTTAGTGACCACTGTTTCCATTAATTTGCTGATGAATGACTTTGCCTTTAAATTTAGTAGAAGGGTGTATGACTAATATCAGCCCTGAATAAGTACAGCTCAGCATACTCTACTTTATTTGAATAAGGCAAAGATAAAACAATCTTTGTTGGCTTCAACCTTTCAAAGACAAAAACATGGCTTCTTTTAAATCAATGACATCCACACAACCTACTTCAGACAAGCTAAACTTTAATATTTGCATATCTTTTTAAGCTTTCTTAGATCCATAATATGAGGAAAGATTGCTGTAGAGAGACGATATGATCGGAATAAAAGGACTGAACATATGTTACCACATGCCTGTACTGTGTGTATGTGTATGTATGTGTGTGTGTAGTTTGTTGCGGTCAGTGAAGCTTAGAGTTAGCAGATGAGACAGATGTTTAATAGAGAGGACCGACTCCATTTGTTGTAGTAATCAGGATCCCCTCCCCCACATCCACCCACGGATACCCACCAGTCCAATGCAGCTGAGAGCTGTCGGAGCATCATTTTGGTAAAGGCTGAGCAAACCACACACACTCAGGGGTCTCAGGTATTCACACACACTGTCTGTCCATAGTAGTCTATCCGTGCTACAATTATGAAGGACATTTTAATGTATTATGTTCATCTGTTTACCCCCATCCTCCCTTTTCTTTCTAAATCAACTGAAGAACCTCCATGTTACTCTGTGTGTTTGATAGAGCAAGCTTGTGTGCACGAATGAATACTCACCCCTTTACATATGGCGACAGCTTCCTTAGACATCGACTTGGGATAGGAGACGTGATGCTCCATTATTGACTGAAACAACTCATCCTCATCCTCACCATCAAATGGGGGCTGCAGAAGAGAGGAAAGAGTTGAGAAAGGAAAAGGAGAGAGGTAGCACAAGACAGATAGAGGGTATGCTAAACTTATAGCCATCCTTGGTAAACATGTGGAAAAAGCATTAAAATAAATGCATTTTGTATTGCAGTTGAATAATCTCACACTAAAGGTTTTTAGCTTTGGTACATTTATTTAGCAGACAAAAATCCCAGGACAAAATATATTTGATTTTTAACAAAATCACAGGTGGTCCTATTATTGGCACACCTTTATTCAACACCCTTTTGATTGGAGGATACAAAGAGAGGACTCTTTAACTATTCCTCTTTACTTGGTGTCTCTAGACCATCTGGAGTTTTGGGTCCATTCCACAAGTTTTCTTTAGGATTCAGTCTAAGGTTATGGAAGAAGGTTGATTTTGTGTCTGGTGAATCACTTCTGAATTGATCTGGCCTTGTATCATGTTTTGTATCATTATTACACTGATATTGTGATGACTGACAGCGATGACTCATTTTACCAGATTTTTTTTAAAAAATCTCTAGGTGTTTCAAATAGTTCATGATGACATGGACTGTAGTAGGTTTCTCATGGTCTTTTGAAGAGAAACAACAACAAATCCAAATGGAGTGCTTTCTGCCAAAAAGCTCTATCCAAAGCATGTGGTTTCAGTTAAAGTCCCTGAAAAGCTCAGTTTTATATCCCCCATCACACTATTGCAAATCTGTTTTTCATTTTGATAGCATAGGACGTTATCAAGTAGGAAAACAATGCTCCTTTACATATAACTGAGACTCGGATATAAAAGCAATGATCTAATAATATTACCTAGGCTCATGCGAAGCTATGCAGATGCTTCACTCACTATAGTACGCTAGATGCTTTAAACCTAAGGTGAAACTGCTTGATTAATTCAGCTAATAATCATCTCATCACTTAGGGAACAGCACTGACAATTCATCCCCAAATAGTCAGTTCCTTAGACACTGAAAAAATAAGACGGTGAGTTCCATGCAATAGTAATCCGGTGAATACCACATTCCTGATCCCAGTATCCACACACTATTCACGTCAGAAGCTTCTAGAAACTCTGATCAATCAAAAGATTAACACTAAATTAAAATATGTTTAAATTAAAATTGTTTTAAAATGATTGTGAGGTGCCAACAATTGTACTACTGGTGATTTTTTTCAAAAATTATTTCTTGACATGAATTTTTTTTTTTCAAATACTCAACAAATGTGTTTAGATTAAAGGTTTGGTTTTTCTACATTTTCAATGGAATGTTATGCATCCTCTTTTCTGAGTTTCATACGTATATACATACACTTAACAGTTATAACATCCTGAGAGAAAAAGACATTTAATTATGAAATTTATTTTTAACAACTTCCAACTCCTTGATAAAATCAGTTTTTCAAATCAGTTATCAGGAGTCTTTGCAGTACAAATACATAGTGCTAAAACATTCATGTGGAAGCTTCCATCTATTTCCTTCCTTCCATCTATTATAATATACTTTGTTTCACTAGAAGCCAACACTCTAATTTTCATAAAGCTACAGACTAACCTGTCCAGCCAACATTTCATAAAGCAATACTCCAAAGGCCCACCAGTCCACGGATTTTCCATAAGGTTGATAGGCAATAATCTGAAATTAAACAAGAACAGTGATTATAATCAATAACATTTAATAATCCTAAATACTTAATAAAAGGCCAGATTTTAAAATGAACTCTCTCTCTAACTGACCAAGTTGAATTTGAGTTTTTCAGATTAACGAATCTTTCAAGCACACACACAGACAGACAGAATACCTCAGGAGCGATGTAGTCTGGTGTTCCGCAGAAGGTCTTGGTCGTAACTCCGTCAAGCATATTTTCTTTACACATGCCAAAGTCTGCAATCTTAATGTGGCCTTCACAGTCCAGCATTACGTTATCCAGCTTCAGATCCCTACATTGGTAAAGAAATTGCATTTTGTTACCCTCTGTAGTTTTCTGTTAGCTACAGCTGCACTAATCCAATAAATACAGACATTGTGGTTTTGATTTGTACTTTTCAGAACTATTTCATGAACAGTATGTTTACAGTAGTTCAAATCTCAAAAGCTGTTTGTCTTATTTTTTAAAGAGGGTATTAAATGTAAAATATAAAAATAACAAAATCAAGTGTGTGTTATAGTGAATATAATTAAAAAAAAAACAATCCTCAACTTCCATCTGATGTTTTCACCTTTGCTAACCCTTTTCTAAAAGGGGGAGAGGGTTGCTTCCATTAAATGTCTTGTTTACATTCTTTCTACTTAAATAATGTGCTAAGTGCTTATTTGCTCCTGCTTTTTTTTCATGACAACAAAAATTTTGACTTTGTGACTTTTAATGAAAATGGTCCATTTTAAAACAGACCTCAACAACCTGAAAAACTCATACTTCCTAATTTAAAGCACGGTAGTGGAAGTGTTATAAGTATTGATGACATGATGGCTGAGGCTAAATACAGGCCAGATATTTAATATTTATATCCAACAAATATGGTGAGTGCCTTTTGACTTCCATTTACATTCATGTTTGGATCAAGCAGGAACAGCAGTCCAGCTGAACAATGTACAGGCACTGCTCCATTTCAAAAAAACAAACAAAAAATGACATTTTAAAAACACATGCCACTTAGCCAGAGAATAGAACTGACATAAAGTGAATAATTGAGATCATCTTGTTCTTCTGAAGCAGACTCAGCAGGGGACCAACATTAGGCATGTGTTTTCTATTTAGTAGCTCAGAGGTTTTATATGAAGCAGGTGGATTACATAAATGTACTGTTGTAAGAATGGGACACTTAACTCCTTCTACCTTCCAACAACTTGAAGTTGGAGGGGTTTTTTTTTTTTTTTTTTTTTTAATTTTTTTGGGTATAATTTTGCTCAGTTTTCTACCTTTCCAATTCAGTGAGTTCATTATGGATGTTACCTGTAGATGATGCCCTTTTGATGCAGGAAAAATAAGCCAATGGCTATCTCAGCAGCGTAGAACCTACAAAACAAACACACAAAAAGACAAACAGCAGTACCAATTACAGTGAGGTTGAGAGAAGGTGGGTAAAAAGGGGGGTTAATTTGTGTGTGTATGTGTGTCTGCATAAAGGTCAGAGCTGTCTCTTTAAGGCCAGAGAACAGCTGATAAGATCAACAGGAAGGGCCTCAAAAGACTGACCACGCAAGCAGCCATGTTTGGATGGCAATAGATGCAAACTGTTTATTTATAAAATGCACATAAACAATGTGAGAAGACAATCTGAAGGTGGGTAGGCAGGCACATCTTCAGACTGAACAAGAACAAAGAAAATCTGTTTGATGGCTATTTATTTGAATTTGAAATAAGCAGTGTTTGTTAGTGCTCACAATGCAGGAAGATAAAGTAAGAATAATGTTTAATGGATTATCATTAATTCATAACCATTTTAATCAAATGAATAAACACTGTTTCTACTGAGAAGCACAGTGTTGGTAGCATTATGCTTTGTGAAGTTTGTCCATCAGCAGCATCTGGGAGATTTGTAAGAATGGAAGACATGATGATTGAAGTTTAACAAGCCAAATTTTTTAAAATAACTTTACTTATGACAATGAGGAGAGGTTTCACGAGATAATCAGAGGTGATAACACATTAGATGCTATCATAGACTAAAAGATTATAAAGATAAGCCTTAAAAAGCTACAGTATGTAACTTTTATAAAAAATATATTTTTCCACATATTTGTTGAAACTGCCACTATGTCATGACAATGGTATGAAACAGATTCTCTGTGAAAAAAATCAAGCTCCTCTGCCTTCTCCCAGTGCTCTCTGGAAACAATCAATCAGAGCCAGGAGGTGGGTCTTAGTGCTGTCAATCATCGTGCCTGTGGTGCTGCTCATCCCCCCCCCCCCACCTTGCTCTCTGCTGCGGTGCAGCGAGCAGAGACTATTGTGAATGCTCAGACTAGCTAGCATGACCACCGATGACGACGGATAAACAGTTCTCCTGGAACGGTAAGTTGTTTCTCCGCCATTAGCACATTTAGCAGCTAGTAAATGAGGTTGTGTGACAGCGCTAAGATACTCCTCCTGACTCTGATTGGTTGGTTTTGGTTGGGAGTGGTGGATTTCTTCAGATGGCAAAAGAGGATCAGGGAGGAGGTGGAGGAGATTGATCTTTTCACAGATTATCTGTCTCATGCCATACTGCCAATATATGGTAACAATTTTAACAAATATGTAAAGAAGATATTTTTGATAAAAGTGACATATTCCACCTTTAATATCTTTATACTGGTATTCAGGAGACTGTGCTTATCTCAGACTTGGGGGATATTTACATGACAAGTAGCTATATTCTACTGCGAGCATGCTATTCCACTCACAAACACTATCCTGCATGCTTGCAGAGCAGAAAAGCTACCCAAAAAAAAAATACATGTCTTCATCACAGACACTGAGTGCTTGCATCACACACATACACCTAGTTCTTACAAATGCAGATTATAAGACTAATTAAACCCAAGCTGGTAGCTTCTTTATTGAGAAAAACAGCATCACTGAGCTGTGAAACATCTATAGCATCTGCTGAGGATTGAGATTTTCACATCGATGGCACACATGAGGTGCATTTTCTGTGTACTCACACAGCATGGGGCTCTTTGAACTTGCCAGCCTGCTGTATCTGATACATGAGGTCTCCACCATTTATGTACTCCATAACAAAATACAAACGGTCCTAAGGAGAGAAACAAAAGGGCAGGTGAAGAGAGGAGGGCCAGAAAGGACACTTTTGTCACCAGAAAAAACGGTATCACTCAAAACTTCATCAATTATCCTTTATCACTTTCAACTGTACAAAAAGATGGCAAAAAGAATTCAAATAAAAATATATAAAAGGCCTGTACAAATAATTAAGATTTCATTAAAAGCTTTGCAACACAAAAAATGTTGAGTTTGCCTTTTAAACTGTAAATGCTCCCAGCTGCCCTTAGGTCCCCAAAAGGCTGTTACATGACACGACACAGTACTTAATTTTGGATCAAGGTCTCTGCATTGGCTTGGAGAGAATATTTACTCTAAATTAGCAGTTTTCTTTAATTAAACACTGTTTTAGTTGCTTTGGATAAACAATACGTGGTCGTACTGGTAGATTTAGGTTAGAACATAACACCAAGGATCCTCTCCACTCTCAATGAAATCTGTGCCAAAGCACATATTTTGTATCAAGTTCTCTATATGTTTTATATATTAGTACTGCTGACTAATATTTCTGTTTTGGTCTTGATTAAGCTGTAGGAAGTACGTTGTCATCCATGTATTGATCTAGACACAGCTAAAAAGGTCCCCTGAGGGTAATCTGTCATCAAGAGAAACACCAATATAAAGAACTGAGCCTCAAGGAACACTATAATTTACCTAATTGCTAAAAGATTTGAAACCTTTGATGCTTATAAAAATGCTATCAATTTAACTGGTGCAGGACCTGAACCAATCTTTTAACATTCTACCTTGTGGCATAGAATGGTTCACAATATCAAATGCAGTGCTAAGATCGATCAGGGCAAGGACTGAAAATGGCGAATTACTGTAGGAGGAAAAATGTTTGCCTAGAGGTAGATTGTTTATGTGAAAAAATTTACACTAGAAGTGAAAAGAGCAGTCATAAAGAAAAGAAGGAGGAGGGGGACATAGAGAAGGGGGTGACTGGGTCATTGGAAGTGCAGCCAATCAGTCTTGAAGGGACATCAATTTAAGAACCTATTGTCTTCAGTTATCTACAGAAATTGCCAATATGGTTCAGTATTTCAGAAAATCATTGAGGGATTTGGTTTGGGCCTGCGTGTGTATGTGTGTGCGTGTGTGTATGTTCTGGACAAAATACAGAGAGGTTTGAGTGTGTTAAGGTCTGTACTGTCTGATAAGCCTCATAAACTGACTGTTTGAGAGCAATATGTTGAACTTGTGTGTCTTCGACTAAAAATTTACTTGCATGTGTGCACCAGAAGTCATGTACAGCAACTATGTATGAATGCATGTCCTTTATAATTGCTGATGTGCGATAACTGTAGGCTAAATTTTATGGCCAAAGTCCTCCTCTGCTGAGAGAATTACTGCTGAACTGGATTAGCACATTTACTTTTAGTTGTGTGTGTCTATACGTGTGTGTTTCTCAACTTGTAAGGCCCATTTTTCCAACAAATATTACGTTGTGAGGACCCACTGCTCCTTATGAGGCCCAAAGCCCGGTCCCCATAAGAAGAAGTGCTGTTGTAGGGTTATGGGTTAGGTTAAGGATTAAGGTGTGAATTGAGTTTAGGTTAGGTTTAAGGTTATGCATGGTAATGGTTAGGTTTAGGTTAAGAGTGAGGGTTAGGCTATAGAAATAAATGAACAATGAATGGAAGTTAATGCAAAGTCCTTGTGAAGATGGAAAGACATAGTGTGTGTGTGTGTGTGTGTGTGTGTGTGTGTGTGTGTGTGTGTGTGTGTGTGTGTGTGTGTGTGTGTGTAGAGATCAGGTCAGCTGAGTCTGTGGTATCTCTCAACTAAGTGACGACGCATCACTAATAACTGTGTGTGTTTATGGCTTGTGAAATGAAATGTCTTGCACTGAAGGCGACGCATGAAACCACCAAGCTATATTTATTCCCCTGTTGACTCATCTTTGGTGTAATACGGATTATACATCACAAGTTGAGCATGAATCGAGCATGAATTCAGGCTGTGTATTCCAGCTGGGAGCTGGTGACGACAAGGTAGCTGCTGTTAAGACCACAGCGCTCCCTGTGCACCCTGCAGCAGTATGCTGCTCTTACAATTATTCCCATGTAACCTGACAATATGGAGACCAACAAAAGCAGCTCAGTTTTATTTTGTTGGTAATGCATGCTCCACATGTGTCAATCTGTACAGTTTTCCTTGAACACAATAGTTCATGAAGTGCCTTTATGTTTCTTTAGCTGCATTTTTAAAAATCCCTATAATTTGCATTAAAAATATTTTACAAGAAAGATTACTGGTGTCACTATTGTTGGTGAACCAAAATAATTCTCTATACAATAAATGAAATAAAAATACATCATTCTATTTATTTATTTTGGGCATCAAGTAACCTTTTATAAAATAATCTATTGCTGTTACTTTGGAGTATAAATGTGATCGTTTTTCTTTGCCACTCCTCTAAATGAGAAAGACAAGAGAACATGGCATTCAAGTTAAGCAGATGTTTTGTTGATCTCCATAGGTCAGGAAATGGCTATAAGAAGTAAAAAATGGCTAAATCTACAGTCAGAGGAATGTACTTAAATGTACTTAATGTATCTTAAAACATTTAAAATACATTGAGAAGGATGATGAGGGAGGTAAAAGAAATCTCCAAGCTCATTGTTATAGAAATGCAGCAAAGAGTGGCGTCTTGGAGGTCACCAAAACATAACCCTACATGCTGAATGTTTGAGAGACATGCCAGGAAAAACACATTTGTGTTAAAAATAAAAATTAAAACTGGAGTTTGCTAAACATTACTAGGACTTTAACTGGAACTGTGTACTTTGGTCAGATAAGACTAGGATTGAGATTTTCAACAACAAATTGTGAGATACAAAAGGATGAAAATATGAAAAAGCATCTCTTGCCCACAGTTAAGTTTGATGGAGAATCTATGATGCTGTGGGCTTGTGTGTCTTCAAAATGCCATGCTAACTTTGTTAGGGTGTATGGCATCATGAACTCTTTCAAGTAAAGGGGGAGTTTTAAACTCAAATCTGGGTGACTCTAACAGAAAACTGAAAATTGGTCAGCACTGGATCTCCTAGCAGGACAGTGATGCAAAATATAGGACCAAATCAAAACAGAAATGGTTCACCAGAAACAAAATCAATCCTTTTCCACATCCATAAATGATCTAAATCCTATTGAAAACCTGAGAGGTGAGCTGAATAGAGAAGAGCACAGGAGAGGACCCAGGGTGCTCTAGGGAGATGCTGTAGACTGTAGGTATATGAATAACTGCGACACAAAGATTTATGTAGTAAATGGATTTCCTAAGAAGGAATTTTTCCCCACTGAATAAAAGTGCTCAAAATAAAGGTTTGATGTTTCTCAATTTTAAAATATGGAATTGTGCCACTGCTCATTTGTTACACATCTTTTCCAGGAATTGCAAAGAATAGTGGTGGGAATAATCTTGTTGGTGTCAAGCTACTATTTTATGTCTGTCAAACTTGGTTTAAAATTTTAATCTGGCTTCTGTTAAAGAAAATACAGTAAGAAAATGATTTTTGCAAAATAGGATTATTTTAAAGAAAATCTTCAATGAAATTTTAAATCTTCAGTGAAGTGAATGCGAATACGAGGTGATTAGAGAATTCATGTCACATGTTAAATACAGGTAAATAGAACATTACTTCACTTTATGTTTGCAATTGTTGCCATGATTTGTGACCTAAATGACAGTCTTTATCTTTGTTTGATTTAAATAATCAAACGCTTCACTTAAATTTTATTTAACTTACTTGAAAAAAAGAATCTGATTCAACTAATCAGTATGAGAAGTTTCCTTCAGTATCAACAAAGCAGCTGTGAGAATAAGCAGACTAACCCACCATAGTCTGGAAGGTGGAGTGCAGCTGCGTTAAGAACGGAGGCTTTCCACTCAAAGCTAACACCCTCTTCTCCACCATGGTGCACTCGACATCGTCGTCTTGGATAACCACGTCCTTCTTTAGGATCTTTATTGCATACAGCTCCTCTGTTCCTTTACGCTCCGCCAGCATCACCTGAGAGGAAGAGGAGAGAAACAAAATGGGGGGGGGGGGTGAAGAGACGCATAACTCAAAATGAACAAAACTATTCTCCATGCACTTCATGGTTCAGTCACTGCTTTTCTTAGGGTAGTAAAGAAAGAAGAAAGTAATCAGGGAGGTAAGGAAAGAATCCACGTTGTAAATTGTTTGACTGTTTTCAGTTTGAGGTGATCCAAGATGGAAAAATAAAGAGCGACAAGAGAAAAAAACCTGAATCATCATATTTTGAGATGCCACGGGGAGACGAGAAACCACAGGGAAATCCTCTGACACACTGATATGTTTATGATTGCAGACTGCACTGCAAAATTCAGTTATCCAAAAATAAATACTAATAAATCTTGACAATAAAAATGTGCACAGCAAAAATCCAAATAACAGCCTGCATCATGCATTACATCTGCTTAATTTAGCTTGAAAATACAGAAAAATATAATTGAAGTAGTTTATTTTCTCTCACTTTATGTGTTTAAATTAATGTAAAAGATCTACTGAGGTAAAATATGATAAAATGTCCAAATCAAAGACAGATCTCCATCTCAGATGACATCACTCCTAAGCTGGGTCAAATCTACCTTTTTTAAAGCTCAGGATTCAAGAGACAGACAAAAATATGAAAAACTGTGCAATAAAGGAAAACAATAAGCTTTTCTTACATAATTTAAACCTGTTCTTATATGCAGAAAATATAAATAAAGATTAGGAATAGGCATAACTGTTTTCGGTTCTAGAAATTACCCTTCTGTAGATTGGTTATTTAATTAATTAATTAACTAATTTCAACAAATACAATTGCAGTTTACTGTAATGTTTGTATATAATTTGCATTTTATTATTTATTTCCTAAAAGACAGAATCAGGGATTCAAATTCAGATTTTAGTGGAAACCTGTATAATAACATCTAGTTTGTATTTAAATATGGAGCAATGTTCATTGCATTTGTCAATGTTAAATCAAGTAAAATAAAACATTTTTTTTAAATTTTTTTAAGAATCCCTAATTTTCAGACTTAGGTTAAGCTCAGTGGTTTAGATGACAGCTTGGTAAATACTAGACTAAGAAATAGAACCATCTCGGTTTAAAACACTAGTAAATTAGGACATGGAGCTTTTCAGTTTTTCAAAAACAAACAAAAAACTCCAATCCATAGATGGATTCAAAAGGCCTTTTTGCAAAGCAGGGCCTGGCCCAGTTTCAAACCCGGGTTGGGTGTCTTTGCATTAGTCCTCAGGGTCCAGTCCCAGCCCGGTCTCTGGAAGCCTGAGAGCTGTGGTTCCATTCGGGCCAGCCAGACAGGGCTGATTTGAAGTCAGCCATTGATTGGTTCAATGGCTGCGGGGGCGGGTACAGAAATGAGTCATTTTCCAGATCTCTCAGTCAGAGGCTGTGTTAGACTTTCACGATGTCCGTCATTTTGACTGATGGCATCAAAAATATCCTGTCATATTTTATTTTTCCCCTTCAATTTTTAAATATTATTGACATGTTCAGCTGCATTTAATTTTCATTTACTGTGATTAATATTCAACAAGCTGAACAGAGAATCCACATCGTGCTATCAGACATCAAGCAGAAAGATATATGTAATTTTTTTCTTTGCAGTGACAAAAACCACAGACTATGGCACCAGTGACTACATATAAATAGTGACATTAAATGACGGCACTGAAATTATGCGCACTCTATTGTGCTTCATCAAATGTCTCAGGGTTTTGATGTTGAATTCGCACTCTGCTGTCACACTGGAGACTGGAATTACAAGTGCCACTTCAGCCAAAGTTTTGAAATCAGGGAACATTTCTTCAAGTGAAGAGATCAGAAGTCGGCAAGACTCTCTGAACAAAGGGTTTCCTGATTGGGAGGAAATCCCACAGCAGTGGTTCAACTGCACCAAACGCGTGTCCAGCTCAGAGATGATACTCATATGAATTTATTTTTTTTTTTTTTATTTAGTTAAAGGTAAAGCTGAGGTAATTTTTTTCTTCAGCTTCTTCACTGGTGAGCAGATACTAAAGGAGTTGGAGGGGACAACAAGGAATAAAAAAATGTTTCACGGTCTATGGGGAGAAAACCTTAGCAATTTGTTTTTGATATGATGATTCCTGGCAACTTTCTTGCCCCGGGCTGGCCCTTACAGTACAAAAAGGCCTAAACATGATGGTTCTTAGGCCAAGCACAACAGCCCCTTTGCCCCGGATGTTTGGGGGAATGTGGATCCTTTTGCGGTAAAAGGTAGTCAATGCAACTGCTAAGATTTTTAAAAACTTCTGGATGGAAATTACAAAGTCATTGGCGTGACGTATACTGAAACGGGAAGGGTGTCCCCAGGTGGTCTGTGTCATGTGTAAAAGATGTGTGCGAATACGAATGTCCTGCAACCACTGGGTCTATTGTTCAGCTTCAGGTGAAATATGGGAGAGCCTTTAGATTTTCTATTTAGGATTAGATTACCTAATTAAATTATTCTACATAGATTCCAGGGTTAATGGCCCTTTACCAGGTTTATTCAAGAGGAGAAAGATTAAAGCATTAGCAGAAACTCTATAAAGTAGTAAACACAATCGAAGTTATTATCCCTTATGGATTATATATTTTAAAGGCTTTTCTGACAATCTAAAATTAAGGACTGATACATTTTACAATACATGAGCATTTTATGTGTTTAAATTGGACGCAGGTGTCAGTATGTCATGCATGGGGTTTGCTCTGAGAGAATAAAAATTGGTTTACATGAGCTGTAACAATCTGAAAGTCACTAAGATTTAGTGCTTCTCTAAGATCTTTCTGTGGGGATTTTCTTTGCCCTTCAGAACATCTGAAAAGGACACCAAGAAGAAAAGAAACATCATACAGAAAAAAATGAGAAAAAGAATAAAGGGATTTTGTAACTTTTTTTCAGAAACTTCAATAAGATCAGTTTTAGAGGTGAGTTGAGATCAAGGACAGTTGATGTTTTAAAAAAAAAAAAGTGGGATTTAAAAGTAAGAAGTAGGTCGGCAAAGTGTGGTGTGACCTGAAGGTGAAGAAAGAAGAGGAGAAGACCGGCAGCTGTTAGTTGTTCCAGTTTTACCCGATGAAGTCCTGGAACACCTGTCTCCATGATCATAACTGGGACACCAGTAAGTTAAAGAAGCTCTGTGAATGGATCTGCAGTTAACTTTAGTCAAAGTCTCTGAGGCTGTGTTTGCAGATCAACGGACATTTCCTGCTGTCTACACCTCTCATATAATCCCAAAGGTGGCAATTTTTTAAAATGTATTTTATGTACATTTTTAAATTAAGATTTTCAAAACAAAACATCATGGGCCTACTTCATCGATGCCTATTATTACTTTCTTGGCTTAAAACACCAACAAAACTGGAGCCATTTTTCAGGGTTTTTGAACATTTGTCTTTCTTTCTTCTGACTCCATTAAATTTCAAATGTGTGCAAAAAAAATGGTAAGACTAAGATGTCATGGTACATGATATGGTTTAGCCAAGTTCTCCCTTTATATTTAGATGTTCTTGATTTTATTACTCTTATGTAAGATCCTAATTTTCAGAAAAGCTGAATTTTGGGTTTTTATTATCAATATGCCCTCATTATTAAAATTAAACAGCAAAAACTTGAAATACAATTTTTGTGACAAATCTACATAATATATCAGCTGCAGTTTTCAGTCAAGACCCTTCTCCTGGCTCTGATTGGTTGTTTCTGAGTGATGTATTTCTGGAATTAGTACTGGGAGCACTGGGAGAAGGCCGAGGAGCTTGATTTTTTTCAAAGATTATCTGTCTTATATTATACTGTCATGACATAATGATAATTTTAAAAAATATATAAAAAACATATTTTTCATAAAAGTTACATACTGCAGCTTTAACTAATGATCCAGGTCCTTTTTAATGCATGTATGTAACTCAGGAAATTGTTTGGAGTTGAGGGACAATTTACAGTCATGGAAAAATTAGGACACTCACCAATGGCCTGTGATTTTTTTTTTTTTGTAAACATACATGGACATATGGATATGTAACATTCATTTTAGAAATACTTACATATTTAGGTAGTGCAATCAAACAGGTAAAACAGAAGAAGACTTTTGTTTTGTAAAATGTAATAAGGAAATGCTATATTTGAGGATGAATAAATTAGGAGACCCTCACAATTCGTTCCCACTTGACTAAAATCACACAGTCATGTCACATTGGGTACAATTGATAAGATCATCATTACTCTGCATTTTCAAAGAGGGTTGCCCTGTATAAACCCCAAACTTTTAGTTTGGTGTCCTCCTGACTGTTGAATTGAGAGTAAACTCTAGGGTAGGATCCAAAGAGCTGTGTGAGGCCTTCAGGTGGAAGACTGAAGCAGCCTATGGATCTGATTTTAAAAAAGTCTCAAAAGGTCTAAATGTCCAAGAATGTTCATCAGCAGATTGCAAGATGCTAAAAGAAGTCCCCAAAGCCCTAAAATGTTATCAAGGAACCTACAGCAGGCTCTTGCTAGAGTTGATAAGAAAGGACATGCCTGTACAATCAGAGGGAGACTCCATAAGTTTACTTTTTGTGGGAGATGTGTAAGAAGGTAATGTTTGCTCTATAAGAACAGCATGAAAGCCAGATAAAAGCTGGCTAGAGAGAACATAGACAAAGACCAGGACTTCTTGGATAATGCTCTTTGGACACATGAGCCTAAGACTGAATTAGTTTGACAGCAAGACATGGTTTGGTCAAGACATGGTCTCTAAAGGGGGCCGTACTTGAGCACACCTGGTCGGTCTCTCAATCGAATGAAATTTATTTGCAAACACTGCTTATTTGTTTACATTTTTTTCACATGACTGTAGATGTTAGAAAGACAACAGGATTAATCTGGTTGGCAGAAAACATGTAGCAAATACAAGAGACAGAAAAAGTTCTAAATCAGTAAGCAATTGAATCTTTATATGATGCCAGAGACAAATGTTGATTAACTTGTTTTATTTTCAAATCCATCAAAAATACTGTGAAATGGGGCAGCACATAGCGAAGTGGTACAGCATGCACCCCATATGCGAAGGTTGTCTGGCCTGTTAGAATTTTGCAGATTGACACTGACATTTCTTTTTTTACAAATGCTATAAATAATTAGGGGGTTAATACACATTTTTCCCATTTGAGAGCTGAAAATTAGAAACGTAGGTGCTTGTGCTTTATACATATTCACGTATGATAATGTGAGGTTACTGGGACCAGTATTCTACTTGAAGAGCAAATGGATACACACAATAATCTATGTCTGAAGATGTGCCAGTGTGTGTATTTGCCCATCTGATGAAGCGTACGTTGCAATTTTGCACAGAAGGCTGACACAGATTAAAATATTTCAACACTGAAATCTATTGGAAATCTCTAGCAAGAAACATGTGTGGGTGTGTGCATGCACTTGGCATATGGTGCAGTGTGACTGTATGTAAATAAAAACTCTTTAAAAATGAAACAGCGACACCAAAGGACACCATCTGGCCTAAAGTTCCTTTGCACAACTACAAGGACAAGCTCAGAGTAAGAGAACAAATGATGATGAGGAAACCAGAGAAGCATATCAGAAATGAAACACTTCAGCAAGCTAAATATGCACAGCTCAGAGCAATGACCAGACCATCTCAAATATAGTAGTATGTTACTCAAGGTGAATCTGACAACAAATTTATGCATAGGTTTAAAAGTGCATTGTGAACTATGGCAAGTGTAAGTGGTTCATTCAAGAAAATGCATTCAGGGTCAATTGCCAATAAGCAGTCCAGCTGATACTAGCCAACATGTGACGTAAATAATACTGAACCCTGTTTTCTCTGCTGATGTTGGAGAGTGACTTTATCAAGGCAAAATTACCTAATCAACCCTCTACAAGCACTTTCGTCATAATTCATACAATATGTGCAGCAACTTTTGGTTCTACTAAGCTGATTTTTATTCCCTGTGTAGAAAAAATATCTGAAATTAAACCAGGCCTTTTTGAGAGATGTTGTGCAATAATGCATTACTTTTACAAGAGTACTAATTTAGATGTTTAAAATGGCTATGCTATATTTTAATTTGATTCAGCATGTTCAGTTGCTGTATTATCTACATGGGTGGGTTCTTCATCATAAGCAATCTCTAGAGTGGGGTTTGGTTAAGCAAGATGACATAAAAAGTCGCTCATCTTTGGGGTAGGAAGAGTTTGGAAAGTTTTCCCACTTTTAGCATCATACTCCTGTATCCTAACTAGTGGAGTAGAAAAAGCACCCCAAGCTACAAATAGTACAATAAATAATATTTTTTAACTTATTTGACAAAAGTATAGCATTACAGTACCTTTAAAGCTTAACTTTAGCATGTGAAGGATATTCGAAAGTGCTTCAACAAGGTCTGCACAATGAAACTTACAAACAGACAAACAGACAGCAAATATCTTAATAACCTCCTTTCAACCAAAGTACATGAAATACCATCTCTTAATACAACATATGTCAAACCTTGAAACACAGGGGCTATATTACTGTAGAAGACCGCATGCCAGCTAAGAACAGGACACTGAAAATACAATCTACAAAAAAGGTTGCCTGGTCTGATGAATCTTCATTTCAGCTGCAACATTCAGATGGTCGGGTCAGAATTCAGCATTAGCAACATGAAAGGCTGGATCCTTTTTCATATTAACTGCTTAGGCTGCTGGTGGTAGTAGTGAAATGGCATGTGTATGGTGGTGATGGTGGGGGTTCTTGTTGCTGATCATGTCCCTCTCTTTATAAATGTAGTTTACCCATCCTCTGATGGCTATTGGTGGTGGTGGTCAGAGGGCCCGGTGGCACCAGTGCATGGCTGCCTCGCTTCTGTCTGACTGCCTCAGGGGAGCTGTGGCTACAATGTAGCTTGCCACCATCAAGTGTGAATGTGTACATGAATGGGTGAAAGACTAAATGTAGTATGATGGATGTGCTTTGAGGTCCTCTGGACTTGATAAAGTGCTATACAAGTACAGGCCATGTACCATTTACCATTTCACTTCCGGTATGATAAGACACAATATAACAAAGCTCAAATCATCTCAAACTGGTGTCTTAAACTTGATTTAGAGCTCACTGTACTCCAATGATCTCCATAGTCACCAGATCTCAATCCAACAAAGCTCCTCTGGAATGAGGTGGAACATCATGGATGTTGAATGTTGATCTAGCAGATCTGCAGTAACTGAGTGATTCTACCATGTCAACATGGACCAAAATCTCTCAGGAGCGCTTTGACAACTTATGTCGCAAGCAATTAAGGCCATTCTGAAGGTAATGGTAAGTCCAAGGTATCAAGCATTGAAAACATCTTGAGTAGGCTTCTAAAAAGCTTTCATTAAAATAAATGGCAATAATTTTCTAAACCTGAGTATGGCTAAACCTAAAAATAGCAAATAAAACTGAAAGTGTCCAGCAACAGAAAAATATGAAACAATACAATGAGGAAAATCTGGAAATTATTTTTCAAAGCTGTTTACTCCAGCTCATTTTACTGATGCCAAAATAACACAAAACTTCATGTTGTAGATCTGAAATATGTAGTCTAGACTTTATGTAAGAGTTGAAAAATGGGCTTCTCCTCTAGTACTCCAGTCATTTCTTCTTTTCCACTAACATACGAGCATTTACTCACAGCCAAAGTCACATTAGCACATATTATGATCTACTTTAATTTGTCTTAAAGATGCATTTTAAAAGAATAAAACATAATATTCATTCTCCTTGTGTTTTTTTTTAATTTTTTTTTTTTTTTAGATTTTTTCCACTTATTCTTATTCAGAATCTTCTCTTTGGCATTTGCGGTCTTTCCTCATTGTTTGACACTAACAGGACATACAGCAAATTGTGGTCAGTGACCTTAGATGAAAAGAAAGCAAGATAAGAAGCCATTAGTCCTTTATCACACCAGGTGCTAAAAAAGTTCAGCTGCTGCAGTGTTGTTCTCCAACACAGCACGCTTCCCAGACTAATGTGAATTGCCATGGCAGCATGAAGCCTTGTAATAAGAAAACTCTGACCTTATGCATTCACCTCATCCTCTCAATGTAATGTCTAATCTAGCAAAATGGCAAACGTGTGTGCTGTGTGACTGAAACTCTCTATATTGCGGGCTAGTCTGAGAGAAAGCAGTGAAAAAGGCTTTTAAATGGCTGAATGTATAGGAACTGTAGACATACAACCAAGGCTGGAACAATTTATTGTGCAACTTGCTGACAAAAATTCCTTGATGCAACAAAATTTTGATTCAGTGCTTCATTTAATCATTTTATCTGCATAATTGTGTACTGCTTAATGGTCATATTGTTTTATGAGGACATTTATCATTGTTGCACAACATGCTTATGCTACATCATGCACAATAGAGGAATTTGGAAGGTAAAAACATAGAAAAGGGGAAAAAAGCAATTCCAAAATAATTTAGCTTTCCACAAAAAGGAATTTCTGCTGTCTAGCATTTAAAATGCTACCATCAAACAGATGCATCTCTTGGGAAAACTGTCTAAAAATGTAAATTCATCCTTTATTGCTTTGGCACACTCTTTAGATTGGTACACGTCTTCATAACTCAAATTATATGTTCTATTGCCTTTCCCATTTTGAAAAGTATCTAAGCAAAATGGGTCTCTGTGCCACATTATATTCTATCCCAGGAAAACAAGAAGTCAGGGATTGTTAACTAAGAGACTCTGGCTGCTCTCTTTATGGTAAATAGAAGTTTGCAGCAACTAAAATACAGCAGCTCTCTGTAAACCAGTTAGCCTTCCTGTTGTAAATAAAAAAAACCCTTGTTGCTCCTCTGTAGTTTTCTTCTCAGTTACTATTACCTTACCATATAACATCAATGTTTGCACAAAACACATAAGAAACATTTGCCATTTATTTTCTTCTATCTCAACAGTAAAATATCAAAGAAGAAGGTAACAGGTAGTCTGCAGCAGACTGTCTACAGTCAGTGGGCTAACAAATAAAAGCATTTCTATATTTGAAACATCTATTTAGATACAATATATGATAATAATATGAGTACTTTATTATTTAGGCATGTAACACTTTTTTTGGGCTCTAAGCTTAAACTTCCGCCAGGAACAGAATCTGGATTGGTGAATTGATAGAATCTGTTTTGGTTAATTGATTGGTGGCCTCAGAGTGAGCCAATCCAATAATAATTCTTGTATCAGGCTGGATATTGATGTTGACTCAGTTAGACACCATCATTTAAAGTAAGTCCATTTCAGTGACAAAATATATTGTTAGCAAGCAGTGTTTTATCTGAAATATTCTTTTTTATTAATATTTTGATAAAAACTCTAAAACACATTTACCAAAACTTACACTGCAGCAGCTCTTTGCAATAGCAAAATTGCAATTATGGCAATGACAATTATGGTTCAATATACTGTGCAGCTCTAACTAAAATACTAAAATATTTATTATCTGAAGTCCTACATATAAGATCAAACATATCTTTGTTCTTATTCTGCTACACTGGCACATAGCAGTGCACCAAAGGCCAAAAACAGATGCAAAAAAATATATAAAACATGGCCTTTGCTGTTCTGGCCCATGAGATATGTATGTATTTGTTTTAAATCACATTGTGAGAATGTCCTCAGAGGACTGCAGAGGGCCCCAGACTCTCGGCCACGTAAACCACCCCCAAAAAATAGCTCTGAGGGATTCAGCCTCAGCCTCCCACACAGATGGAGAATGCCTTAAAGTGAGCCACGTCACATGAGCACCTGCTTTTGTATTTGGTTTAATGTGTCCCTGGTAAAGAAAGATGCCTGTACTATGTGTTTTTTTTATTTTTTTTTTTATTTACACACTATACATGTGAGTCGGGTACTCTGCTAATGATGACTCCAATAATGAATGAGGCTGTCCACGGTGACATATCAATGTAGCTTTAAATCTCTGTTACCATGGAAACAGGCAGTTGCTGTACAGGTCTGACACAGACAACAGTCTTTTTTTCTCCCTTCTCCCTCTCTCTGTCGTGCTCTTTATGCCACTTTCAGTCTTTCTCCACCCCACTGCTCTGTTCATCTTTTGCTCCTTCTTTTCCCCAAATCCTCCTCTTTTTCTCTCACATTGCATCCTTCTATTTTCCCTGTTTTTTAAATTTCCATTCATTCTTTCACAACACCACTCCTGCCTCCTCATTTCCGTTTTCCCTCACACCTATCTCACTGACTCGCTTTTCATTCACCCTGACGTTTTTACCTCTCTCTCTGAATTCATTCATGTCAGCCTTGTCACCATGGATCTCATCGCCATCTCCCTCTCCTTTCATCACTTTCACCACTTGTCATGTCCTCCTCTATGCCTCCTTGCCTTCATCCATTTCTGTCTACCTGTGCTTAATCTTTCTTCATTCATTCTGCATCTGTTTTTTTTTCTGTCCAAATTTTTTATCCTTTCATCTTTTGTTTCTCAGTCTAAACTTCTAAAGCTCAGCCTGAGTCCCTTGAGGTATTCACTACGCCACACTGTTAAAGAAGTGGTTTTGCATATGCATGATGGCTGCCTTGCATATGATGTGTTCTTCAGAAACTCATTAGCTGAAATCAATGCCTTTTTATTTGTTATAACATAATTTCTTTGTGCACCACCTACATTACCTGGAAACGAAAGAATGCATGAACCACAGCACATAGCAGACAGGTAATCATGAGTCAGATAAAAACTCATTTAAGTTTCTAGTAGGATATAAACCCACAAGAACACATTACTCTCACCTTGCCAAAACTGCCTTTGCCCAGTACCATCAGGAAATTAAAGTCGGACAGCCTTATGCGATCTTGGTTGCCGTTGGAGTCGAACCTGGAGGCTGCATTTGCCGACTTTCCTTCCGTGTTCTTGCCTACTGCAATTTTAGCCCTCTAGATGGAGAAGAAAGATAAAAAAATATATATACATTTACATCTACTAAAACAAAAGACAAAGAGAAAAACTCTAAACAGAAGTTGTCAACTTTAAGATAATTGTTATGCAAGGTCAAAGCTCCTCAGTCGGAGATGTAGAAGTAGAAATGGCAACAAGTTAAACAGGTTTTGTTGGACTTTTTTCATTCTATTTCTTTCTTGTACACAGTCATTTTACATTTGTTGTCATACTATGCATGATATCTTTCCTTCCCGTGAATCTGCCTCTTCATGACTGTGAGATACTTTTTCCACTTTAGCTAGATTGTTCCAGAGATTTAAAGTTTGTGATCATTGTCCTGTTGGAACATCAGACTATGTCCAAGTTTAAACTGTCTAATTCTTGAAGTAAAGTTGAAGTCTTCATTATTTCATTCGGCCTTATCCAGCGTACCTGTAACATGGACAGTGAACCAGAATCTCAGCATGATGCCATCGACACCTAAAAGCGGATGCAATTTTCCTAAGTTTGAAAGCCTCAGATTGACTCCTACAAGCATACAACTTGTGTTTGCAGCCAAATACACTCAAAATTTGACATACCCTGGCAGAATATGTCCATTTTTTTTGGAAATTTCTCAGAGAACATAAATGATAACAGAAAACTTTTGTCACTTTTGGTTGGTGGATCTATTGTCAAACAATTGTGTTTGAAGAAACTACCCGGATAACCCTGATCAAAAGTGTACATAACCTATTTCATAATACTGTGTATTGCTCACTTTACCATCAATAACAGCTTAAAGTGTTTTATGGTAGTTGTGGATGAGGCACTCAATTTTCTCAGAAAATAAAGCTTGATTTTGCCCAAAGTGGTTTAAAGATACTGAGGTCAGGAGACTAAGGTGATCACTCTAGAACATTCAGTTTTTGCTGCTGTAGCCGATGAAAGGTCAGCTTGGCCTTGTGCATTGGATCATTGTGATGTTAGACTGTCCATTGCAAAGCTTGTGACAATTAGTCAAAAAATTGTCCATAAAAGTAATTTTGCTAAATGGCATAAATTGAGATTAAACAGTGAGAGAAACTTATTTGATTCCAACAATGAGGTAAAAAAAATATATATATTAATAGCAACTGAATTAATTAATTTTCATTTCAGATAATTTACCTGTTTGGTTAGGATTAAGATGTTCTAAGCTTTGTCATAGAACATTATTGCCAACGCAGTTATTTTTCAGTGTAAATATCCACAGAAATTTCCATAGAAAGAAACATCTAATGCAAACAGCTTTATAATGTTTCAGATTGGAGTTACTCGAAGACTGAAGGAATCCATGATGGTCTCTGCTCCACTCTGATTAACTGTTAGCTTTTCTGTATCTGAATTGCTTTCTGTTTCTCCAAACTGAGGTTATTCAGAGAGCTATCTGCTGCTGGTAAGACACAAACTGCTCATAACCTATCCAGAGAACCATACTTAAAGACAATCGTCTCTAACCTTAAATTGTAGATCCTACCATAAACTGTTTGCTAAATTTTCTATCATATGAAGCTGGAATACTTCTTCACTATTTGTTCTTAACAAATAAAACTATTTTTTTTGTTTCCCACAACATGTGTTTCATTAATTTTTTTTTTTTATATGTGGTGTTTGACTGAAACCTTTGATGAATCAGCTCATATTATCCAGAATCCATGTGTACAAACATTTATGAATAAGTCGTTCTGCTTGGGAATATATTGGGGCATGCATCTCATGTTACCAAAGCAACCTTTCAAACTCTCTGTCTCTGTGTCTTTTCAGCTTCTTGCTATCCTTCTGGGAGCTTCCCCCTTGAGGTATCACAAGTGTATGTGTTAATTAATGCGTGCAATTGCTGCCGCCACTCCCAGCCACCCAGAACCATGACCTTAAGGAAAAGTGGGGACAACAATAGATAAAGGGTAAGAAACACACAAGAGAGTAAAGAAGCAAAGGACAAAAAAAATAGCAGAAGGAGAGAAAAAAGCAAAATGCAGACAATAAAGGAGAACATTCCGAACAGGCAACTGCAGTGAATGCATCACCACATTTAAGGAGTACTGTGCTGTTTTTTCCCCAGTGCATCCCCTCTAAGTGTCGCAAACTGCAACGATAACACACTTTCTGAATAAGACTCTAGTTTGCAGCTTGCAGTCAGCGTGACACAAACAGAGAAAAGAAGAAGGAAGGAGGGAAAAAAAAAACAAATCACAGAGTGGGGTGATCCTCATCACTGCCAAATGTGTTAATGAATGGGCCTACTGGTCAGGCCCCCCCAACCCACCCACACATGCACAAACACGTCTGGACCTGCCGTGTGCCAGACCGGATGGTGCTGTAAGTGTGCCTGCCAACTGCTAACAGCTCTCCCAGAGTGGCTCTCACTCAGACACACACACACAAACACACACACACACACACACACACACACACACACACACACACACACACACACACACACACACACAACACAGTGGCCAAAGCCAACTGTTCACATGCATTCCCAAACATACAACGCATTTAAGCGCACACACACCTCAAATTTCTGCCGTAGCTCCTCATTGCCCTCCTCTCCCTCTGGAGCCACAGGAACATTGAAGTACTCGCCTTCTTCCTGAGAAAGGAGCTTAAACCTGAAATAAAGAGATTTTCACTGTTACACGATTGATAAGTAACATGTACAGATAACTGGGGGGTAATTGTTATTTCATATAAAAATAAAGGGACACATTTTGCCCACAATAAACAAAACTTCTCTTCACCAAAGCACAAACCACACAGCTTCACCAGCACATGGCTTTTAGTGGACATAAACTGATTTATTGTCACAGATCCACCCAGTGTTACCATCAGTAACCTCAAATCAGATAAATCTTCCCTCAGGTGACAGCTGATGTTGAATGTTAAAAGAGAATATGTAACAGCAAAACTTGTTTAAATTTTGATCAAAACCAAAATGCACAATGCAGTTAGAAAGTATTTTATATATCCCAGCTACAATGCTCTGCAAGTCTTCATATCCATTTGATGTTTTTCATGTTTTGATCCTCAATGTGTATTACGAGCAATTTTATGTGACACAAAATGGAGCATAGTTGTAAATTAAAACAAAATGATGCATGATTTTCACATTTTTTTTGCAGCAAATCTGAAAAGCATGACATGCGTTAGTGTTCAGCCCCCCTGAGTCAAAGCTTTGTAGAATCACTTTTTGCTGCTTTTGCAGTTGCAAGTTTTTAGGGGGTATGTCTCTACCAGTTTTGCATATTTAGACAATGATTCCCCCCCATTTTTCTTTGACTAAATACCCTAAGCTCAGTAAGCTTGGACTCTCAAGTCTGACCAGCTTCTCTGTCCCTGCTGAAGAAAAAGCATTCCCACAGCATGATGCTGCCACCACAAGTTTTTTTGGTGGGAATGGTGTGCTTAAGATGAAGCACACATGGTTCAATGCTTTTCTCAGTCTGACCCCAGCATCTTCTTCCACATGATTGCTGTGAATCCTACATGGCTGTTGGCAAGCTGGAAATATGGCTTTGTGTGACTTTCTTTCAAAAATGGCTTTCTTCTTGGCAGTCTTCCATTAAACACATACTAATAGAGTGTGTGGCTAATAGTTATACCATTTACAGACTCTTCCAACTGATCTCTGAATGTCTGCAGCTCCTCCAAAGTTACCAGAGGGGTTTGTTACCAGCTTCTCTGATTAATGCTCTCCTTGCCTAGCCTGGCCTGGCAGTATAGCTGTATGACCAAATCTTGTTGGTTGGCACAATTGCCATGCTCTCAGATGTTAGACTGAACAATGTTGTATGTGATGTTCCAAGCTTGGGGTATTTATTTATAGCCTCACCCTGCTTTAAACTACTTCACTACTTCCTCCTTGACCTGTCTGTTGTTCTCTGTAGTCTTCATGGTGCTGTTTGTGCACTCATGTTGTCTGACAAACCTCTGAAACCGTCACAGAACTTCACTTTTTCATGGAAAAGGAATAGTTTTGCAAAGCAATGCATAACTTATTGCAAACCCATTAAGACTGCTTTACTGTCCTTAGGACAAATTTTCTATAAATTAAAACACTGAATAGCTTTTTTGCATGCAAGTTAATTGTGAAAGGCAGACAATTTTGCTTGTGGAAAAGAGATTTCCAGTTAACGTCAGAAATCATAGCTTTATCTTGTAAAACATTATTAAATTAGTATGTGCTGTCATTAATCTTCATCTTTTTTGTTCACACATTCACTGATGTATAGATGCTGTATCTTAACCCTATTTAAAGTGGCATCTAAAGCTAGCATTTTTATTGAAAGAGTAACAATTCCAATATAAGGTCTTTTTCTTTTTGTCTCTCTAAGTCTGTCTCCATCCCTTTCCTGTCATGCCAGCAAGTGTGCAGAGCTGCACAGAGGTGGATTAGAGGAAAACCTGCATTTTAAAAGGTTCACTCTGAATATCAGGTGTACTAAGGCATCCTCCCACCTCCCAGTTTCACCTCAAAAGCTGGCATCTCATTAAAAACCCTGACAGAGCAGTGTCAGCAAAAAAAGAGAGGAAGATTTAGAGAGATAGTGATTGGGCTGCAGACACAGAGAGGGAAGTGGAAGCAGAGGGAGCGAGGGTGGAGGAGAGATAAAGAAGCAGAGATAAAAAAAGATGGGGGAAGAGCAGCTCTCGCACTGAATATAACCAGATTAAGAAGAGAAGCTCCAAAAAAAGTTTTTTTCTCCAATGCTACAGTAATGAACAAGGTCACCTTCACTCTCCCTCCTGCTCCTTTGTGTTCTCCGCCTCAAATCTTTCCACCCCCAACTCCATTCATTCAGCCTTTCATCTTACCAGCCGTCCACCCCTTGTTTCTGGAGCTCTGAGATGCCGAAGGACAGTGATCCCATGAAGTCGTTGCGGCTGGTCAAGTCCCAGTCCCAGACCTCCACTGACAGGCGGCGATCCTTATCATACTCCTTCAGGTGGCTGGAGGAGACATGAGGTGAAGTTTTGTGAGTATTGGTATTCCTCGAGATACATATCTCTACTTTGAGACATTTAAAGTACAAAATGAAGTGATATACATTGCTCATGGCTTATAGCAGGTAGCATGATAATATTGCATGTATGAATTAGTAAAGTTTAGAATTCAGTGGTAATTGAAACACAGCATTAAGACCTACCAGCAATTATTCCTGGTTCACAGTTATCAACTTAAATCCAAGCTGCTGTTTAAAGAAGTTTCAGTTTCATAAATATTTTTTGTGGAGAACCCAAGAGCACGCATGAATCAGGCACAGTCACCCTGAAGTAGATTTTTGAACAGATAAAACAAGGACTTAAAAAACAACAAGTGACATGAAAGGAGTCCACAGAGAAGATGTGCGGATAATAACCAAGGAATCTGAGACTGAATGGAACCGGAGGGTTTAAATACCGGAAGGAGTGATTACTGGTACAATGAACAGGTGTATCTGATCATCTAAATGTGAAACGAACTTAAGAGAACATGAAATGAAACAGAAATGGCTAAAAACTAGTGCTCACAAGCGAAGATAGACAGAGATCAGGGAGAGCTAAGGCAGTTACAAAACATGGCAAACGAATGTGCAAAAAGTAAAAGCCCTAAAACAACCACTATTTTTTATCCAGTTGACTAAAGCGCAATGTTCTTTTATTTCTTATTTTGGTGGCTTGAAAAATGCAAAAAGTTCCTGTAAACCTGAACATCTGTACTGAGATGCCTGGAGTTATCAATCTCAGTCTTCTCCTGAACTAATCATCATGAGGATTATCAAGGATGCAGCAGCAGCCAAACAACCCCACAAGCAAGGTTTTACAAAATACAGGAAGCCAGATGTTTATATCTGGGTGCCAGCGGTTACATGTGCATGGGAAGAGCAGTATAATGTAACTGCCTAAAAACAGTTCTTTGATTAAGAAGAAGACATGGTATCAATGAGTGCAATAAGAAGGCATTAAACTTTCTTACAATTTGAAGGTCTCATTCCATGTGGGGTTTAGGCAACACTTTATAGTTTTGGTCTTCTGTTTGCTTTCACTGCGTGGATCTGGGATCAACTTCAGCTTCACATAGGGGTCTGACAGACCATTGGGGTCCATAGGAATCAGATTCCTGGCCTCTTTAACTGAAAAAAAAAATAAAGAAAAGAAAAAAGTCAAAGTCAGCAATAATTTCAGTTTTTTCAGTTTTCACTTTATTTGAAAAACATCTGTTGGAGTGCCTGTTGGCCCTCTTGTGGTTGTCCAAGGATATAGCATCTAAAAGTTTTGAAACCATTAGCTTAAAAAGGAAGACATTGCCTATACTAACTGTTTGAATTGAAGCAGAAAACTGAATTTGGATAGAAATAAAATAACAGCACAGATCATAGGGACAGGAGGTTAGAAAAGTAGAAAATTGTTTTGCTACTACTTGCAAAGCAATGTATTTGCAAAGTTTATAAATGCTCAAAGCATATGACACCATATGACACATCAACAAGTTTATATATTATTAAATCAATCATGTAGAGTAGATTTGCATATTACTAAAAGCTACACTTCATCCAAAATTTCAACACAAAAAGTAAGCTTATTACATTTTCTGTGTAAATGTGTATCCTGCAATCGGGAGAAAAAATGTCCTTTGAAATGATAATATGACATAATTTATAATAAACTTGAAGAAAACCGTCACAACCCTTCCCAGGGTTACCAGATCTGACCATATGTAGGTTTCCAGCTTCAACACTAATCCATTCTTTGAGACAGCCTGTGATAGGGAGGTAATTGTATTTCATCAGTGTAAAATCCCCCTGTGTGTATATTTGTCCCTCTGTGTGTGTATTTGTCCAATAATTGTTGTGGGTCAAGTTGCAAGTTTACATCAATTACCAGAAGAAATGTTGCTGTGTCTTATGCAACATGCAAGGATAACAAGCTTTTCCAGCCTTGATCCACAATAACACTGTATATCCTCCACATTAAGATGTATTTTTACTATGTTGAAATCAAAAAAGGATAGCAAAATAAACTAAGTTGTGAAAGAAAAACATTTTGTATAAATATTTTATTTATTGTACAAAAAAATTAAATTAAGTTAAAAACACAAATGGTTTCTAGTATTTTTTAAAAGAGACAACCAGAAAACATCTGAACTGGTGTTTTATGTACGATGTAAAACAACACTGTGGCACAGCTCAGCAACCTACACTAAACTGCCTTTTTAATTTCTAAATTGTTGCACCATCACAGATTTTTGTGTTCTGTCCTTTACATCTTATTTTTTTTAAACTAATATTTTACTCACAACAATTTTTGTAAACGTAAGGATTTCTTCAGATTCAACCCCATATGGTGGTTCTCGGAGTGACTGGAAGATGCAAAAGCCTACAAACCACAAGTTGTTTTAACAAGTCACATGTGTTTAGGTTCAAAGCAATTTCTTTAGTCATTTAATAAATTCTAATCAAATTGAAAGAAAATACTTATAATTTGAATGTCAAATAAACTAAAGCAGTGGAAACATTTATGCAACTAAATATTTTTAACTGCTTAGTAGAAGACATTTTTTCATCTAATTCAAATGTGTATGACAGCTTTGTCATATTTACAATCTTTATTTTTACAGTGCTTTTACATATTGCTATAATTGCACCTAATATTAGTCCACCTCCTCTGCAATAAACAAATTACACAAGAAAAGTTTAAATAGATGAATAAAATTAATATTACAATGATTTTTTTTTTTCTTCAAATTCAACATTAAAATGTAATTTCAATGAACGCTGGTGTTCCAATGCCCTGATCTAAGGCACACCTTCTGCAACCAATGAATGGCTTTATTAGCTACCTCAGGGGTGCTAGAGATAAAACAACTCAAATATCTGGACTTTCCTTAAATATTTCACTGTATGTTAACAATATGGCTAAGGCAAGACAACATTCCAAAAGGTTCAGAGAAGAGATCACTGCCTTGCACAAACAAAGAAAATTACACAAAAAGTTAGCAAAGGCCCTGTTTGTTCCTGGAGATACAGTTGGAAGTCTCGTTCAGAAGCTGAAAGTCAAACCAACAGTGGCTGCAACGCCTGCATGTAGCAAGAAGAGGAAGCTGCCCAATAGATTCCTGAGGAGAGAGTTGATCAAAAACAATATACTGACTGCAAAAGACCTGCAGCACAAGTTGATGGCAGCAGGAAATGAGGTTTCAGTTTCCACAGTCAGGCTAATACGAAACACTGAAGGGCTCTCTGCCTGAACTCCAAGACTCACCTAAAGCACAAGGGAAAAAAACTCCAAATTGCTCAACACTATATAAATAAGTCAAAGAGGTTTGGAGATTCTATTCTGTGGATCGATGAATCACAATTGGAGCTTTTTAGGTCTATGGATCAGTGGTATGTTTTAGCATGTGATGAAAAGAACATAATGCTTCCAATCAAGCATGGCAGTGGTTCAGTGGTGCGCTGGAGCCGGTTTGCTTCCTCTGAGAAAGATAACCTGTAGTGTCAAGGTAAAGATGGATTCATTCAAGTATTAGGAAATGTCATGTAGTCTGTGAGGAAGCAGAAGCTTGTGCATCAATGGACCTTTAAACAGGACAATGATTGTAAGCATATCTCAAAATCTACCAAGTTTTGTTTTCAGAAGAAGTCCTAGAAAGTACTAGAGTGGCCATCATACTCCCCTGGATTGAAGTCTATGAAGAATCTCTGGTCAGATTTGGAAAAAAAAGTGGCTGCAGCAGGCAAACCCAAAATATAAATGAACTGAAGACCTTTACCCATGAAGAGTGGACTAAGATTCCTTAGGAATGTCACCATGACTTGCTTTCTGGCTGCAAGTCATGTTTTTAGCATCATAACAGCAAAAGGAAAATCTGCTAACTACTGAAGATGGTCGTCATGCATTTTTTCCCATCTTTTTGTGAAAGGAAAGAGTACCTTATTCTATAAGAACTGAAAGGTCTTATAAAGTGACGTTCAAGTTTGCTTTAAAGTTTAAACCAAAAGGAGAGATTCCCAGAAAACTCAGTGTGAGAAAATCCCAAGAGATCAGGAAAAATGAGTTTGCTAAAGCATTACTCTCCGCTAACCTCCAACAGGTTAACTGCAGCGGAGACCCCAGCATTAAGCTCTCAGCAGAGCAGGTCAATAAATATTAGATGATGCCAGTTAAAGTGACCATCAAATAGTGGTGGAGGAGAGCTGCAAAGAGGGTGGAATATCAAATAGTCCCAGAGGACACAGAGTCAACAGCAAATATGTGTGCAAATCTGTTGTTGTGAGTAAATGAACATATCTGCTTGAGCATGCATATCAAAATAACATAAACACAACTCTGAATTCTTGCATTTAGAAGAGGGCTTGAAGAGGCCTGTGTATAGCTGTGTAGGGAAGGGGGCTGTGAGGAGGGAAGAGATGCATTTATATTGTGTAACAGTAGAAAATTTCACAGTGCCCATAAAAAGTATTCATCCTCTTGGATGTTTTACCTTTTTATTACTTTTACAAATCAACCATGATCAACAAAGTTTGGCTTTTTTGCCCCCCAAAAAAGAAAGAAAAAAACCATTTAATGTCAAAGTGAAAACTGATTTCTACAAAATAATAACAAATAAATAAAAACATGAAACAAAATTAAGTGATTGCATAAATATTCACCCCCTTTAAAGTGAGTCACCTAATTTAATAGAGGTCCATCCAATTGGTGCTAGTAGTTTCACAATGAGTGGAATAGAGATCACCTGAGTGCGGTGACTGAGTCTCAAGTGATTGTAGTATAAAAACACCTGTGTCTGGAAGGTCCATTCACTGGTTAATTAGTGTTCCTGGCTACCATTACAGACTAAACAACACTCCAAGCAAATCAGAGAAAAGGTTATTGAAAAGTACAAATCAAGGGATGGATACAAAAACATCTCTAAGGCACTGAACATCTCCAGGAGTTCAGTTAAATCTGTCATCAAGAAATGGAAGGAATATGGCCCACGTGTAAATCTACCTACGTCAGGCCATCCTCACAAACGCAGTTATTGTGCAGGAACGAGAGTAGTGAGAGAGGCCACCAGGACACCTATGTCTATGCTGAAGGAGGGTAAACATTTTTGTCAAAAAGAACGCCAGATTTTGTTGATCAGTATTGATTTTTAAAAGCAATAAAAAGTGTAAAAGATCCAAGGGGTGAAGACTTTCTATAGCCACTGTATGTGTAAAGCAGCGTGGTTGCTGGCAGAGCACCTTTTGCCGAGGCAAACAATTTCTGGAGTCTGAGGAATTCTGGTCTGTTGAGTCTCCTCTTACCTGAAGATCTGCTACAAAACTGTGCAATGTATATTGTGGATGCTGACAGAGAGGATTGCACAAAGAAAATTCTTTAAACTGAATGGCTTTGTGTAAAAGTCTGTCAATGCCATCCTATCCATCTCTAGTTTACTATGAATTGTTGATTGAAACCCATCAGATGTAACCATGGAGGACACATTTGACGATTTAACACATGACAATTTTAATTTGATTTTCTTTCAATCTTCACCTAAAAATGTCAACTATGAAAAATGTCATCTTTTGAATTACAGACAAAAACCACAATAAATCTTAGGGTTATGTGTAACTGACTACAGCTTTTTTAAACTGGTTAAATTACCATGAAATAAACAGTTTACTGCTCTGAAGTCCTGACATAGTAAAGGACTTATATAACTGAAAAATCAAATGTTTCTTGCAAGAAAATAAAAACCAGTGGGATTTTTGGGCAAAACGAATTCTACAATATAAACAGTACAAGAGAATAATACTCGGGGTTTAAGGTGATCACAGAAATATCTAGGTGCAAAATATACTTATTTTATCATTTGTAGTCTTGGCAGATTTTTCTCAAATTTAGTAACAATCTACTGACCGTTTTTGATTCAATTAAAACATTTGAGATGTGAAATTCAGTTCAAAAGATTAAATTTACGATTTATCACTAAAATAATTTAAGAGCCTAGGTTTGTTCTGAGGAAACATAAACAAAGCCAAAAACCCCAAAGTTTTTTTCATTACTAACTGATTGTTGTTTTTATTTTATTTTTTTTTTTAGCTTATGTTGAATAAAAGTTGCCTTTCATAGCAATCAGGCTCAGTCGTTTCAATGTGTAGTTTTGTGTAATATCTTCTGTGATGTTGGAATCAATTTCAGTCAACTGAGAAATTAATCATGTGCTCACAGGGTTCTTCATACAAGAAAAGGATCGCCAAGACCGTCAAGATGCAAAGTTTGTTGCTTTGTCAGTAAGTCATCTTATTGCATATTTTATAGAACTGAATAAGATTTACATATTGTAAAATCTACGTACTTCATAGGAAATTCTGAAGAGAACTGAGAATGAACGTTCAGTGTCTCTCTCTCGATCTTTGAAATCTAAACAGAAGATTTTATGTATAATTTCAACTTCTAAATACGTGACTTATGCTTAAGGAAACTTTGGAGAAGAAAGAAGAGGAATCAAAAGAAGAACATTCAAGGTTTTAGTGCCTGGGGCTTGTTGTGTTACCTTTTTTTACTTGATCCTGGCCATAAGGTTGTCTCTCTAGAGGGGAACTTGTTGTTTCATCTGACACAGGCCTTGGTTGTTTGGTGGTTCCCCTTTTCGCAATTCAGAACCAAATCATAAACAAGTAAAATAAGTTATCTTTCTGGATAAGCAAGGTTTTGTCTCAACAGCAGGAGAATAAACGCAAAATGAAATGTGGCTTGCTGGAACTTTAAAGATTTGGTGAAGATGAAACAAAAAGTAACGGTGAATAAAACAATTACTAAACAGAAGTTTCTGTCTATACTGTTCCATAAGTCAGTATTGAACTCAGAAATCACCCTATTCTGATGTCATCAGGCGATGATCACATTCAAGTAAACGTGATCAAAGCAGACTGTACAATCAAGGCCACACACAGATCTATTATTCTTTCGAATCCAACTGTTTGCATCATCAGGAAAAGACAGATTCAAAATACTTGATAAGTTGTAGGCCTAACACAAGCTGGAAGCAGCAGTCTAATTCAAGGCCTACTGACATGCCATCAGTTCAGAAAGGAACAGACAAGAATGCATTCATTTCAAAAGCTTACTGAGTTCTAAACTAGCAGAAAAAAAACATTACTTTCAAAAGCATGATTTGACATGCACTGAAATGCATCTAAGCCAGCAGCTTCTTGTTATAACAGTTTTTTTATCTGACAATCTCAGGCATATCATTTTTGGAATAAAATATCATTTAGCCCTGTCCAATGCTAAGATGAAAGCATGACCTTGACTTAGTATTTATTTGGGAGGAGATTAGGGATTGTTTGTTTCAGCTGGTTATTGAGATGTTTTTGTTGCAGCCAGAGAACTGGCAACAAATGATGCATACAGCAGCAGCACCACCAAGAACATTAGAATAAATTACTTTAGGTGTTGCCAGTCTGGTGATGGCATGCTGAACTCATTCATATTCTGTAATAAGTTAGCACTGCTGCAACCAGACTCCTACCTACAGGACTCTAGACCCAGATAAGTTGCCGGCACAATACTGAGGCATGAAGTGCTCACCACACAAACTTGTGCATGCTTAACAGACTAAAGGCCATCCATGTTGTAATTTAAGGTGAGCTCTTTGTCCAATGTGAAGGGGACAGCGGTGGTACAGCTTTGGTTTGAAAGGTCCTGTGCACTTTTAAGCCAGTGAAAAGTTATACTTGTTATTGATCCCAATAACTCCTGGCCCTTTGACAGTGTGTTATCATAACCATTTTTACCCTGCACATTCTCTTACAGGGCAGCAAAAAGAAGATAGCATCTGTTAGATTTTGGTTCGATATTCTACACTGCATTTGATACGCTGGAGTCTCTTTAAAAGAGATGCCAAGCCCTCTCTGCTCCCCTGAGTTTTGCATCACTATTTCACAGAGTCACTTTATACCAGCAGCAACAGCTTCATGAAATCCAAAATCAGAGTCAATGCAAACACATCTCTCTTAGTGGAGGATCCTTATTTTGTTTACCAGATCCTGCTTTGTTCAGCTTGAGGGAAAATGCTTGTGGTTTCTGCTTGTTATTCACCACCACCAAAATAAGAAAGCTACACATGGCTCCACACTGATCCCTGTTGGCAAAAAAAAGGAACTGCTCCTGCCTCTGCCTTTACCATTAATGATTTATCACATAAAACCGAAGGGACATCACAAAATGACTAGATTCTGAACAAAACCTTTAATTTTAGATTCATGCAATAAAACAAAGTGAGGGTTTACTTGGACATTTATGTATTTGATTTAGTTCACCATTTATGTCTGCTAAGTGGATTTTCAGCTTTACTGCTGTCCTGGCAGTGTCTGTGATAAGTACCCTCTCTTATCATTTCCCACATTAACAAGCAGCTAATGATCCTACATTTCAGCGTGGGAACCAGAACCAAAGACCAGACTTAAACAGTGAGGAAGAAAACACTGATGGAGCAATAGGGAAGCAGAATCTGCATATTTGTTTCATGTACTGATAAAATATTAGTTTATGAAAACATAGAAAAAGACAAATGATTACTACATATGCAGTTCAATAAGAAAATTAGTATGAGGAATAAAAATACAAAAACTAATTTATTTAATTTAATACACTGAACTAAAGACATGTCAAGAATGTTTAAGTCAAATTATTTTCAATTTTTAAATTAACTTATTTCCATTTCTGCTTTTCAGGTTTACAACTCTTTTTTTCAAGTCAGCCATTTAGGGGTAGTATTACAGGAAAGAAATCTATTATAATTATATTATGGTAATACGAGTTAGTGTGCAAAGTATAATCTATAGAATTATTTTTTGATGAGGAAATGACGAATATGTACACTTCCTTCTCTTGAACAACATATTTACAACAAACCTTATCTAAAACATAATGTACTTATTTTCATATTTTCCACATAATACTACAAAATATAAATAGTGAGTTGTTTATAGAGTTTAATTTGGAGAAATCAAGGCCTTAAACCGAAGAACACCTAATCAGTTGTCAAGCACAGTGGTGACAGCATTATGCTGATGGCGTGTAACCATCCAGAATAGCCCTTTTAAATACTCAACATTTACACAGTTAAAAATTTTGTGACTTTGCTTAAAGTAACATAACTCAGCATTAAATATCATTGTTTCTGCGTATGCAGTTACAAACGTCACAAAAGTTTGAGTTTCTTTGGTTGGAATTTTTATACAAATTTGGTTTTGTTGATTTGTGGTTATCAGTTTTGATAGCCAGTCAGCATTTCGCTCTTTTTAAATGCAATGCTAAAAAAAATTATCTACAAATAGGTTTAATATCTTTGCAGAAAATTACAGTTTCCTTGTGGTTTTGTTTGGTAAGCAACTTTAATAAAAATTTGTGTTATTTGAGAGACACAACACAGACTGAACCATAAAGTCCACATCCAGGACGGCTACTCAGACACACATTAAAATACACTAAATCTTCAGGGAGTGAAGCATACAGTTCTTTTATCTATGTGAATGTGAAACATATAAGTGAAAATAGCTGCATGCTTTATCAGTGACTTTGGCTTGTGAATGAACTGAAACACAGTTCAGGTTTACAGCATCAGATGTCTGAATAAAGACATAATGATGAAACAGAATCTCTTATGAGTTAAAACAGTTAAGGGGCCCAATTATTTTTTTTTTTTCTTAGTTAAAAGTTTATTCTAAATTAAGATTTATTTCTACTTGAGTTGCTGTTCATATTATGTTGACTTTGAAGGACGTTTATTAAAGTCCTCTGCTGCCTCCTGCAGGTAAAAATAGTCACTACATGTAAAAAATTCTATTAAGCCAACCCTCGTTTTTATTTTAGGTTCCTTCCTAAATAGAATACATTAAAAGCAAAACAACTTTTGACCCAAACTAAAATAATCAAGTGCATTAAGAAAGATTTTCTTTGACAAAAAAAAAGACACATTTTTGCAGATTTTTTTTTTTTTTAGATTTGAAAAGAAAATTGAGAAATCAATAGTACCATTCAGTCAAACACAACAACAAAGAGCATAAATGCATGAATAAATTAATATTTGGTTTTTAATGAAGCTTTGCATGCAGGCCTCTGTTTCAGCAACATCCTGCTTATAGCAGTTTAGCTTCAATATTAAGAAAAGCTGTAACATGTAAACCCTGTAATCATCAAGGCTACAAGAAAGACAAGGGAAGTAGCACAAGGCTAAATGTAGATCTATGGGAAAGAAAATAATACATTTTGATCTGAGCCTTTATGGTCTAATAGTTGGGATAATAAGACATCTGGATGTGTGCGTTTAAGCTGTGAGAACTAATGTCAGTTCTTCATTTCTGCCCCTCAATTGTGCATGAAGTTATAAGCTTTACAGTTTTTGCCTAATTACTTTGGGATTGAAAATCCAACTAAGATTTTTTTTTAACAGATATTACTTTGCCAATACCAATATAGAAAGTCTTCTACTTGGTTGGCAAGGCCTTAGCTCATTTTGGCACATTTCAGCTGGATTCTTGTCAAACACAGTAACCTGGTTGTTCGCTTAATTATTTATTTGGTCATTTTTAAATGGTTCTTTGGCTCGCTAGATTTCCAGCATGTCCAACTGCAGTATTGTGTATATTTTTGGAGATTTATTCTGGCAGAATCTGGACGAGGAAAACGGATATGTTCAGCATTACAAATATTTCCAAAAGAACAAAAAAGAAGACAATATCTAAACAATAAAATAAATAAATAAATAAATGTTTAACCTTATGTTATTGTAGTATTACATTAAAACTGTTAATGAATTTTATCCACCTACACTTTCATAAGAAATATACAGACCTAAATATGAAATTGTATGCATTGTCTTAAAATAGATGTACTTAAAAGAAGATTATTGGAATTATTTTTTTTCTCTCGAAATATCTTCTAAATGTCTAATATTCTACATTCACACAAAAGGCATATGCGACCCATATCCGACTTTTTCATGGCAGTCCTGAACAGCCTAATTCCGATCTTTTAAACCCCAAAAATTTGAAATGTACCACTTCCAGAAGTTGTACTAAATCATGTACGTATCCCATTGTTTTCAAAGCACCTCCAGTCTGAACAGTCATGTTGGATTTTATCTGACATGAGACATGCATCATACTTCTGCACCAGAAGAAGCCAGATGCAGAAAATCCAGAAGTAAACAATAGCTGAAAATTATAATTTTCAAATTATAAAAGAAGTTTCGGTCAGTAAAGCTCATCACATCACAATCCTGACACTCCTGGTTGCGACTACACATCCAAACAGACTACAGAAGCTGCAGTCAATGCGCCACTAAATGCCATTATTGTGATTTCTTTTTATTAGCTTCCTTCGTCTTGTTATGATCTTGTGACAATACTGTCAGCTCCCAAATCTGAATAACTTTAAAATCAGTCCATAGACGATGCCATCCATGATTACTTCCGTAAACAATACGCTGCTGTGTGACGTTTTAATAAAGGTTTGTTATTAATTAAAAAAAAAAAAAAAGTTAACATTTTTGCATTGTTGTGATGACATGCTGAAGGCAGTGTTGGAAAGAGTAGGAGTTTCTTAAAGAGATAGAGGCCAGTTTCCAGGCAACAAATTGAAAAGGCAAATTTCTTTTAAGTTATATTTGATATATATACAGGATTCAAATAACAACTTAAGGTAACATAGTTACTTGATTGTGCGATAAAATGACACTATGTGCCTGGAAAATACATAACACTACTCCTTTAATATTAAGCATAAAGATGATATTCATTTTGATATTTTTTTTAATCATTTCACATCTTCAATAAAGTCTGAATTGATTGTAAATTTTCTCTAATCCACACAAAGTCAAAATTATACCTAGACCCAAATATAAAAATAAAAATACACCACAAGAATGCAGACAACCCCCACCCACACACATTTTTGTCACTGTCAACAATATTCTTATATAATCAAATATCTGGTTGAATATTTGACCACTTTTCTTGGCCAAAATAGTAGAGTTCATTTATAAACTAGTTGGTCTCCTCGAATGGAGCATACTGGTTACATTTTCAATATGTTTGCCTCCTTTAAACATCCCAAAGCAACTGTGGATGAGTGGTTGAGATCATGCCGCAACACCCAGCTGTGTTCCACCTTGTTTGACAGGAACCTCACCATGAGTCTTTCAAGCATACTTGTCATTCTAGCCAAAAGGTCATTTTTTTTTTTTTTTTTTGTCTCATCTGAACATCAAGCTTTTCTTCAGAAGGAATAGGGTTATTCATGTAGGCAGGCATCAATTTTGGAGCAGGTGCCTTTTGGGTGTTCGAACAGGACAAGGAACCCAAACGCACACAACAAAATGGATTTTGAAAGGTCTCAAGCCTAAGATATGGCCCTGGCTTCAATCCCATTCAAATGTTGATCAATATAATTAAAAGAGAGAACCAAGTTTACAGTTTCTGCAAAAAAGATTCATAATTCAGCCACAATTATGACATAAGTAGTTCATACATACAAAATAGCATCTGGTTTCGCTGTAGCTCAATAAGGGACCTTAAAGAAATCAAATAAATCATGAAAAGGCCAGTTTTTTATGAGTTTTGTGGCCTTGTTCATGGTAAACTCAGCGTATTTAGATGCAAGTTTTGTGAAAGACATGAACCAAGTATCCTTGTCTTCATCTCTGCCATGCTGACAGCAGAGGGAGACAAACACCTGCATTTCTAACATTTCCCAGCAGACATATTTCTGCTCTGCATTTGTCTGTATTTCTGAGATCCACTTACTGGTGACGGTGAGAACATTAGTCTTGACCTCGGCACTGATCTCGATACGGCCTCTTCTCTCAGTGTGGTCTGTCCCACACAGGTTCGGCACATTGGGCACACAGCGCTTGTGGATGTTCATCATACAGTCTGAAAAACACACACACAAGGCCACATCCCAGAATCCTGATCGGTTAAGCTGTTTATGTTGGGATCTGTTTCAAGGAAGCCATATGTTCAAGCACATGCAAATAAAAGGAATTATTAAATATTTTCATGTAGATATGGACAAATATCATCAGTAATTTGAGGTTAGGTGTAGTTTGGAGCACGTACGGTCACATCTCATTCCCTGGTGTATGAGGCCATAGAGTAGGGAGCCGCAATGATCACAGAACGTGGGGCTGGAGTAGGTGTGGATCTTAAATTTATGCTTTGCCCTCGGGTCCTGATGAGAAACATTAAGAGAAACATTAAACTTGTCTGTCATTAAAACTTTCCATTTATCAGTGTAAACATTTCACAATACATGATCAAATAAAAGGAAATTTGGCAGAATCAAAAGACAAATAAATGATCTTCCATCTCTTTCACCATAAGCCATTCATCTCAGACTTTCTACTGCTGTGAACATTTACAGGAAGTTGATATAGGGGTAGACAAATATAGGCGGGGGTTGACTTTGTAATCTGATAAAGATAGGTTTCCTCTGAATTGCTTTGTTTGTATTAGTTTTGCGAGGCAACAAATGCAGCTACCTTTAGAGCCTGAGTGCGTATGTACATGTAGGTGAGCGTGCGTGCAGTTCTGTGAGCACAATAGTCCATAATAGAAAGTCAGCCATCCATGAAGTTTGTTAAAAGTGTATATTGGGTTGTCAAACAAACATGCAGGCAGCTGTCTGAATGATGTAACAGGTGCCTGGGCGCATTTTTCAAATCCAGAATTGTGAATTCCTGTGAATTTAATTGTTTTGAACAGAGATGATGTTTACTGTGGAGAGATGACAAAATGTATTTAAGATAAATCTCTGTGTTTGTAATTTTACATCCTAACTCAAAGGTTAGTGCTTCCCAACCAATTTTAAGAAGCAACATCATTCACCTTGAACTAACAGGCCAAAACCTCTCGACGAACCGATTCAGTTGTTGACTGCTGACATTGGTGGTCATATGTTGTGCTTTAAATGAAAGATCATTTTGGATTTTGAGTGTATTGATGAAACTCTTGCTTGTCCTCCTTTAATATTTATCTAAATTGTCAGCTTTTGGTCTGTTAAAGCAAAAATACAGTGCACTGGAAAAATGCGTTTTTGTCTTCTGAGCTTTGTCATTTTTTGCGGCATGTCTCCAAAATCTGAGCATATTTAGAGACTTTTTATAACTCAAGCTCAGTTAGGTTGGATGAAGAACAGCAATTTTCAATTTAGGTATTTAGGTATGGACTTAGACTGGGCTATTTTGACACATGGATTTCCTTTGCCTCCCCATTGTATAATGATGCCGCACCCATGTTTCACCACAAGGGTGGTGTGCTCTGGGTGAGGTGCAGCGTTATCTCTACCACACACAGCACTTTAAATACTAGACAAAAAGTTCATTTTCATTCTCCTCTGACCAGACCATCTTCTTCCACAGTTTTGCATTCTGTTTGATTTATTCTTTAGATGGAACTTCTTATATGGCTTTTCTTTCAACAAGTAAGTGGATTATCTGATTTACAGTCCTCTCTTCTTGCCACTCACCCAAACTGAGGAAAAGAACAATTGTCTGAGATGTTATAAGCTTGGGATATCATTTTATAACCTAACCCTGCTTTAATCTTATCCACATCTTAATTCTAGACCAGTCTGCAGAGTTAATTGGTCTTGGTGATGCTTTTTGTTCAATAGTGTTCTCTAACAAACCTCTGAAGCCCTCACAGATTCATACTGAAGTTAAAATACATACATTTGGTCACACTGGAATTTACTTAGCGGTATCAGAGTAAAGGGGGATGAATAGATATGCTCTTTAACACACTTTTAAGTTTTCACTTCACAATTATGGACTTCTTTTTGTTGACCCATTATATAAAATCCCATTAACATACATTGAAGTTTGTGGCTTGTGATAAAATGAGAACGAGTTCAAATGATAGGAATACTTGCAGGGCATTGTATTGTCATCTCAAATCACATATATGAACTCTTTTTAAAAAAAAATATGTAAATTTGAGTGTACAGGTGCACTTCCAAGTTTGGTAATATTCAGACAGTTAGTTTGTTTATTGTTTTAGGCACTAAGATCACCCTGAAGTTACACCCAACTCCTCTATAAGTGCTAAAATCTCATGTAAATAAACACCTTGTAAATAAATCATTGTAAACTGTTAAACTGCGTATTGCGGCTGCTTGAAGTCTGACAAGGATCGATCATTTTAAAGTGAGAAAATAAAAAAACAACTTTGTTTTGACAATTTTTATGTGTAAAGTTTCTACAGTAAACAGAAATTTCCTGGGCACACAGAGGACACTATCTACAGGCTTCAGTCACCTCACCACCTGCACATATGCACAAAACTCTTTTTTCCTATTGTCTGTAGCAGCCTCATTTCTGCACATTAACATTCATAAGTTGCTTTTAACCGTACATTAGAGGTTTTACGTGGGAGTGTGGAGGATGGGCTTCGAGACTTGGCCATGTGCACGTCTCCAGGTGGACTGATTTCTTAGGAGAACACTGCCTTCAGGTTTCTGCACAGTTTCACTATGAATCATATGACTTGTTTTAATAATAAAACCCCTGATATGTTTCCCTCAATTCTCAAATAATAAAAAGTGATTATAGGTATTTGAACAATTGTCAAGACTGATATTGATTACGTTTTTGAGGTAAAAATTTAAGACAACCCTATTTATGAAAATATATTTAAATGCGGAAACAGGGTGGGGGAAAAATAAACTATTTTTGTCTGATTTCTGTCAAATGCTCATGTTCGTTCATGCATGTGTGAAACCTTAAAACGCAGTGGTGAGAATACACACCTGCGTCTAAGTTCTGTGGTAGTATAGATGTTCACAGGGAAGCTTCATATTCTCAGTTTTTGAGAATGTTCAAATCTTTTAAATCAAAAGCCAGAACAAATTATATGATTGGATTGTTTCTCTTCTCCACATTTGTCCTAGAATTTAATGTAGAATTTTGACTGTTGTGTCAATTACACCAACTTCTTAAAAAGTCCAAGAAAGTCTTAGAATGTCATTAAGTTTAAATAATTTTCATATCTTCATTTTTCTTTTCTCATCTTTTAGATGAATAAATCAGCAGCTGGGAGGTATACTTACATTCAGCTCAGAAACCTCAGATTAACTGACAAAGAAAGACAGAAACTAATTCATTACCAACAAAAACACCCATTTATACTTCCATTTTTTTAGGCCTTGGTTATTGGAATGTCAGTGAAGTAACTATGTTTTGTTTTTTTGTTTTATGAGCAAAAAAAAAAAAAAAAGAGTAACAATAAAGTAAGAAAAAATAAAATTAAAAAAATGTATTTGACAACTATGAAAATAACATTTTGTTTAAGAAAATCTATAATATAAGTAAAATCAAAGAAAATTACATTTCACTAGAAACCTTGACATCAAGGCTTAAAAAAGAATGCCATCAGTTAATGACAGGAGAGATTAAATTTAAATACAGAAGCTCAAAATAAACAGGAAAACCTATTTTTATGAACCTGTGGTTGATTAAAAATAATTTGGCCAATACATTTGTTATGCATGTGTTAAGAAAGACCTAGAAAATTTCCATCAACAGGTCAGCAGAGGAACTTTGCCACAGAGTATAAACTATAAACCCTTTAACTGTTTTAATCTTATTCTAGGAAAGTTCTTCAATAAAAATAGTCACTCAATGCCTCAAAGCTGCAACATAAACATACAAACTACTGAATATTTTATCATACTTTTTGAGTAACACCTAACACTTTTATTTTTCTGCCCACAAGATCTCATATTTGCCAGAGTGTCAAACTTCTATTTCACTTTCTTTAGCAAATAAAAAAGACCCAACTAAAATAGAGCAGGTGGTACACAAGGGAGCTCCTAATAAGCAAGTGGATTATGTGATATATAGTCCTGGAAAAAGAAAGCTTCCACGGCTGTCAACACAATCAGTGGAAAAAAGTACAACCCGTAATTGAAAAGCTTGCAGAACCACCTCTGGTAGCTGTAAGTCTGAGGTGTTACTTTCAGTTGTCTCCTTCTGTATGACATTATCAGGCTCTTACACTGTTGTGGAGAGATTTTTGACCAAGTCATCTTTAAACAGTGCATCAGTTCAGATACAGTTTGCCAAAATTTACCTCTGCACAACTCTCTCCCAACTCAGCATTTGAATCTAATTGAGGTCTGGACTTTGACTAGGTCATTGTGACACAGATTTTTTATTCCTGTCCTGTTGTTCTTTTGTAGATTTGCTGGTCAATTTGGGATCAATGTCCAGGTTCATGACCCAGCTTAAACCAATATTCAGACAGATGGCCTTAGATTTCACTCTGAAGAAACTCTGGTATTCACAGCAGTTCAAGGGCAACTCAACAACTGCAAGATGCCCAGATCTTCTGGCTATAAAACAAGACCTTCATCACCCCTTCACTACTGTGCTTGATGGTTAATATGATGTTTTTGTTCCAGATGTTTTCTGATTTGTCCAGAAACAACTTTGAAAGCCTAACTCGTGCTACCATATTCTTTTCAAAAAGAGAACAGACTTTTTCCTGGAAATCCTTCTGAACAAGATATATGTCTTCATAATTTTCTAATTTTATTGTCATAGCCTTCAACACTGAGCATCTTAACAAACACCTGTGAGATCTGAGATACAGCTCTTGGGGCTTTTAGAATTTCTTTGAGCATTGCATGGTCTGACTGTGGCTAAAAAGACTCCCTCTCATATGAATAATCTTTCTCGTTATAGAATGACAACAATTGCATCTCTAAGGTCACTGTCAACGTCTTTCCTCTTTGACTTTGTGTAAACAAACACCTATATGCCCCAGCGCAGCAAACAGCCAGAACTCCTGCTTGTATAGAAGTGCCTGTTATGGCACTTATGAAAACTTTCATACCATAAATTTAAGCTATGCATTGTAACGTCCACATTTTTTACTCATTTTCATGTCGAGTCTATTCTCTCTCCCTGTCTGCATTCCTTTGTTTTATCACTGCACTCTCCTGTCCAATTATATTTCTTGCCAACATCATTAGTCATCTTCCGCCAACACACAGATCAAACACATGCTGTCATGTTATTGGAAATATTCTGTGATAGACAGGCTTCAGAGTTACTTAGTTGGTGAAGGAAAAGTGTATTTTCTTCCTTGAAATTATCCACACAGGAAACCATACAACATGCCCATGTCCATGTTTAGTTGTAGCTTTAAATTAAATGTGCTTGCTGTGCAGACCATTAAGAACAATAATAATTAATTTTATTTAAAAGTGTCTTTCAAAACATTCAAGGACACTGTAAAAACAAGTTAAAAACAGCATAAGAACAATAAACCAACAAACCCCACAACTTACATAAATAAAACATTACAGGGAATATTCATTGTGTCTTTTCTACTGTTCTTTTTATAAAGTAATGCTGGCTGGCCAACGAATTGATGTTAGCTTGTTAATTAGCTGCATCAGTTGCCTGTGTACCAACTCTGCAGCAGTTTCTTTATTTTACCCACAAATATGCTAACTTGACATGCTAACTTATTTAGCGTTTTGCATGTATTTGCTTCAAAATAGGGTAAACATCTGGTTTTCACTTCCAGAAATACTTTGCGAAAGACCAGTGATGATTGTTTATTTTTATCAGTTTACAAAATGCAAAGTCAGCAAACAAAAGAAAAATCTAAATCAAATCAATATTTGGTGTTACTACCTCTTTCCTTCAAACTAGCATCAATTCTTATAGGTTCACTTGCATAAAGTCAGGGATTTTGTAGGATTATAGTCAGGTGAACCAATTATACCAAACAGGTGCTAATGATCGTCAATGTCACACATAGGTTGAAACACAGTCAGACTGGGGTTTCAAGATATGCTGTTCAAGCTGTTTTGAAGACGCACCAAGAAACAGGCAACGTTAAGGATTGTAGACGCAGTGGTCGGCCAAGGAAACTTAGTGCAGCAGAAACACACGTCAAGCTTATTACCCTTCGAAACTGGAAGATGTCCAGCAGTGCCATCAGCACAGAACTGGCAGAAACCAGTCGGACCTAGGTACACCCATCTGGTGTCCAGAGTTGCTGCCAAAAAGCCATACCTCCGATGTGGAAACAAGGCTAAGAGACTCAAGTATACGCAAAAACATAGAAATTGGGTTGCAGAAAAATGGCAGCAGGTGTTATGGACTGATGAGTCAAAATTTGAAATATTTGGCTGCAGCAGAAGGCAGTTTGTTCATCGAAGGGCTGGAGAGTGGTACAATAATGAGTGTCTGAAGGCAACACTGAAGCATAATGGAGGATTCTTGAATCTTTGAGGTTGCATTAGTCAGGATTAATGGGATTCTCAATGCTGAGAAATACAGGCAGATACTTATCCATAATGCAATACCATCAGGGAGGCATTTGATTGGCCCCAAATTTATTCTGCAGCATTTATTCTGTGGTTAGTTCTCTAACATGTTTTGGAATAACCTACGCAGCCAAGTTCATTGAAAAATTGTGTGCAAGAGTACCGAGAAGAATTGATGCTGTTTTGAAGTAACACCAAATATTGATTTGATTTAGATTTTGTTCATTTTGTTGACTGATGAAAATAAATGAGTGACACTTTTTTTTGAAACTATGTGCACAGATGTGGTCTTTCAACCTGAGTTGAGTTCTATACCATTAGCAAGCTGTGGGCCTGAAATGTAGGTTTCATTAGAGGACATCATCCTTCGACTTCTCCCACAGGGAACCCATTCTATTAACCCAGATCTATAATTGCATTCTTCTTTTAAACATACATAGCTGACAGAAGGGAAGAAAAATGAGAGGTAGTATGGGAATTAATGAGCCACAGACTAAGAAATGATCTTGCACACAACAGAATGAACTGTTTTTAGATTTATCGGCATCACACTAAATAACAATATCATATATCAGTTTCTAAAGTGATGTACATCTTGGTGATTTCCCTTGCTGTGGGTAAGAGTTCTTACCCATAGATACAAGTCCTCTGCTCTATTCCCATCTCTAATCATAAAATAAGCAACTAGTTTGGAGCAGAGGTAGCCTACATTCCAAGGGACCGAGGTCATAAGGTCATGAACTTATTAAAGAAACAATATGATGGTGGTGACATGGCCCCATAATTAAGAACAGAAGACCCCTGGGTGGAACGGCTTTAAAATAGATGACATCCATGGCGGTTTCAGGTTTGGTTTAAAAGGAGACAAGTGGGAGATATTTTCATAGAAGGGGAGAGCTACAGTACATGTATACCAAATATAGAAATGTTTAAGTGTCAGAAATGAAGAGAGCTGGTGGAAAATAGAAAAGAGATGATAGAGATGGATGGTGAGATTTGAAGTGACAAATGAAAAAAAATCCCAGAAGCTTTATGCTGGCTTAAAAAAAAAGATGCCCAAGAGGTGATATTTTAGCTAGTTCTACAGTCAGTAAAAAAGAAGATAAATACTAAAATACTCAATATTCAAACACTATTTATTTATATTCTACCCTATAACAGATTTGTTTACATTTTAACAGAATAATATAGGCTATATGTCAAATTAAAGGTTATTTACATCACCAAAAGGTGGCATTTTACTAGGGGTGTGTACCCTTTTTATATCCTTGTATTTTCTTTTATTTTTCTAAATCTTTACCTATACCATTTCGTGTTTTTGTCTTTACCTCAATGTCCACCTGCTTGAACGTGTTTCAGAAACCTGGACATCTTAACGTCATGGTAAGTCATAAATACATTGTCTGCACCTGCTTGTCCCTACAAGGTTGCATGGGAGATGGTACTTATCTCCAGTGATCATTGAGTTGTGAGAGGCAGGACACACCCTGGATAGGTCCCCAGTCGATCACAGGGCAACACAGAGACACACAGGATGAACAACTATGTACACACTCACACCTAAGGACAATTCATGCCTCATTTCCACAGAACGGTATGGCACAGATTGGTTCGGTACAATATTTTATGGTCCAGCGTATTCAGGAGAGTGATTTTACTGTCAGTTGGACTCTTACTGGGCAGGTGGGGTTAAATCCAACCACCTAACAAGGCATCATATTCATGCGATGACAAAAGTGACGCACTAGTATGCCTCGTGCTAGTTGCGAGCAGTGACATTTTTGTGTCCCCCAATAAATGGACTGTGTTGTGTGACACCAGTAGCTCCACCCTAACCGTACCATAGCATTGTCCTATGAACCTACATCTGAAGGGGATCCAGGAATGTTGTGGTACAGGTCGGTTGGATGGGCTGCTTTTATAATAGAAGCAGACAAAACAGCATTCTGAACTTCACCGATCCGCGCCTTACTGCTTAGTGGAAACAAGGCATTAGAAAGACCAATTAACTTAACAGTCTTTTTTTTTTTTTTTACCATGCATGCATGGAAAGAACATGAAAAATTCCTTGCAGAAAAACCCAAGGTAAATCAGTTTACATAAAATTGACTTTTGCAATCTTATATTTAACACAGAAAATGTTTTGAATTTTGAGCTTCTAAAAAAACTGATATTAGCAAAGAGAAGATGAAAAATAAATGACGGGAAAGTTATAAGGTTGCATCTGGAAAAAGAACTTTGCCCTTCGGGAATTTCTGAAACTAAAATTATAGAGGAGAATCTATTTGAATCTCTGCACCAAGAAAAATCTGCAAAAGCAGTCAGGTGAAACACGGGGAAAATAACTGAGGTGGGTTTTAGACACAGATACAGCCTTATCAGTCAGAAAGCCAATAGGCAAACATAAGTGTTTCCTCTGGAGGCATCTCAGTAACTGTGCTTGTCAGAGTGAAAGGGCACTCTAGAGGGAGGTGAAAACAGGTGGAACTTAAGAAGGGGTTTTCAAGTCGACTAATGACAAAAAGGCTAATCATTAGATTCCTTGAGATGAGACAGTTTCATTTTTTTAAGAACCACGATTCAGCGCCTCTTAAAAGCACTCAATATTTTAAGAGTGGAGTGACAACAAAGAGCCTGAGTTCCTCTCTGAAACCTCTGAAATCTTTTTGGACTGTATGTATTAGATTTCAGTAAAGTTAAAGCTAAAGATTTATTTCTTTTATTGGCTTCAACAGTATATTTACAGCAGAGTCAAAAAATGCTAGAGAGAGTCCCATTAGTCATATTACAGCATAAATACAAGGATGAGAAAAGTAAAGTGAAGCGAAAGACAGATGTCAACTGTATCTCCAAAAGGACAGAGACTTCTGATTAAGGTTCATGAAGTGAAAATGTTTATGCAATCTCCATTTCTCCTACTTAACATTAGCTCCCTGCTGCTCTTTCACTGATGCATAGGTTTAAATACTTTCCTTGATGCATACAGTGACCTCCGAAAGAATTTATATCTCTTGAACTTTTATAAATCTCTTGTCACGTTACAACCACAAATTTTAATGGATTTTCTTGGGATTTTATATGATAGACAAACACAAAGTAGTGAGCAACTGTGAAATGAAAGGAAAATGACACATGGTTTTCAAAATTTTATAAACAAAAGTCTTAAATGTACTCTTGCATGTCGCCCTCTTTACCTCTGAGTAAAATAAAGTGCAACAAATTACCTTCAAAAGCCATCTAATTAGTTCATAGACCTGAGAAGTTTGTTAGAGAACACTAGTAAAAAAACTGCAGCATTATGAAGACCAAGGAACATAACAGACAGGTCAGGAAAAAAGTTGTGAAGAAGAAAAGAAAAAAAAGAAAAGAAGAAATAATATTTCAAATTTTGATCATTGCATAGAGCACTGTTCAGTCCAGTATCTGAAGATGAAAAGAGTATTATGCAACAGCAAAACTACCAAAACATGGCCATCTACCTGGACTGACAGACCAGTCAAGAAGGGCAAATGTGCAGAAGAAAGTTCTCTGTTGAGATAAGACCAAAACTGAACTTTATGGCCTACATACAAAACGAATGTGTGGCAGAGAGCTAATACTGACATAACCCTAAACACAACATCCCCACCATTAAACACAGGGGTGGCAGCATCATACGGTGGAGATGCTTTTCTTCAGCAAGCGAAGCTTGTCAGAGCTGTTCAATGGAACTAAATGCAGGTGAATCCTGGAAGAAAACCTGTTAGAGTCTGCAAAACACTTTAGACTGGGGTGGAAGTTTACCTCTGAGCAGGTCATTAACTCCAAACACAGCCAGAGTTACAATAGAATGGTTTAGATCAAAGCATATGCATGTTTTGCAATGGTCTAGCCTAAGTGAAGACTGAAACTTATGTGACATAAATGCACACCATAGTTTTTAGATTTTCACTTGTTAAAAAGTTTGAAAATCAAAGATTTCTCCACTTCACTTTACGATTATGCACTGCCTTTTGGTTTTGATCTGACAAAATGAGGAACATTTGTAGTATTAATAATTTTAATAATCTGACTGTACTTACATCGGAGGCAGGTCCTTTGTCTGCTCCTGGACAGGAGAAAGTGACAAACTCATGGCAGCGTTTATGAACCACGAAACAACACACTGTGAAAAGAGTGAGGGGGAGGGGAGAGAAGATGCATCAAAATTCAATCTGAACAATTGGAAATGTTTTAAGTTTTACTCAGAACAGTTACCAGCTATACACAACATGATTATTTCCGCCTGGATGTTTAAAGTTTTAATGATGGTATTTCATGGAGACTAGTATGTCTCGTGCTAGTTGCGAGCAGTGACATTTTTGTGTCCCCCAATAAATGGACTGTGTTGTGTGACACCAGTAGCTCCACCCTAACCATACCATAGCATTGTCCTATGAACCTACATCTGAAGGGGATCCAGGAATGTTGTGGTACAGGTTGGTTGGATGGACTGCTTTTATAATAGAAGCAGACAAAACTGCATTCTGAACTTCACCGATTTCCACTAATGCCTTGTTTCCACTAAGCCTTACCGCTTAGTGGAAACAATTAGAAAGACCAATTAACTTAACAGTCATGGTTTTTTTTTGACCACACATGCATGGAAAGAACATGAAAAACTCCTCGCAGAAAAACCAAGATGATGAAAAATAAATGATGGGAAAGTTATAAGGTTGCATCTGGAAAAAGAACTTTGCCCTTAGGGAGTTTCTGAAACTAAAATTATAGAGGAGAAGCTATTTGAATCTTTGCACCAAGAAAGAGCTGCAAAAGCAGTCAGATAAAACACGGGGAAAATAACTGAGGTGGGTTTTAGACACAGGTACAGCCTTATCAGTCAGAAAGCCAATAGGCAAATATAAGTGTTTCCTCTGGAGGCGTCTCAGTAACTGTGCTTGTCAGACTGAATGATGTGAAAGATTATAAATGTTTTAGGTTTTACTCAGAACAGTTACCAGCTATACACAGCACGATTATTTTCCCCCAGATGTTTAAAGTTTTAATGATGGTATGGAATTTATTAATTTGATCAAGACCTGTCCCCAAAACAAGCCTTAACACTGCAAACTGAAGCTCAAATGCAAACAAAAACATATCAGGAAAAGAACCTCAATATAGTAAGAACTTACTACAGCAAAAATAGATTTTTTACCATTTAGATTATACTAAACTGAAAGATGATCTGCACTCTTCAAATACCACATGTATTATTAGCTAATCACTGTCTCTCACTGAAGATTGAGAGGTATACACTGGTAGTTTTTCAGCTCTATTTCCTCCTTTAGTTCTGCTTAAATTACTAATAGCTTAAAAAAAGACAAAGAGGAAAGGCACATATATTTATACACAATCATTTATATGCAAGACAGTTTAAAGTTTTTGACCAAAAACAGGAAACGCAGTGAGAAAAAGTGCATTAAGTCAAGAAATAAAATCAGAAGAATAATACAATTTAAGCATCATATAACAAAAGAAACAGTAAAATTTGAAAACAAATAAATAGTCAAGACATGGCAAAACTTAAGTGATAAAATATTATTCACTCCTAATGGAAAAGCCGCATTAAACTGTAATATCTTCAGGCCTGATTTAAAAGAATCTACAGTTTCTGCACTTCTCATTTTCTCAGGCAGTTTGTTCCAGAGCTAAGGAGCATAGATCCTAAATGCTGCCTCACCTTGTTTAGTTCTGGTCCTGGAACGCTAAGTCAACAGGCCTTTGACAACCTCAGGCATAAGACCTGACAAGCATTTCTGATATGTGTGTAGGCCCAAGACTATCCGTTGCCTTTTACACTAATAGGATTTAAAAATCTTTCTTTTTACACACCGGGAATCAGTGCAATGTTTTAAGGACTGGATCTGTAATATCCATTCTCCTGGTCTTGGTCAGGACTCTGGTAGCAGAAAATCGAACCCACTGAAAATAAAAGCCTGAGCCAGCTTTTCTGTGAAAATTCAGCCCTATATACTCATTGAAATTAGTTCTTGTTTTGTTACGACTAATAGTGTGGTAATGTGGTCACACAGAAATAATAAAGCTGCGTAACGTCCACATTTACATGGTAAAAGATGCAGTAATACTCTGTTCCCTAAAACTAGGGGGATGATATAGATGTTGAATAAAAGTAGCCCAAGAATGGAGACTTGAGTAAACCCACTTATTAACATTGTTGATACAAAGTAGTCTCAATCTGCAAAGAAACATTTGGACTACAAAGGTAACTTTTATTATATTGTGTTATGAATATGATTTATTATATTTTACTTTCTATTAAGCACACAGGGTGGCAAATCAGCCACTCATGTAAATAAAATAAATTTTGCAACAATACTTGCTGTAACAATGGACATAAAGAAAAAGAAGCGGTAGAAAGAAGACAGATGAGCACTAATGGGTTTAACAGCCTAACCACAGAGCTTTTTTTATAGAATTACAACTAGATCCTGTTCTCTTTTCTGCATGAACTAGCTGACTTTTGTGCTAATAGTCATTTAAATAGACGGTGAGTATTTACCCCTAAACAGAAAGTGACCAAGCCATACTGTTAATCATTAAAAACACTTATCAAATTCAAAACTTTGAAAAAATAATAATGATGCATAGGTTTTTGAGAACTTGTTGAACAAAAAGTCTGTACATACACTACATTTAGGAATGGGGAATTGTTTGTGGAAAAGTGTGTCTCCTTCTACCTTCTTTCATTTCTAGGAGCACATCTTCATTACACTTAATCTAATACAGCTATGAAGAGATAAAGTAGTGAAATTCAAATTCAAATGCTTCTTTGCAATTTCTCAGAAAGTTACCCAGAAATAAATTGTAGCTTGTAGTTCCTCTATGTTGGCAGGTCATGATCGATCACATTTATAGTGACATCCCTCTTCCTCTTTTGAAAATAAAAAATGCAAAGAAAGAAAAACTGCAGCTAAAATAAGCTTCATTTGCGGGCATTCAGTCCATAGTGTTATCAGACTTACATAATAAAACCATGCAGCGAATAGAATATATTTCCTTTTACATCACCTCACTGTGCTGTGTTATAACATTGCAGCTCTTTGACAATGAACATTGAAGGGTCCAATTACAGATTTCTGCCTTTTAATGACTTCCTCCCAGGATAAACAAGACTGAAAAGTCTTGATGCAAAAGCACTTTTGACTTGACGCAGATGTTTTTACTGAAATTAACGCAAATTACAGATGCTCTTAGGAAGACTTCTTGACTGCAGTGACTTCACTCTTGGAAGCAGCACTTAGAGTATTTAAAAGCTTAAACAATGGAACAAAAGGATTCTGTGCGTCTGTCTTAACACCTCCACTGTCTTATTATAACTCCTGCAGTATTGTCATTTAGTTAGACGGCTTTCCAAATCTATAGGATGCACAATGTGCACCATCTTCTTATCAGGAGATTCCCTTCTTGTTTATGGGCTTTCAACAGCTCAACAAGCATTGCAATTTTTCCTCCCTGGGTTCAAATTTGTAGAAAATAAGAAGTATCTATGTCAAAGAAATCTTATGCAATCTGCAGCCAAATGAGATGAAAAGCGTGACATGGTTCCACTTTCCAGGTTGGTAACAATCAGTGAAGCAAAAACGTGGAAGCACTGATGCACAACGAGTCTGTCATCTCCACCTTGATCAGTGTCAGCTCCACTGACAGCCAAGACAAACACAGAAGGGTAAAAATATCACAGACACGTAGAGAAACAGTTAATATGAAAATGCCCTTAAGTCCAAATGTAGAATGACAGAGAGGCCCATAGAGATGTAGTAAATGCACAAAAAGAGGATTTCACAAAAGTGGAAGTCAATCCAGGTTACAGCACACTAATCTTTTTAAATGAAATAGTTATAGCATAGTGGGTATTTTCTAAGATTGTAAATTTACAGCTGATTGTGTTATATACTAAATTGACACTGGGCATGCAGCAGCAGCATATACAATCTACTCTATCTATCTACGATTGATATTATGGGGTATTGTGTTTTCCAGGCACATGGTGCCATTTCATAGCACAATCAAGTAACCATGTTACCTTCAGTTGTTTTGAAAATGATGTATATATCAAACATAACTTAAAAGAAATTTGACTTTGCATCATAGCCGTATCTGACATCTTGAAATTGGCTCTTTGTCTCTTTAAGCTTTAAGAAGCTCCTACTCTTTCTGTCACCCCCCCTTCAGAACGTCATCACAACAGTGCTTCTGCATGATGCTGTCTACAACCGTTCTTGGGAGCACTGGACTGAGAAATAGTTTGTATAAGCTCAGCAGACACGCAGTTCCACCAGGCATTTGCTAATTGCTGCTGCCGCTAGTCTGAAGGAGCTGTGTGGAGGAGGTGTGGGGGAGGGGTGCTCTGTGGAGACTGAAGCTTCAAGGAGGAGCTTTGGGTAAATAGGTAGTACATTGTATGAGCAAGCATTTGGGCACCCCCAAATGGGTGCCACAGGAGATTCAAGGATTTCTCAAACACGCATGAAAGAATCAAAGCAACACTCCATGTATGTGCTTGATAAGGGATTAAAATTATAACCTGATATGAAGCTCAAAAAAAGTCAATTTTACATAATACTCTCTCTTTAAAAGCTTCCATTCCAGACTTATCTTTACTACTTGGTTAGGTTTATTAATTTAAGAATTAGTAATCATGTGGAAAAGAGTGTAGGTTGTTTTGACGAAAATAATTACTCAATATTTGTGGCATAATTAACAATTGGAAACTGGTGTTTATGATTCCAAAGTTGTTAGGTTCAACTACAAGGAGATTGGCAGAAGGTCATATGGAAATTTTTACTGAAGACGGGTTGCCAAAATTAGTTATGAGTAGAAAAGAAAAATACATACAAGATTACCTTCTGCCAGGGTGAAAATGTAAGCGCATCAAATACTGTTTATACACAGTTGTCTTTCACATCTGATTGTGCACACTGCCAAAATATTTTAAAAGCCTGTTAACTGTATAAAGTTGATTGACAGATTTGGGAATATTATATCACTCCTTATGGACATATTTACTCTCAATAATAAGTTCAGACAGCAGATGCAGAGGCAGATTAAAATGTGGACAAATTAGACGAAAGAACTGGAAAAAAAGGTCCACCACATATCTACACAGCAAACGAGTTCAGGGACATTGGCAGGCATCTTTATGCACCAATTTGCACCATGTTTCGGCAACAGATCAAGTCTAATTTTAACCATGTTAACATTTACTTAAAAAAAAGATAATTAGTGTGTTGGACCTCAGTATTTTCAGCCTCAGGGAGAGAATACAGTAGGCTACATTGGCTGTCAAGATGAACTTGCCTGCCTGCAAGATGATTCAGTGTTAGTAAACTACGTTGGGGAATTTACTAACGCGGATTTTCTCTCATTTCAAATGAGAGAAAATCTGTTTTTTCCTCCTAGCTTTTCTATAAATTAGACTTTTTTTTATTGTGATATTAACATTTTTATGGTCAAAATCGCCAAATTTACGCATGAAGCAGGCAGTTTCCGCATGCTCATAGCTCTCTCTTTATATCGCCAATGTTCTTGTTTAACTAGACATGTTCTACACATGTTGACATTGCACAGTCTGTTTAATATATTTAATGAATAGCAGTGGCATATTTAGTCTTTTTGATTGGCCATAAATGTACAGTAAATGTGTGCAGGGTGAGGCAGAAAGTACCATGCCTCACTGATAGATGGCAGTGCTGAGCCCCATAGGCACAAAAGGCAACAGGTTCTTCTACACAGTGAAAAGACGGAAAACAATCGGAAAACTTCAAAAAATACAGTCGGAAAAGAACCTTTTAAGGCCACTTTCCTCCTTGGCAGTCATCTCCATTAAAGCTTTAAAAATAAAAGGAAAAATAGGAGAGAAACAAGGATGTTTTTTACAACTGAGTGACACAGATATTCATAGAGGATAGGTACATGGATTTCATATAAGGATAAAGGTAAGCTCATACATGATTTTTAATCAGAATAGCGAGGCTAGCCAAAGAAAACACTGAAATTTTTAAAAATCTAATTTGACCTCATGTTAAACATTCTTTTATTTTTCTTGTTATCATATTGTTGATTTGTATGGAATTGATTAAAGCATAATTCAAGGCTTTATTCAGTTAAGGTCAAAACTGAAATAATTTGAACCATTCTGCAAATTCTGTTATTTTTAAACAATAACATTAAAAAATATAAAAACAAACAACATATTCACAAAACAAAAAATTAAGAGACAAGAAACAAATGTCCAATTTTGTACTCAAGAGGAGAGATACTTCAAAATAATTACTCAAGTAGAAGTAAAATGACAGTAAAATTACCCTCAGATGTACTTTTTTTAAAAAAGTAAAAAGTTACTCAAGAGAATGCAATAACGAATGTAACTCATTTCAACCCACCTCTGACTTTGTTTTTGAGTTTTGTGTCATTTTTAGTGTTTTGGATTTTAATGGATGCTCGTGGTTTTATATTTCAGGTCACTCTTGAGTTTGAATCTAACCAAATTCTAAAGTTTACCAATATTCTCCTGAGTTTTACCTGATGTCTTAGTATTCTTTGTGTTTGCTCTGTTTATTTGTACTAGCCAAGCATCAAGTCAGATAGTTTAACTAAATTAACCTGCAAATGTAACTTTTCATACTTGCATATGTCATGATAGACGAAACATTCAATGTTAAATGATGTCAGCAGCAGCTGTAGCTGTTTTTCTGTTAAAAACAGATCATGTTACACATTTTCATTTGAAATGTCATTTATGCTGTGATACCATGAAGTGTTATTTTTACTCATACTATGATAATCTCACACTAGCCCGTATTTCATCCTGATATTGCATCCCAGCAGTGATGTATGCTTTGTATGCTTGTAAATGTGGCAGTACAAGAATTTTTGTTAGCAGTTCGAAGCACTTCCAAAATATTATGTAAACATTAACATGTTATATAGCTCATGAATTCAGGAAGAAATCAACAGTGGTACTACTTTGCCATTTTAATTTTAAGTAGTGCTTACATCAGTTTGCTTACCACAAAATATTTTTGTTCAATTTATAACATAACCTTTCCTCAATGAAACATGGTCATATTAGCATAAAGTAATATTTGAATTTCTGATGCAATAATTAACATAGTACATTTTTCAAATAATAATTGCTTTCATTTTTCTTCTTGAATAACTACCATTAGAGGACAGATATCGTATTATATCTAAGTGACTTCTTCTCAGTGGTTCTGAGCAGAGGGAGAATAATTAATACAAAACTCTTCTCTAACACACACATTACAACACACATGCGCACCTGAATGGTACTTCACTCCTACGCAATATTCTCTCTCTGGTTACACCACCTACACACAGCAATGATACTGTACTGCACACATAGACACAGAAAACCTCCCCCTCACTCAAACGACATGAGATTGAAAACACAGAACGTGCAGGTGGAGGGATATGAGTACAGATAGGACTGGTGTGAGCTGTTCACACAGATTGCTTCAAGGCGACTGCTCTTTTTGGGCTGCCGCTACTGCCAAATCCTTAGCCAAAACACACACTTACACATACACATATACACACACAATGATGGTACTAAAACTGTACTACGCGTTTTCAACGGTATGACCCGGGGGCAAAAACAAACAGTACATCCTAACAAAAATAGAGCCAGGACTGAAATGCAGTTGTCTTTTTTGTAACCACAATAATTAATGATTGCTTCATCTAATATTTACAAAAAAAAAAAAAAATCTATTATCTGACCCAATGCTTTTTGTAAAAAAGAATGAATTTATTTAATTGGACAAATATAGATCAGCAGATTGAAGATATAGCTAGGTAAAAAGAAAAGTCTTGTGGATTTAAAGTGAATTTTCCAATCTGGTCGGGTTAATTTTCTCTACAGGTGGAACAGGACTTTATGTTTAAAGCATTGAATGCAAAGAAGGATGTTTATTTTTCCTTTTTTGATAATAACACAGAAAGGCAAAGCAATATGACATCTGTTGTTGTTCCAGTAGACAAGTTTAACCCACAGCTGAAATCAGAAACAGTATTTACAGATAATACATAAAAATGCACATACCCTTTTTTTCTTCACTGTCTCACACAAAATCTGACTAAACCTTTGCTTTTTAAGGTCAGTTAGGATGACCAAAATTATCTTTGTTAAAAGCCAGAACAATGAGAGACCATATTTAGACATTTTTTAGTACTTTCCTCAAATTCAGAAGGTTGCATACACTAAGATTAGAATGTCTTAAAAATTGCAGGGAAGCCCAGTTGATGATGTCAAGGCTTTGTAAGCTTCTTTAAAAACAAACCTAAAGAAATTATCCAATATATTAAGAGGAGAAATGTGGTCCTCAACAAGTCTGGTTCATCCTTGGGTATAATTTCCTAATGTCTGAAGGTGCCACAGTTCAACAATTAATGCCAGTATTACCACCACAGGAACATCCAGCATTTAAACTATTCAAGAAGGAGGTGAGCACAAAGGCAAAGTATTTTGTAAGAAAGCTTGCTGTAGCGGGTATCAGAGTGTCATTATCCACAGCAAAACAAGTCTGACATAGACTGAAAAGCCAATCAGACAGGAAGAAATACTGAAGCAACATCTCTTAGTTAAAGAGTTAAATGTTTGGTTCTAATGTGTCTCATGGCACAAGTCAGACTGTTTAAAAAGGAAAGTCTACCAAATATAAGAAAAATCCAGGCAAATTTCAGAACTTAAAGACTGTTTTAAAAATATCTAAAACAATTATCGTTCTCATGATTCAGACATTTAGTAAAAAGAAATAATTGTAATAATCCTACCTCAATGCCTGTACTACCTGAGGAAGTTGAGGAGTGACCGAATCCCAAAGCAGCTGATGGTAATTTTTTTTTTTTACTGTGCCAACAACAGTGTTTTAACTTGTAAATTTTTTGTGTAGTTTTCCAGTTGCACTAAGGCTGATCAGCAGGCACTATAGCACATGGTAAAAACAGCAGAGATCATTAGGACAATTCTTCCAGAAATCAGTACCATCTACAATACCTGCTGTATGAGAAGAATCCATAAAATAATGCACGGAGCATTATCTGTGCCATTTGCTGCCCTCAGGTACAGGTCTATACGTGCCCGAACCACCAGACTGGCCAACAGCCTGTACTCTCAGGCAGTGAGGCTGCTAAACAGCTGCACCCCTCCAAAGACAATCACCATATCATATAAGAGCCATGAACTAGACTTTACTTTACATTGTTGCATTCATCAATCATTACTCAAATAACTGTCTGTATGTTATGTCTCTGTGTTGATATGCCATCTGTTTGCTGCAGTATCACTGTTGCTGTTTATTACATTTGTGCCTACACTAACATTATTTTTTTCATATTATTATGTATAGTGTGTAAATTTTATAGTGGTTATTTATGGGACTTGGGGAAAGGGTTTTTGCACCAATCTTGCACCTTATTACATCTTTGGCTCTGCCATGTATGACTGCTCTGAACTAAATTTCATTATATTTATTATGCCAGTGATAACAAAGGACTGAACCTTGAATTTCAGACAGAGAAAAAAAAGGTTATTTGTATTTTGATACAGCATATGTAAGAGGTAACAGGATTATTCCCATCATTGCATCAAAACAATCAATATAGAATGACCATATATCAATCATTAGCCAACTGATTGGTATATCGCTACTTATTGGGAAATGTAACTAAATTGCAATCCAAATTTAGAGCTATTCTAGATTATAAATCAAGAACATTTGCAGAGGAGCTAATATTTGTGCACATGCCCAAGGGTATCACAAATGACCACAAATTATAAAATATATTTGGACAAGAATCCAGAAATTGGCTGTGGATAATAATCCCCAAATTTACAGTTTGCTCTGTCCTAAACAGTGGCCAGGTGTTTGGGCAATCAAAAGTTACATATTTTACCAGTCAGTGAATGCACCACATGTAAGTAAAACCATATCACACTAACAATTTTCAGTGTGAATACTGTTACTGAGTAAAAAAGGCTAAATTAGGTATTTTCAGTAAAGGTGAAGGGTTAAAAATGAAGCCAAAGGAAAAGCAGAGATGGAAAAAGCTGTTTAAACAGAACCTGTATTATCTAGATAATGCCAAGACATGTGTCTGGTTTATCCTGGGTGCAAGAGAGAACATGACTTTGGGCCAATAACAGGAAGGCTAAACAGAGTATACCAAAGTTGCTTTTTTGTATCCCACATAGCTTTATATGTTAGATTTGGAAAACTGGCAACCTATTACAAATCTCAAAGTTAAGGTATGGGTTTACATTCTCCATGCATAGACTGATGTCTACAGCCATTAATGCTAACAGTGCTAGTCATACTAATTGCTAATATAAGATATTTAAGACAGTTTTATTGTTTCTCATCTACTTTTTTCACACACACACAGTTGGACATCACATTCATTCCTGATATAAACATTCAACGAGCACTGAATGCAAGAAAACAGAAAGTTATCTGATTGCTATTACTAATGGTTCATCAAGAGATACTGGCATCAACTGAAGTCAGTATGATTGGGTCAGAGCGTTATGAAAACCGGCGATTGAGAACAAAACTCTGATCCCTGCTTATATAAATGTACATTTTTCTATATCTTTCACATCTGTGTTTAATCTGCTCCATTTGACAAGCTTTAAATGCATCTTTTTAACATTTAAACAGTTTTTTCAGAAGTTAAAACCTTCCCAAGCCTTATTCTTCTCAGTTATAGTGTCCCCTTCTACTTCTTCCTCTTCTATGGTTGCCTATGTCCATTTTTTAGGGCTCTGTTTTGTATTCTCTTCACAGTTTTTTTTGCTCCCACACAAATTCTACTTTCACACATAAACATTCTCTGTCCTGCATATTTTTTGCATATTTCAACACTTCATTTAGTTCAAGAATGTGATTGCATGACTTCATGCAACATTCATGTTGGCTAAAAAGCAATAATTCTCGCTTCTCTGCAGTTAGGAGGTATCAGTCAATACTCACAGATTTTTAGCTATCTTATTGTGCTATGCAATGTCTAATGTCTTGTTTGCTGCTGTTTCTATGTGAGTTTTAAAATTTGTTGAGCATTTCATACACTGACTAAAGAGCAATGAGTTTCTGTCCAGAGGGAGAGCATGCTACTGTTTACACAGTCACTGTACCCATCACCACCATTTACACAGCAGATTCTGGCTTCTGCAGATAATGATTTATTTCACAAATAAATAATGTGAATAGTTGTCATCTTTATCACAAAAATAAAAAATGAACTTAACAAAATGTAGAGTATTATAATTAACAGAATATTTCTGAATTAAATTAATCATGAGTGGCAGTATTGGTGATTTTAAAAAAATATGTATTTGCTTATTGTCAGTTCAGTATTTCCCACATTCTCCAGGAGAATAAATATTCAAAACTAAAATAAGAAAATGCCAAAACTATCTTGGAAAACTGCTTCACCATATCTCTTCTTCAGTAAGTTACGACGAATTTGGTCAATCATCACAATACAGTACTTTTATTAAAGGTACTAACTCTCCTTGAACTCTTTTGCATGTTACATTACACTGTGGAGAATTTGTTAGCACTGCTGCTTTGAAGCAAAATGGTCATAGCTTTGAATCTCGGTAGGCTCTTTTTGCATGTGGTTTGCATGTTCTCCCTTTACATGCATGGGTATACATCCATACATGCGGATACTATGGCTTTCCTTCTGTAATCCAAAAAACCTTACTGTTAGGTTAATTGGTCTCTCTTGCCCTTAGGTATGACTGTTTGAATGCATGGTTGTTTATCCTGCCTCTCCATGTTGCCCTGTGATGGACCAGTGACCTGTCAGAGTGCTCCCCACATCTCCTCCAATGAACGCTGGAAATAGGAATTGCATCAGGCCCCTCCTGCGACTGTTCACAGGTAAGTGTGATAAGATGCTGAACGAATCAATTCCGAGTAGCGCATAATTGCAAAGTAAAATGAAATGGAAATGGTTTTCCAAATTTTTGTCAAGTAAAATCAGAAATGTGTGCCATGCATTTGTAATTGGCCTCCTTTACTCAGATACCCCTAAATACAACCCAGAGGAACCATCTGCTTCCCAAATTAACCTTATATGAAAACACTGTCCACCTTGGTTTAACTTAATCTCATTATAAATCCCATTGCTCTGTCAGGGGATAAAAGTTCACAGCAGTGAAAGGTTATCAACAATATCCCAAGCTTCAAACATCTTACAGAGCACCGTTCTATTAGTCACTGGAAAGTAAAATATGTCACAACAGAAATCCTCCAAAGCCAAGGCTGTCTAAATAAACTGACTGACCGGGTAAGGAGAGTATTAATCAAAAACCTCTTTCACATCTTCTTTGAACCTCTGTCAGCACTACTCATGAAGTCTCCCCACACAATTCTTTAAAAAAAATTAAATAAACACAGAACCAAACTCAGAGCAGGGATCATGTCATTAGCCCAGTATATATTTCATATTTAAGTTATATATCCACCTTCTTTCTTGGCCAAAATAATTTCTGAGTCTATTTTGTGGCTGGTCACACAAACCTTGCTTCATCACTATAACTCACAACTGACCGACACACTTAGTTACAAAAACCCTGAGCCTGTGACTTGAAATACTCATTCACAGCATTGGATGTTTTCTCAATCTATCAGCACCAGTCACCCGGCATTATTATGCAACAGCTTGTAATCAATCGATATCAGCTTCCCATCATGGTCCCTGTATTATTACACTATGAACAGACTGCCTGTTGTATTTCAACATGACTGCATCATCTCGCATGGACATTTTGCATAAGATCACTTAGCTGGTTGTGGGAGCCAGCAAGCTAAAATCTTTTGGTTTACACTGACTTGAGTGAAAATAAAGAGTTAACCTTGAATGCACAGGATGTGTGAAATTTCAGTCATGGTGCTTTCACAAGCTCTTATCCTCTGCTCTATATTTATCAGTGTTATCTGTCATTAATCTCTTGCCATTTTTCTCCCGCTCCTTTTCGTTCGGTCACCTATTTTCGATTGCATTATTTTCCACCAATCTTTTCTCCTCTGCTCTCGTTGTTGCAGTATATTCTGTTTATGAAATGCTGGAAGAACACAAATGGTGTACACAGTGTTTTCCTTTAATGAGCTGCCAACATGTGTGTATTTGTGTGTGCCTGCGAGACGTAGTGACATGCTGTACGGTGATGTCCCAGATTTAAATGCAGTCAGATTCTGCAGCCATGTTTAGAATGACAGAGATTTCTACCTTCTAGCATCTCTCAACATATAGCCCTGGTAATATGTCATCAAGAAATTTTCATATAAACATAGGCAGACACACAGTGCTCCATGGCGCACTTCATGCTCAAGGTCTTGTAGTAGTAAAAAAGAAAAATACATACAAGATCATACAAAAATATTCATACCCCTTAAACTTTTTCTGATTTCATCAAGTTATGACCACAAACATATTTTCTACATATTTACACATCCCTATATATCTACATATTTTACAGGGATTTCACGTAATAGAGCCTCACAAAGTGAATTGGTAAATAATTTTGAAGTGGAACAAACATACATGTTGTCATCTTTTTACACTAAACTTTTTTGGAACCATCTTTGCTAAAATCCCAGTTGCTGGTTGTTTTATAGATTTGTCCTCACCAGCTTTAACATCTGCAGATTGAAATGTCTGCCCATGTTTCCTTCACACAGCATCTGTGAACTGCCATTTTATGCTCTAAGGTGAGTTTCATTTTCCGATCAACTTGGACCAGTTTCCCTGCCCTTGCTGAAGAAACGCATCCCCACAGAATGATGCTGCTCCTGCCATATTTCAAGGTTGGAATGGCGTGTTCAAGGTGAAGAGCAGTGTTAGTTTTCTTCTGCCGCACATAGAACTACAGGCAGGGTTTCTTGACTGCGTCTCTGATCTGTTCTTCTTGCCCAGCATGCCAGCTGAGGTGGACGACCATGTCTTGATGTGTTTGCAGTTGTGCCATACATATATTAAGATAGTGATTTGAACAATGCTCTGTGAAATGTTCGAAAGTTGTGATATTGTTTTATAGCATTTTTTAACAATAGGAGCAATAACTATTGCATTGTCCTTTTTGTCACCACCAACTATGTTAACAGTTATTACTGTAAACTGAACTCCCCCCCCACCCCCTGCTTATGTTTTATTATTTTCTTTTTCTCTTTCACATTTCTACTTGTACCATGTACCGTATGTGCTTCACCAGATTTGTTTTGTTTTGTACTTTTGCTACTTTGAAAATACAAAACAAATAAAAAGTGTTACAACAAATGCATGCCTTTAGGATATTTTTGCTTTTTCTTTTACGTCACCAATACAAGCTACTTTGAGTTGGTCTGCTTACAAATTGAGCAATATACTACAAAGTTTGTGGTTCATTGGGTGTGAATACTCTTGCAAGCCACTGCTGTATCTGATTGAATTATTTGATTTCCTTCTGCAGTTTTTTATTTACTTGCTTGATTATTGATATAATCATAAATAATCCATTGTATCAAAGTGCAGTATCAACACAAAATTTGGTAATGATCAATTTGTCTCATATTTCTGTTGTTAAGTCAGTGGCCATGACTTGTCCAGGGTGACGATGCTTTCACCCAGTGACTGCTGGAGATAGGCACCAGACCCACCGCAACCCTTTAGAGGGAAGCAAATATGGACACTGGTTGGAAGTCAGGTGCCCTAACACTGCATAACAATTACAAATTTATATACCGCCCTAGTTTTATTTGTTTAATAGACAAAAGTGTTTTAAAACGAAGTCGCTTTAATTTATTCCTGGCACAAAGACAGTAACTGTGCCTTATTTGAGATTTGAAACCACTGGAGCAAAACACACTAAACGAGCTTGTACACATCTCCATCTCAGGAATATAACTGGCATATTGACTATGATCTTGTCCCTTTGTTTATGGGATGTTGTTTAGCTAAACAATGTAGTTTCCTCCCAATAAGAAAATATCAGTAGTCCTGTCAGAATGAACAATCTGAACTGCAGGAGGAAGATTAAGTGAGTGGCAGGACTGGGTGGCACAACATCTAACAAAGCAGCTCAGATTACAACACATACACAATAGGAAAGCTACTTCAGTCTCTATCATTTCCCCAATTACAGCCATATTAATACATCATGTTACTGGCAAAATATCTCACCAACTGAACCTTAAACGTTCACAGTCTACTGGGATCAACTACAAAACACCTGCATTAGATCTTCTTCTATGACTGCAGCCAGGCAGACCTGGCACAGTGTTTAAACAGTGTGGAGAGAGTTCTTGGCGAGCTAGACTCCTGTTGCCGTTTTTGTTTCTTGCTCTTCCTACCATCTCACAGAAAAGGAAACATCCTTATGAGTGGGGTGGAAGACACAAAGACAAGGCTTTTGCAACAAGGAGTAAGACGAGGAGAGCAAGAAGACGCAAGAATCGAAAACAGAATAAAGTCAATGATCAACACAAACTGCATCATTCACCTTGGGCACCTCCCCACGTGTCTGTGTGAGGACATATGTGTGTACGGGCTTATATAAGGGGGTGAACAGCCTACGCCAATGTATAAATACCCACAATGCCGCTGGTGGAGCAGGGAGCAGGGTCACAGTGAGTCAGCATACCCATATCACTCCTCCTCCTTCTGCCTCCCATCAACACATCCTCTTTTGTCCTCCTCCGGCTCAACATCTACAGTTTTTTGGTGCAGTTTTTCAAAAGCACAAAGGATTTTACTTGGCAGGCAAACGCTGGCCTCCAGTTTATGATGATTGTAAGATAAGTAATGCTGCAAACAAAACAATAAATTTTAGTTTCATCATGTAAAAGACAAGGCTTCTAAAATAAAACAGTAAATTATTATGAAAAGGAGACTTTTAATTGGAATATGCTGCCAGAATACAGTGATTGCAACCCTGTATTCATTTAGATTTAATTCTTTAAGTAAAAGGCCTAAAAAGTGTGGCCTGGGGGAAGAAGAAGAAAAGGTTAGCAGGGATCCAGCATTCTTGGGCTTTAAATTCCTTTGCCAGATTTGATCATTATAAAAACAGCAAAATAATTGTTATCTTACCATCCCTATGGTTTACGGTGCATTGAATGAGATGCCACAGAAAATACTGTAGTGACTGGAGTTTATTGTGGGGAGTTTAGAGTAACGCAACACTGCCCCTTTCGCACCCAATTTTCAGTCGCAAAACATATGTACACTACATTAGCAAAAACTAAAGCACCCCCACATTCATCACTTTTAATAACCTAAGTGAAACAGCTTAAAAGCTATGAAAAGTATGTCTGTTAAGCAGTTGACTGCAGGTTAGCTACTTGAGGAGGTAGCCCTACTAATTAGCCAGATAATATTAGCGTGTAATATTTGTGTTCCTTTGTTAAAAGTTTTTGGTTTGCTCCATATATTAAATTCAAAACAATAGTAAGTTATTGTCATAGATAATGCTATTGTACCTGTAATAATAAAAAAGTAAGTGTTGTCTTTCTGTTTTAGTTTGCGTGTATGCTTACTTAGCTATGTCTTTCTAAATGTCCTTGGTAACATGTTTATGTTTTAGTATTGTGTTTGTACTGTTTTTTATTTCTCTTTATTTAAAATGTTGTGTTCTTTTATAGCCTCTTATTCCCGATTCAATTCAAATTTCTGTGTACATTAATTAACACTGATGTATTTTTACTCAAGGTTATGAGAATCTCATGCCTGTCCATGCCTAGACTTATGAATTTAAAATGCATACATTTATAAGACTAAAAGGTAAACATTATTAAACATTATTTATTTTTATTTATTTATTTTTGCATAGACTGTTTGAGAACTGATGTACCAGCAGAGGGGGTTGCAAAAATTATGGGGCAATGTAGCAACTCCTATTACTAAATAAAGTACAAGTTCTATAAGTGTTTGCTACAAAATTCAAAGGCAACTAACAGTTAAGCCAAAAATTATTCATGTAGTTGTAAATTTAGTTAAAAAATGATTTAATGCAACCAAGTAGTTTCTGATTGGAAATGACCCAGGTGCCTCCCAAAAGATAATACGGTGATGTTCAAGGGTTATGACTTTTTTAATAAAAAGAAAAATCTGCGCAAAAACTAGCATGTCAGATATTATTTACACTACATCCTTCTTGTTGATCAATAGAAAAACATTTATTGGCATTACAGAAATCAAATGCTTCTTATAGTTGTGAGAAAGCCTTTTAAGTGTTTCAACTGGTTTTTTCACCATTAAATGATAAGCTCTAAGTCTTTGAGCTTGGAAGACCTGCTTGCCATCAACCTAATCTTTAGGATTAGGGTGATTTTCCGTTGGATGGAAGTCTGGACTCTGTCCTGGCCACCCCAAAACTTTGATATTACAAAAAATAAACACTTAATAACTGAAGAATTTTAAGTTTTAAACAATCATTAATAAATCATTATATAAAAATTATTAAGGTAATATGGAGGTTAACACAATGTGATTTAGAACAAAGCTTTTTTTCAACTGTAGAAAATCTGCTGTTCCCCACTACAGCCAGTCTGTGGACTCCTCTGCAAGCTTTAAACCTGACAGCAAAACTAACAGATGAATGATTCTGTGGAATAATCAAACACATGGAGCATAGTGGCGTCGGACTGTCTGTCATCCCTCCATATTAGTTTGAATGAGCCTTTCTGTAGAAGCTAGAAAAAACAAATTGCTTCGATGGTCAAATTTGCTTGAATTTGAATCTGCAAAAAAGGAACTATGAGTTCTAGAGCCAGTAAAAATCTGATAAAGCCAGAAAAGTAACTATTCTGGCATGAATTAACTCCTTAAAAGCCACCAAGTGTTTTTTGTCTGTTTGTTTTTTTGCAACGGTTTAAATTGTAATTGGGAGTGAGAATGTCATTGTTTTTAAATTAGCAGAACCGTAGTGTGAAAAGCAACCCAAAACACTCGCTGTGAATATAATTCAATAATGTGTTACACCTTCAAATGAAGGGAAAGACAAGACAATCAATTTCTTCCTTTTCAGGAGTCTAGCCAGCATCATGCTTGGTTTTGTATCTGTTTCAGCTCTGTGCCAGCTCTGTGAAAGTTCTGGCACATTCTGATTTTATCTGCTCCAGCAAACACCTCCATCCTTATTCTCTCTCTCAAGTCGTCCATCTCTCTCTTTACCTCTCATTCACTGTCTTGTCTGACTTTATATCTATCAGACCCTGAGCAGACAAGCTACATGGAATCCTGCCATGATTCATACCACTAAAATGCTGTTACTGATAAGTAGAAAGACTATAGAACAATTACAGGCCAATGTATGAGGAGGTTCAGCAAAACTGATGCAAAATAAGGTGTCCATGTAGCAACCAGTGCATTGGAAAACAACTAAATTGGTTACTGGAGATAGACAATTAAAAAAAATTAAAATAAGAAAAATTCCAAGAAAAGCAAAGGTCAGTGTTTGTTTTGCTTTATGGAAAAGTAATCTAATAAATAGGCATTGACTGGTATGACATTGTCTGTTGTACTTTTCAAGTCTTTATTGCACTGAATATTATCTTTTTTCCCATTCTGCTCTTTACAGAGTAACACTTGAAGTCCAACAAGTTGATATTAGCTAGTTAATTAGTCAGGCTACAGTGCCTATAAAATGTATTCATCCCCTTCCCCTTTCCCACGTTTAGTTTTTGCTGTAGTCCTCACTTTAAAAGAAATGTACCAAGCTTCTTTTCTTTCAAACAGTCGTCAAAGTAGTGGAGTATTGCCACCTATTGGACTGGAGTGTTCAAATGAGAAAATGTATTTTTAACAGGCCCCTTCACGTCTGAGCCGAACTAATTGTAAACCAGTGAGGCATTTATTCTGTTAGCCTTTGCACCAACAATAATTGATGTGTGTGCCCATGTGTGTGGCTGCTGTGTGTGTTTCTAAGTGTCTGGAGGGCTTTTTATCTACTCCTACTGCAGAAGTACATCTACCTCCGCAATCGCTGAACATGTCCAGTCAACACACAAATGCGCACACACAGCAACACACATAATCCTGTAACCCTTCTGTATTTTACATCAACTTTCGCTTTTGTCTCCATCCCTCATATCTCCCTCTCTCCGCCCTTCACTGCCACTTCCTTTCAGCTTCTCTTAACTCCCCCGCAAACAGAACCTGCTGTTTTGGGCCAGACGGCAAGAAAAATACAGAGGATAAGGACACCAGATTTGAGAAATGGAAAGCATAAGTGTGTGCAGTAGGTGTGTTTTTTACATTCCTGTTTCCTGTATTTAATTTGCAGAGAAGCAGTCATTATCCTCATTGTGATGCTTTATCTGGTGATTTCCTCATTAACTCAGAGAGAGAGAGGTAGTATGAAGAGGACGAGGGAGAAAGAGTGGGAGAGAGGACGCGGAGGTGAGAGTGGAGAGCTGCGGATAACTAGAGAGCTGATGAGATGTTTGAATACTGAAAAATGGACAAAGTACATCTTTCAAAGATGCCAGTATTCATTGTATAAATATAAAATAAAAACAACACTTATCAGATTATTGCTCTTAATAAAAGCATCTCTAATTCCTCAATAAGACTCCCTCAAGGAGCCTGCTCTCCAGTTCTGGATGTTCTTTAGACAAACATGTTTTCAACATATAACTTTTTGCATTAACTTATCTGCATTACCCAGCTAACTCTTTGGCCTTCATAATAAGTATGATCAATATAAAATATCATTAACCTGTAACACTATTCTAAGTACATACAGAAGCACCATTATACACTCCAAAGTGATACACATGCAGAATCTAACACAATTTCCTTACAGAACATGTGAAATTGTCATCAGGCCATGAGAACCAAAATTCTCTGGTCTGATGAGACAAGTATTGAACTCTTTGGTGTGAATGCCAGGGATCATTTTTGAAGGAAACCAGGCCAATACCATCTCTCTAGTGTATGATGGAATTTGATTCATCCAAAGGTGGATCAACAAAGTATTAAGCAACGGCTGTGAATACTTACGCAAATGTGATGTCTTGGTTTTCTATTTTTATTAAATTTGCAAAAAAAAAAAAAGTGAATTACTGTGAACACTGTGAAAGCTTTCCAGATGCACTGTAGATCGAAATTTTGGGAACTTTTGAACAAAGTACCTTCTACATATTCACCTAAGTTTGCCATGGCTTGTGGCAAACTGGACTTCTCAAGGCTTTCTTTCAGCAATGGCTTTCTTCTTGTTAAAACAGATTATTGCCTTGATCAGCATTGCTCCCACCTAAGTGCTCTGTGAGATGTTAAAAGTTTGGGATACTGTATGATAATGTAACCCTGCCTTAATTAAACTTTTCCACATCATTCTCTCTGGCCTCTGTCTCTTGAGTTTTTTGGTTTTCATGATGTTGTTTGTTCACTAATATTCCCCAAACCTCTGAGGCCTTCACAGAACAGCTGTATCTCACAATGGAGAATAAATCATACAAAGAAAGACTCCCATTGCTCCACTCTGCAGGTAAAAGATCTTATTTAGGGATATCAGAAGGATATCAGAGGGTTGAATCCATTTTTTTATTTTTTTTTTCAGAAAAATTTGCAACCACTTTTAAAATCCCAATAAATATATTGAGATTTGTTGTTGGAGGTTGACAAAATACTCTAAGGGGTATGAATACTTTTACCTTGTATCTGGATGGCTGACACGAAATTCAGAGCAAAGTTTCAATCCTGGTACTCAAAGTAATGCACTGATATTTTGGATTAACCTGGAATATGGTATTACCCTACTGCCTTTCTATCATTAAGCATTAAGAAACAGGCATACTGAACTCAAGAATAAAAAAGGAGGAGGACAGAATGGACGCCATAGTTGAGCGACTAAGTGGCTGCACTACAAGGAGACTGGCTAAAAAAAGGATGTAAAAATGGAAGTAAAGACAGAAAAAGAGGTCTGAGATGCCTGTACTTCTGTCAGCCCATGCCCCTGTTGCTAGGTTACCATGAAGAGATGAAAGGGTTAAAGTATTTCAGGAGCAACAGTGACACAGTTAGCTGGTCTGCATCACAGAACACACACAACTTTGAAACATACACAAAACTGGAGTGAGTCACAAGAGTGTCTGGATTCCTGTTCAGATTTGGCTATTGCAGATATGCACCAAAGCAAAGTGAAAATCATTTGTTCAATTGGGAGAGAAAGTATTTGCCCCTAACAGATTTATTCTGTGTTTGCATTATTGTCACCCTTCTATGAGTCAGATCATCAAACAAATTTCAATATTAGACAAATATAGCCTGAGTGAATACAATCAGCAGGTATTTTGTAGATGATTTCATTTATTTATAATAGGAAAACAGCTATCTGAACCAGCCTGGCCCCATGTGAACACATAATGCTCCAAAAAAATTAATAACTGGTTGATGATTTTTGAAGTAGCATATCATGAGTTATTTACATTACTTTGGAAGAATTTTGGTCCACTCCTCTTCGCTAATTGTTTTAATTCTGACCCATTTTTTGAGAATGAATAGCTTATTTAAAGCCACACCACAGCATCTCAGTCTTATTTAATTCCAGACTTTGACTAGGCCACTCCAAAATCAGGGGCGGATTTACTGGTGCTTGCCTTGGATGATTATCTTGTAATATGGGTACGAACTGATCCCTGGACATTGTCTTTCTGAAGTTTCTGATAAAGATGGTTCCATCTATTAAAGCAAGTCAAGCAAGCTAAGTCACGCTATACTAAAGCAGCAAAGCAGCTCCAGACAATCACACTACCACCATCTGTTTCACTGTAGATATGTTGCCCTTTTAATCTGTATTGCTGTGTTTTTAATAAAGATTTAACAGGAAAAACAATTTCCAAAAAGTTCAACTTTCTTACCAGTCAACAGAATATTTCGCCAAAGTTTTGGGGCTCATCTAGATGCGTTTTACCAAATGTGAGACAGTTCAGCAGACGAGTTGCCCTTGGAACTCTCATTTCACCATTTCTGTCCAGTTTCTCTCTTATTGTTGAATTAAGAACATGGACCTTAACCAAGAAAAATTAGGCCTGCAGTGCTTCAGATTTTGTTCTGGGTTCTTTTCTTACCTCCTAGATCAGTGTTTCTCAATTCCAGTCTTCAGGGACCAATGCCCTGCATATTTTAAGATGTCTCTCTGTTCCTGAACACCTGATTCAAATGATTGCATGACCTAAGACATACAGGGCAGTGGTCCCTGAGGACCAGAATTGAGAAACACTGTCCTAGATGAGTTGTTGATGTGCTCTCAGAGCAATTTTGGTAGGTTGGTCACTCCTGGGAAGGTTCCCCACTATTCTATGTTTTATCTATGTGTGGATAATGGTTTTCACCATGGTTCACGGGAGTCCTAAAGCCTTAGAATTGCTTTGTAACCCTTCTCCAAACAGACAGATGTCAATGACTTTGTTATTTATTTGTTTATGAATTTATTTAGATGTGGGAATATTTTTTTCTTCTTTTTTTCAATCTTTTAGTCTACTTCACGTTGCCAGATAAATTCTTTTTAAGTGATTTCTTGATCTACAGGCTGGATAGTAATTAGGTCTGGGTGTGACTATTAAAATGAAAAAATAAAAAGTGGTAAATAAGATTTACTTGATAATTTAACAAAGGGTTTGAATACTTTTTTATATAAAGACGAGTTGGTTTGGACTGTTTTAATCTCCAAAAAAATAAAATCACAATTTGACAACAAAAATTATGTTACAATTTATTTGATCTTCAGAAGCATTTCAGGAAAAAAAAAATAGAGAAGAAATCTGTAAGGAGCAAACACTTCTTTCAAATACTGTAACCGAGTTGAAAGCTTGGGGGGAGTCTGTCCAGTAACATGTACGTCTATTCTGAATGTCTTCTTTTACAACCAGAGATGCTTGTAAGCTAAGCACAACATAAATTTGCTGCATGCCAGTGTACAAACAGTAAACATGCTATCAAATGGATATTTATTTGTTTTACAGTATTTACATATAACAGACATTCTGGCTAATTTATCAATTTAACAGCGAGGGAACATTGCTGAGACACCACAGCTAACTTTAAAAGGCCCAAACATCTTTATTACAGGAACGTGGGAAATTGAAAAAACCAAAAAAACAAGAGGAATTATATAACCCCATTTTGCCGGTTTGTAATCCAACATGTCATACAATCGTAGTCAGTTTCAAAGAACACTTTTAAACCCAGAACAGCAGCTTTTTTCCCTCAGCAGTTAGTAATCCAGGTGGGCCATCACACCCACACACCATGACTCAAGTTTTAGACATTTAGCTCATCTCATCATGCGCACCAATTTGCCCTGACTGCAATGGACAATGGATGGAGTTCAATCCGCTCACCTACGCCGCAGACATCCAAAACTGAGCAGGGCATAGGTCCTGTGATAATGCAGGAGCCAAGTGTTGGAATAGTGAATAATTAAAGAAAAAATGAGCAAAGGTGGCAATTGATTTTTGTGGTGAGAGTGGAGTGGGAGGAATGCAGTTAGAAACACCCGGAGAGTATAGTTACACAAACAGAACAAGGAGCCAATACTTTACTTAATATTTTGTGAAGAAAACATTATGCAAAGAAGTAAAAAGACATCGTAAAAAAATGTTGCATCATTCCAACACAGCGTTTAAGCTTTTCTTAAAGGAGCAAAGCAATCTGAAGGTCATAAAATATGTGTGAAAATGAGCCTTAAAATAAATTCATCTTTCACTGCAGTAGAAAAATCTGAAAATTGTAAAAAAAAAAAAATAAATAAATAAACCCTTTATTTGTTGTGTTAACAAAAATCACCAGTGATTAAATAATTCTTACTAATCTCAATACTTTTACAATGTTCTTTATCCAATACTACAGTATATAGGCTTCTCTTGTAACATTTCACAAGGCTGGAATTTACAGAGAGAGGGATCTTGGGCCATTCCTCTGCATTAAGATCCTTCAGATCCCTGGGTCCTTTCCTTTGCTCTCCTACTTTTTGCTGTGGTAACATGTTTCCTTTAGGAATTAACCCAGAAGAATGCATTGGGCAATGACAGGCAAAGAAAGTTGTATATAGTGAACCATCTCTGCATTTATTTGGATATATGTTTTAGATTATCCTGTTGAAAGATTGGATGATGACACATTATCAGTTTTTTTCTGGTTGAGTCAACCAGGTTTATGGTTTTTCAAATAATTCATGCTGCCATGCTGTCTAGTGAGGATCCCAGGGCCTTTGGAAGAGAAACAGGCCCACAGCACACAGTGTCGGAAAGAGTATGAGCTTCTTAGAGAGAGAGAGAGACCCAATTTCAAGGCATTACATTGTGAACTCAAATTTCTTTATGTTTGATATATACAGCATTTTTATAATAAGTGAAGGTAACATAGTTACTTGATTGTGCTTTAAAATTTGCCCCTTTAATCTATTTTAGTGTAACTCCTACAATAAAAAAATAATAACAATTTTAGACTTAAGACTAACAACATTATCTACAATTAATTAATAAGCGAGGATGTGTAGCATTGTCAAATTTAGTAGTTCTGCATGTAATTGAAAATTTACAGAAAAGAGTGAAATATTTACCAGTTCAATCTCAAATAAATTGGTACCATATTTGTGTCAAGGGCCTCTTCTGTCAATAGAGAAACATTCCCAAACTGATAGATGGAACTTTACCATATAACCAGGAAGCATTCACAGAAATATTCCTGTGACCAATGACCTCAACATAGAATCATATGCGACCTGAGGTAGCTCAGGAGAGTCCGTTTTCACAGTTACCAAAGCAGGTATATTTGGCTGCATTTGCATCTACCATCCACAAACATTCAGGGTATTTGGTGCGATAAATGTATAATTTTAAAAATGGTTTCTGAAGTTGAAATTATCTTAAAACTCTATTTGTGGAGCATACATGAAGGCTGGATATCCAGAGATAATTAAACACGATGACTAGAGGCCAGCTTGTCCATTATCACTATCTGCACAGGCAATTACAACAGTAACAGAGCCATTTATTTTTTTTCTTCTCTGTCTCACTTTGTCCTGAGTCTGTTTTTTATTAAACTTCAAATTTGAGCTGAAGAAGTCATTAACTGAGTGAAAAGGCTGAAAAGAATATGAACCACAGCTATTTTTGGGAATTTTAGCCTTGAACTCTTTTAGCTACAATCAGAGTCTTCTTTTGGATTTAATGGGGTAATGTCAATGTTATCACCTTTTACTAGTGTGCAAATATATTACAGCATTTTTGACTGGAAACCTATGAAAATGGAGAAAAATATTAACCATATAGAAAATATCTGGAGGAGTGTAGTTTGGGTTTAGTCTGGCAAAATAAAGGTTCCATAAAATGTGAAAAAAATAAATTGTATCTGTTTGAAATCAAGATTTTATGATCAAAGTTGTTTAAATAAAATGTTTAATTCAGAGTCATACATAAAATACTGTTACTTTCTCATGCTGTATATGTTTTCATCTGTTTGATGAGAAATCCTAAATTGGTCAGCTATAATGAATGCCTCATGATTACACAAGCAATGTCAGAGCAAGAAGACATGAGTGAATCACATTTGCAAGTGATAGTACCAATAAGAGGAAGTGAAACAAAATCTATAAAAAAAAAACAGGCCATAACCCTGAAAAAATAACAGAAAGGTAAATTACAAAAAACGAGAAACATTCAAGATAAACACAAACTGACAACATAACCAGTCAAAGTGCTTTAACGACAAAACATTTTTTTACCTGTACTTTGAACAAAGTTAAGCTGCAAAGTTCTTGTATGCATATTTCACATTTGACAACTAATTGTCATGTCGTTGTTTTTGTCATCTTTCAAATCTGAGACAAAAAAAAAAAGGATTTAAGTGAACAGTCACAATCATCATCAATAACTGTACCATTAACTGTACCAGCAAACACACAAACTGATGTAAGCCAGAGCTACATATAATTACTATGATAACATTTGATGGGTGCAATAAAAAGACATATTTGCCTTGCTGGCTATGGGGAATTATTTCAGGGATCTGATAAGCCTGAAAACTCATATCCTTTTCAGCAAGGCTGTAAAGATTGCCTGGTTACCTGCTGGATGACCACAACAATCTAAAGTCAGGAGTCAATAAGGTGGAAAGGCAGCGCTGTACAATAAAAGCAGGAACTTGAAGCCTTTAAATAAAGATTAATCAACACTGACAGAAATACCGAGCAAAACACCTTTTACTCTGTGAGATTTTTGCGAATTTCTTCAGTGTGTAACCAAGTTGAGATCTAAAAACCTCAAGCATATTTACTTTTCTTTTGTGCATTGATCATGTGCTAGAAACAAACACAATAAAAATGTTGTTTTTAAAATACACAGTTCTTTGCTGAGATTTGTAATGACTTTGATGTGCCAGAGAGATAAAGAAATTTAGCTCATAAGATGAGAAAACATCTGATATTTGATTCACAAGAATAAGAATCACTTGTTACTCTTTTTATAACTAACGCAATAATTCATAAATCAAAAACTGTGTCATAATGATGCTGTAATCGGTGTATAATAGTTTATATATATTTAATCATAGTTAACCAGTTTGTGTGTTTTGGCACTTGTGTCAATAAAAGTTTGTCTAAATGGGAATTTGCATTAATTCTCACATATTAGAAATGCTCTTTTATGTGTTTCTACAAATAAAATATACTCCAGATTCCTTTTAAAAATAGTGAAATTATCCTGCATCATACTAGAGATTTCGAATCAGACGTGAAAGTGCTAAGAAATCATTGGTGCTTTCTATCTCCATCATTTTTTCCTGCCTGGTATCAACATACTTTCCCCAAAGGTGTGTTAAAAGTGGTTGGGATGTTTTCAAAGCTAATGTCACCAGATCGACTCATTGTGCCTGCAGGTATTTCAGTTGGTTGTGGTATTAATATCTTACCTCCTAAGCATAGAAATTATACATCTAAAAGAAATATGGAGTACAATATGCATAAAATTAATCAGTTTCATAAAATTTTGAACTTAATAGCATGTGAGTTTATATTAAATTATATTTATATTGATTGTTGTTTGGATTACTCTTATTTATGGCTAATTTCATTAAGGCTAATTAACCTTTGCTGAGCTTTGATCTCTGATCTAAGCAAATTCTCAGGGGTCACATAAGCACTTTAATTATAGTAGACATGAATCAATCATTGAACAATACTTTAAATCAGGAGTTCACAAATTTTATGATTAAATGTCCAAATCTGATTTCTAGATCAGGTCAAAGGTCTGGAACTATGGAGAGCAGTTTCATTCAAAATTAAATAAGTAAATACTGTTATTAATAAATAATTAATAAATACTCATTAAAATAAATAAATGTCCCAATGAAAGAAAAATAAAATAAATATAAAAAAATATTTTTTTAATGAGGAGCTCATTTTGCCAATCACAGTTTATTTATTTATTTATTTCAAGATTTACTTATTTCAGGATTTGTTTATGTATTTATTTCCTTATCTGTTTCATAATGGTGTTTTATTTTGTGACACTTATTTTGTAAAGCTACTGTATTTCGTGGACTTATTTTTAACTCCGTTTTTATTTCAGGGTCTTTTTTATTTCATGTTCTTATATTCAAATGAGGCGGTGGAGTTTTCTCTATAGGAGAGTGCAGCGAGCTGAGAGACAGCGTCACAGTGAATTTCAGTACATCTGCATGAGGGTGTAAAGTGCGAGCTATAAGGGCTTGAACTGATATACCGGGACAATGAAAAAGGCAAAATATCTTTGGAGTACAGGAACTCGTCTTTGTTTAATCAAAAGCTCTTCACAACCCGCTCAAATCAACACAATCTAGTCAAAGCAATGACTACCCTGGAAGAACCACAGGTTTCAAAATAAGGGCACATGAGAATATCTTAACTCTCCAACTTATAAGGGAAAACAAGGCCTGTCATGATGACACAGGAGATACAAATACTGTCTGTGATAACTACCTTGGCATGACACTGGCCAAAATAGAATCAGATGTTAAATCATGTTGCTCAATTTCATTAGCAAATCAGTATATCATCTCAGCATTCTCCAATGTCCTCTACATTGCCCGCTAAACAATTTGTCATCCTGACTTCGTGCACCCAGTTGATTCATGATATGACATTAGCTGGAAGGAGGAACATTTTGCCATGACAATGAGTCTGTCCGCATTTCCCGCACCTCTCACTGGTATTGACATGCCATTTAATTTTCAGAGATTGAGAAAAGTGGCCTTAAACCATTGGTTTACATGTGTATGTATAGGGTACATAACACGCCCAAGAGAGTACAAACGGAAAAAAAAGAGGACTAAAATGAAATGACCAGTCCATGACAAGGCAACACAGAGATAAAAGGACAAACACCTATGCACACACCCATACCTAAGGGAAATTTAGAGAGACTAATTAACCAAACAGTCAGAGTACCCAGTGTAAATACATACATGCACTGAGAAAAAAATGCAAACTCCATGCAGAAAGAGCAAAGATAAATGTTTTATTAAGGAGACAAAACTTATAAATAAAACAAGTACTTACAAAGAAGAATTGTATAAATTAAGAATTTGTATGTCTGTGTGTTTGTCCATTAGCATGTCAAACCAGCTTGACCCACATTAACTGTTTGACCCATACCGATGTCTCCAAGGTGTTGCTGTAGCAACAGACATGCAGTTGCCTCAAATGTGAGCGGCAAGGACACCTAGGCCCTGCAGGAGTTTGTCTGTCAATCTGTAACTCAAGGGATGGTACAGATGCACAAACATGCCAACATTGATCAGTCTTCAAATGTGTGAAAGTAGATCACCGCAAAAGGAGCTGCTCCTCGGTGACAAGTAAAATTAGACTTTATCTCACAAACTCTCTTTTACACACCTGTGGAACATCAAACACACACACACACACACACACACACACACACACACACACACACACACACACACACACACACACACACACACACAGATTCATCAGGTAGCGAGCACTAATGGTCTGATTAAAAGACAAACCAGAGAGAATCTCTGTTTTACTCTCTGCAACTTGGATTCTTTGCTCTCTTATTCTCTGTGATGACAATGAGGAACACATGCATGTACTGTTCCACACATTAGCTCTGCTCTCAAACATGCTACAGCACATACAGATCTTTATCACTATGCCACATTCAACTTAGAGAAGAAAGTTATAGACAGCACCACAATGGACGATACTGTGCAAGCGAGTATCAAAATCCAAACAACGTCACCACTTTATCTTAGTAAATTGTATTTTCTTTGCAAATTTCCATACAGTTTTACAAGATTTGCTGTACCACTGAAAATTTAGGTGTTTTTTTTTTTTTAAAAAAGTACACATTATATATAAGAACTGAGCAGGAATTGGAACTAGAGATCCACCCGTTGACCAGATTTGGTCTATTTTTAGGTCAGAAATTCAAAAATCCTGTCTTTTTTTATGAGTGAACAAACCATTTCTAAACACCACTATGTTAACGCTCTTCAGAGTGAATGCTGTTCTTTCTTCAGTAACAGCTTTCAGACTGTCAGCTATTCTTAGTATCAGTGAATAAACTGAAAGGAAAGGTGTAAGAAGCTATTTAAAAGTAAAGTGGATTTCCTTTTTGAAGAGTTAAAGATTTTTTTGAAGTCAGATTCTATGAAGTTATTATTGGTAATAGATCCTCATGCCTATAATAGAAGGAGGATTTCATATCACCATGGGCTTGGTGGTGGGAAGCTAACAAGCTAGTATGACATGAAAATCTGACCTGACCAGAGTTGACATCTGATTACTTTGTTAGATATCCACCTTTTCAAGGATTTATTTAGTTTTCAACTCGCTCATGGTGACGTGTCATCTCTCTACTAAAGGTAAGGGAATTATTACCAATAATACGTAACTTCACAGAACCTCACTTCAAAAAAATCTGAACTAACCCTCTAAGGTTGTAGCTTCATTCTGCAACAACTGAGACAAAGACCTCATCAGGAACTACAGAGCAATCTTTTTGTGTCATTTATACATTTATTCCTTTATTTTTTGTGTAGTTTTTTTAAGTATGGTTTTGCTGATTAACCTTACTGTCCACTTAGAAACCCAAGTCACAGTAAAACACAAGATTTAACAATTTTTGAAAAAAATATACATTAGTAATTGGAATAGACAAATAAAGAGAGAGGTGTGGTTTATTTTTGTGTTGCAATAATTTATTTTTGCAAAGAAAAATTTACAGTTACATCCACTCCTGGTTGTAAGCTGATCAGCCAATAGTGGCTTCGCACATGCATGATTCACAAACAGTCTGGACATGGAGGGAGCAGCTCTAACTGCAGCTGGGAGAAACTGACTCCTGCAAGAGGACCTGACCACCTGTGAGTGTCTTGGAATAGGGGTTGGAGTCTACAGATTTGTCTAAAGAAGAGTCGCCTAACTTACTTAGAAAGAGGCTAAATCAACAACATTTATCTGTCTCACTACTGAGGCAGATAACCTGCTTAATAAGCTAATATTAGTTTATCAGGTTCCCATCGTTCCTTCAGAAAACTTTCTAACAATCTGTGATACTAGGTGTGCACCAATAAATCGGTCGGCCGATAAATCGGCACTGATTACCTTAATTTTGGGAGATCAGTGGTCGGCCAATACTTACATGTGAAACTGATCTCATCCACCAATCTTATCTACCTCCAGAAAAGTCTGAAAATCAGCCATTGTACCCTTTTGCTCTGCTGTGAGATAGAGCTGACTGACAGAACCACCCACCAGGTAACATCTAACAAAAGTCACCCCACTGTTGGCAACTTAGGAACTTTGTCACTATATTTAGCGACTTTTTAGACAAAAAAATCTGAATTGGCTAAAATCAGAATTAGCAGGTTAGGCATTTTAAAGATTTATGATCAGCCAGAAAACTGCAATCGGTGCACCCCTATGTGACACTGATGCCTACATTTCAACATCTTTGAAAATATCTTGAAAGCTCTGCTTTGTTTTTTTGTTGTTGTTTTTATGGTGTAACCAGAAGTCAATGAAGTTGATTTTTTTTATGTTGCTTTCCTGTGTATCTGCCAGTCAACAACTAACAGAATCATTATTATTCCATTTTTGGATTTGAGGACTGATTCAGAGTCACCTACACCACGGAATGCCTTTTTCAGTTTTTTTACATATTGTAGTACTGTGTAACAACTGTATTTTATTCCTTATTATCATAAACTCAGAATTTCAGTGCCCCGTCCCTGAATGGAAGCATAAATTGTAAATTCACATTAATCAGAAGTAATGGCAAAGATCAGCATTTGCTCCAGAACTTCCAATCAGAGAGCAGCTTTTTACCTACACTCTTTGATTCACAGTATTTTGCTGTGTGCCATGGCCACAAGCTGTTTCGGGTGAAAGCTTTTTGTGTCTGAAAAGCACCAGGGAATGATGGAGAAATCAATGCACTATAATGCTGCAATATTTTTGGCACTGTCAATAAGTTGACTGAGGCTCACTGTAAAGACTGCAGCAGTAAATCACCAATGACCACAGAGTGCTGTTGTATAACAAGAACCTTTACAAAACGCTGCAAAGAAACTGCTTGAAAAGCTACTGGGATCAGGTCAGACCTGGACTGACAAGTGTTGGTATACACATACAGAACTCATGCAGTGCATCGACTGTATGTCAGTTGTGTGGCTTTGCAGCAAGGTGCAGGTTATCGGAAGCAAAATGTCTGTAAAATAAGCCCTCCATGGCGAAAGGTAAAGAAAACACAGATACTCTAAAACAGTGTGAAAAGAAGGTTCATTTTAAAGAAATTAAGGGGAATTTAGTCATCTTTCCATTATTGAGTTCCCCTAATCTTTTTAGGGTCACAGGGAGGCTGGTGCCCATCTCCATCTGTCAGTGGGCAAGGGCAGGGTACACCAGACATACACTGGTTACATGCAAATACACATGTAACGGCAATAAAAGAGGCCAATTGACAAGATACTTAATACACACAGACAGCCCACACTTGCACAAAGAGAACATGTAGCCTTTACAGAAAAAGAAAACAGGAAATGAGAACCCAAATGCAGGACTGTAAGATGCTGGATGAAAAAACAAAAGAAACCAAATGTTTATGACAATCTAAGTGATAGTAAATTAAATATAATTACTGGCAGGGACAAAAGAAGAGACAAAAAGAAAAAAATCTGCAAATATAAGGTGACAAATGAGGAACAGGTGATTGATTTTTGAAAACAAAATTAAGGTGCAATGACAGGAGGAAAAACAATACACAGAAAACAAAGGGCACTGATATTTCACAAAAAATATCAGGAAATGGAAAAAAAATTACCATAAGATGAAGTTAATAAAAACAGCGAAACCAGAGCACCAAAAGAAATCTTTACAAAAAAATAAATACATTTCAAACCAAGTTAGGGTACTTCTACTTTTTTCTTCTTCTACTTTCAGCCTATAACCTGAACATTTTGGTGTAAATGCAACATTGGATAGGCCCCCCTTTTTTCAGTGCTTCACAATATTTGTGAAAAAACAGAAAGAACTAATATTCAAGCTTTTTTTGATGAATATAAAAGTGCTGATATGTTTTTCTGTGGTACATGGCAATAATCTTCAGAGTGGCAAACTGCCTGGGACAATAGTTTAATTTCTTACAAGGAATTTGACAATTTTTTTTTCACATTGTGATACCTCAGTAATAAATTATCTAATTGCAGCTAGCTAAAATCTGCTCCCACACATACTATACATGGAAACAGTTGAAGCTGCAGGGAGCAAAAGATGTTTTTTTTTTTCCACCAGATTCTCCTCAGTTGATACACTGGGATGATATCTCCAAAGATAAGTCAACATATTGGACATGTTGCCAGTACTAGGATCAACATGAGATGTAGGTGTTCTCAGTTCTAGCCACCACATCCCTATTATCCATCCACTCATTGTCTTCCATCTATCTGAGCTTGCTTCATGGGGTAACAGGTCCAGGAGAGAATCCTAAATACTTCCTTCCACAGAGACACTCCCCAGCCCGTTCTGGGGATCCTGAGGCATTACCAGGCATAGTCCCTACAGTGTTTTCACGGTTTGCCAGGGGTCTCCTACCCTACCAGTGGGAAGCGTCATGAAAAGCCTAAAGGGAGGCATACAGGAACTATCCTAATCTGATGTCTATACCCACCTGCCGTTTAGAAATTTCAGTTTAACATTTCTAAAAACAATTTAGAAAATGTGCATTTTTTCAGCATTTATGAAACAGCACCAGCAACTGCTTTTGAAACACCAACATCACATTAACTTTAAAAGCAATAACTGCACCCAGTGTTTTTGTTTTTGATTAATCTCAGTTCTCTTAGTGTTCAGAGAGAACACTAGTTCTCTTAGTTCATTCATTAGTGCATCACATCTACAGGAAAGGCCAGATCAGCCGTCCTGTGTGCATCTTAGACCTCTGGGATGTCTTTGTCCGGGTTGTCAAAAGTCAAAATTATCAGTTTTCTTTAACAACTGAAGCGCCAAATTCCCTGCGATGTTCTCGAGCTGACTCACTGCAGTGCGCAGAGACATTTGAAAACACGTTTTTTTTTTTTACTCAGGGCAAATTAGCGCTGCAGACTCCACCTAACAGTCCTTGATAAATTCCCGATTGGAGAATGGCTTACTATATCTTGCAATTTTGTGATATATATTAAAGCTGGTCCTGACTGCTGCATCCCTGGAGTGGAGCTTTGTAAAAAATCCTTGTTACTTTGTTGTTCGTCCTGCTCCAAATCAAATTCTTGTACTTCTCTCGTGTTTCATGTCATGATGGTGGGTGAAATCATGATCCTTAAACACCACTATATGTTCTCCAGACACTAAGTACACAGCTTTACAGTTGATTTTCAGCCGAGAAATATTTAGAAGTCCATGCCTTGTTGAAAACTCTGCATTCTGCATCAGTTTTTCTTTTCTTTTACGTTAGCTGACATATTTAAGTGCTAAGAGCAACTGCTTGAAAGCTGTTCATGACATTAAAAAAGCACAAGTAGCCTTCAAAATAAAAGCCGCATCACTGTCTTTCGTGCACCTACACAAAGTAATAGGATTTCCACCTGTACTATAAACTCACGCGGGCCTGTCAAAGGTTGTCAGCGGGGCTGATATGGTCATTATTATATATTGAGCCCAGTCCCCCCACTATACAGAGAGGTTCCATCCTGCTATCGTGCATAAGACAGCAACACAGCTGAACTCTTAAATGATCGCAAAAACAATGTGACTATTAAAAAACATTTTTAAAACATATTTTCATTCAATAAAAATAAACATGATTTTGATTCTTCCACGTTCGAGTAGCAAAAAAAATGGCAGGAAAGTCAAAAGGAGCCCAGGGAGAAACTAGAGAAAATGTTGCTACTGTCACATACTCCAACTTTGGGTCTCTTTTGTATTCACAGTTTAGCATTTTCATGAGTGACCAGGTACTTCCACTCTGTCCCTTCACCATAGCTTACTGGTGTAAAGCTTTTTTTGCATATGTGCACACATGAATACAAACATATTCTAAAGAGAAAGAGGAAAACAAACAAAGATTCCTTTCAGAAACTGGTCCAACCCTAACTTATGCTACAAGTTATATAAGCTAAGCATTCTCCTGAGGCTGTCAGGATTGAAATGATCCTTAATTTTGCTCCATAATAAACACTTCCCACTGTCAGTAACTAGTCTTTGCCTTTTCTTGTTTCTACTGTTTTCTCTCCACACCAAGTCTGGCCTTTTCCTCCTTCTCATCCATCCATCTATACATACATCCATACATACATCCGTCCATCATCCATCTGGCACTCTCAGTGGGACACTCGAGCTATTTATGAAAAGCATCAAAGCCCACAACTAGCACACAGCCACTTGTGGTAAACATGGGGAGGAAAAAAAAAGTGGAGAAAGAAGTGAGGAGTTGGAGGAAAAGCAGAAGGAGACAGAAAAGAAAAGGAAATGGAAATAAACCAGGAGGGAAAGGACAAACAAACAAAGAGCTTAGAAGGAAAGTTCAAATGTAAAGTAAGAGTTCAAAATATAGGAAAGGTAGTGAGTTAGAATGGGGAGATCAGAGATGTTAAGAACATAAAGGTTGAGGAAAAACAAAAAACTGGCACTGGATGGCAGTCAAATGCTTTAACCTTTTTCTGTTGAATCAAGGACCTCAGCGATAAACCTCAATATGTACTCAGGGCGCGTTAATGCATGAAAACTCCTTTTGTTTTTCTGTATGTGTTTTTCTGTGTGTGTTTGTGTGTGTGTGTGGGAGGCGGGTTTTGGATCCTTCGGCCTCCCACCCACGCAGGTTGGAGTTGCAGAGGCACCTGAGCAGTGATCAGACGTGCGATGTTAGCAAATTTCCACCAGCTCATTTGAAGCTGTACTAAAAAGTACAGCTGCATGGTGGTCTTGCATGAAAAAATCTTGCTTTTTCATGCAAGATTTCTTCTTGCATGAAAAAGCAAGAAGAAATCTTTTGTTTACATCTAGGAAAACTGCCCTCGGAGTCCAAAGAGCTGCTGGATGGCTCCCAGTTAGGCAACATTCAAGTAAGCTTGAACAAACCTCCTAAATGGGGCTTTTTATAACTATGTATAATCAGTTCTGAAGAGCACTAATAGCTATAGCATGCAATGGCATCATGGGCTTTTTTTTTAGGTGCAACCTCCTCTTACGCACGCCTACACCATTTTATCTTCCCTCTTTTCTACCTCATCTTCCCTATCCATTATCTTCTGCGCCTGGCAAAAAAAAAAAATCTCTCCAGCCAACTCTCTTCTGGAGTATCATTCCCGCACACTTTTTTTTCCACTCATTTTCAACCATCTGCCTTGTTTTATTTACAGTGGATTGCCCTCAAGCTGCCAACAGCTTCACATAGAAATAAAAATATGTGGTGCGATTTATATACATCATATTAGAAAATGGGTTATATTTAGGATTATAAAGAGGACATATTCACTGTTATTTACCAGTCCACCTCAATTTCCTAATGCGATGAAGTTACAGATAATAATCAGTGATACAATGACTGCCTATCCCTAGTCAAGAGAACAATTCAACCATCATGCACTCTAGAAATCAGGCTTTTATGGAAGAAAGACATTGTTGAGGCATACAAAGGTTTTTTTACAGTGTGCCACAAGCTATGAAAGGGACAAAGCCACAGCATATGTGACAGAAGGTGCTTTAATCAGATGAGACCACACTTGGCCCACAGTCTAAATACTATGTGTGGCAGAATTCAATATGCTGAACACATTTTCCTACAATGAATGGTGGTGGTAGAATCATGCTGTGGGAAGCTAGTGAGAGTTGAAGAGAAGATGGATGGAGCTAACTACAGGAAGAAAACATGTTAGAAGCAGCAAAAGACTGGAAACAGAGGGGGAGATTCACCTTCCAGCAGGACTAAACGTACAGCTAAATCTTAAATCTCACTAGAGATCATAGATTCTCTGTACAGTCATATTCTCTTACTCTTTTGTACAGTCATATTCAGTAAATTAGAATATATGTCCTGTTGAGTCTTGTTTGTCAAATTAAAAGTACCTTAATTGTAATAACAGCCTTAAAAGTAATAACAGCCTTTAAGCAGGTATTAAATACACTTTTATTAAGGCTACATTCTGTTTTTAAACCTACTTTTTATATAAGACTCTAATTTCTGAATGTCATGTTTTTATTAGCTGTAAGTGGAAAATCATCACAATGACTGTGAGTGTGTCATTAATCTATATATGTTTCACCTATGGTGATAAAATTCCAATTTACTGAATGGGTCTGTATAGATTCAGATGAGCTGAATAGCGATACATGCCGTATTGTCAGATTTCTTTGGGGAAAAAATATGAAAACTATGTATCATTTTCCTTTCACTTCACAAATAAGCACTACTTAATGTTGGTCAGTCACATAAAATCCTCAGAAAAAAACACTGAAGTTAGGAGTTACAATCTGGATACCATTGCAGCATGCTTTATAAATAGTGTAGAGAAGTTCACTGCATGTTAATACATCACATTATGTTACAGCTCTTATAGCTGTTTCCTTCCTGCACTTGACATTAGCGTCTTTTAATTTTCAAGAAAATTTCACACAGGCCTCTTCCCCGTTCTATGCCCTTCCCACTCACATTCCCATCCTCTGTCTCTCAATGAATTCCACCCCCAATTAGTCAGCAAGTCTTCCTCTGCTTCTGCCTCCACCTCCTTTCTTGCCTTTAAATCTTTTTATGCATCTTTTTTATTTGTTTTTACTCTACTAATTCTCCCTCTTTCCCCTCATCGTCTCGTACTTGTGACGTCTACCACTTCTTGCCTCTTGTGGACTGTTTATTCTTTCTCTTTCTATCTCTCTGAAGGGATATTATGTCCATTAACTCTGAGAGGAGCCAGTTGAGGACACTTATAAGCTGTGTTAAAAACTAAAACCCAACTGATTATTAACCCAATCATTTCCAAATGTGCATAGACCTAAAGACACAAAAAGCAATCACATGGAAGCATTAGAGTGCATGTAGACTCACAACAAGTGCAGAATATACTCAAAACTGAAAGGAACACATTTCTTTGAAATTAAGATGATATAATAGAAAATGTCCCTGCGCAGTCAGTCCCGCAGTATTTCAAGAGTTCAGAAAATAAAACTGCCGAATTCCACTGAGGCATTCCAGTTTATTGTTTACAGCAACAACACTGCAGGAGTCAGCTGCTTCTACCCGCAACGTTTTACACAACTTTGCACCATGTGGAAAAATCAGCTGGCTACAACTTGAGAACACCCAAACAAATAAACAGTTATGCTTACCCAGTAATTTTTTTTTCTGTTTTCTTAATTACTGTAAAATGACAAATCTGAAGGGTCAAAAGGGTGTACATGAAAAATATGCAATGCTAATTCTCACTTTGCATTTATTCAAATTAATCAACATAAAGTCTTAAAGGTAAGCTACTGAAAAAATAGCTTCTCAATGAGCAAATAACTACTTTAGTTATGTTATTGAATTAAATATTAATCAGCTAGAAATTTTGAAAGATTGCATTCTTATTAAACCAATTTTTTTTTAGAAATTACTGATTAAGATTGATTTTTTTTCTACACGTCTAACATTATCCTCAAACCGCATCTCATACATAGTGGGACTCATGGTGGTATTTATGATCATAAGTGGGGGTAGGTCCTGCTTCCCCCGGTAACTAAGCATCCCCACCTTCCACCTTTGTGCTTTACTGCATGCTTTATTTCAGAAATCTTTGTCTTTGTCTATATTCTCTCCAGTAAACTCCATTCTGGCTTCAGTGTTTAGTTAGAAAGCATGTCCCCAACCCCCAGTTAAACTTGTGCAGTTTTTCTGATTGCACAAGCATGCTCCTTTTAGGGTTTTTAGAGACTTCTTTTAGCATCCTGTGGGCTGTTTTTAGGGTGCACTTGCATGGATAGCCACACCTGGGCATATTGGTTGTTATGTTGATTGTCCGAGGTGACCTCTCACATCACCAATCATGAGCACACCAGAACGTCAAAGGCCTCAGGGGTGCCTCCTCCTCCAGACTACAGAGTTGGTGGAGGAAGGACATCAGCTGAGGGCCAGTCACCCTGTAAAGAGTACAGGGAGGTTAAGAAATTAGGGGAACAAAGTGAGGGTTCTGCGGGTGGTTTTAGCGAGTTCTACACCTTAAAGGAGAAAGCCAGCAGGCAGATGTGCCTCTGTAAGGTAAAATGGGTTCTGGAATGTCAAAGGCCTCAGGGGTGCCTCCTCCCCCAGACTCCTCAATATATAAAACAATGAGAGAAAAAGGTGGAGGTGACTGTGTTGAATGTGCCTTAATTTGGGAAGATAAGCTTGGTTTTCCAAAGGGTGGAAGTTTGAGTGTAAATCGGTTAAATAACGTAAGTGGATCATTGATCGATATTTTTGAACTATATTTGCTTGATGATATTTGCTTGATGACCCCTATGATTCTGATGCATTGATATTTCTCGATGATTTTGATGATTTTCATGTGTATTTGCTTGATGATTTTGCTCAATGATTTTGATGAGTTTGCTTTATACTTGATTGATCTTTTTATGATGTGGAGCACTCTGAACTGCCTTGCAGCTGAAATGTGCTATACAAATAACTTAAGTTATATATTATATATTTTGTAAGTTATTACACTGAAGGCATCATGCAATGAAGATCTGTGTTTCAATAATATATTTGGCCTCTTGGCCTTCATGCCCATGAGAACACTCAGGAAGACGGGACAATGTGATGATGGAAAAAAAGAGAGTGGGTTACTCATACTTGATTATGTCATCGCAATATCCAACAGTAATTTTGCAGTGTCCTTCATTCAAAACACTACAGAGCCCTAATATATGCTATGTCATATACTAATGTATGCATAACAACAAATTCATTAAAATGCCACAATACCTTTGTGGGATGAAGTCAGGTTGAAGCACAATGCCTTTAACATTACTTACAAAAGAAAAACTAGCAGGTAGAAATTACATGACAGCATTTCTGCAGACTGTGGCCATTGTTTTCTGATTATTCAAATGGTCATAAAAGGGGACAAATCCAACAACTGTTTTGATAAGTGGCTGACGTTTTTCCCTCCTAGATTGTAATGAGTTGTGTTATGACTCCTGCAGGACCCTTGTGATTAGGTTGGGCATTTAACTTTCATATGTAACACTGATTACTGATATAGGACACCTGAAGATCTGGTGACCATTTTGTGGGGGTGGCTCTCCATATTTGGTTGGTCACTTATGGTTTGCCTGACTTGTTGATGTGGTAATGTGTTGTGGTACTGGGCAATTTTGTGTATGGCCATTTGTGTTGTGGTGACAACAGTTCATGTTTGGTTCAGATATTTGGTTGCTATATTTGGTGTGTGTGATAACTTATGTAAATAATCCCCTAAGTGTGATGTTTGTGCTTCTTCTATTGGTCACTTGATGCCATCATACCATGCCAGTCAGGCATGTTTGTTTAATAATTGTCAATCTCTATAAGAGGCATCCTTACATACATTTGGCCAATCAATTTTAACAACTTCAATGTATGTAGTTTTGTTCTTAAAATAGATCATCCTCCTGCAGAAGACACGTGATGAGTTTTAATATCAAAGTATCTCTTTTTGATTGGCATACCAGTTAAAATACACATTAAGGAAGTAGAACGTCCTCGCTTTGGTGATCCCTTTGGGGAACCTTTTTTTTGAGGGGCGGGGTACACCCCCTGCAGGACCATTGTGGTTAGGTTGGGCAATTACCTGTTATATGCAACTCATCACTTATTTGGGAAACCTGTAGACATAGTAAGTCCCTCACTTAACTTGTACTTAATTTGTCTCTATTCTCCCCCACAGGTCTGCTGCCACCTTTTGCTTTGTAGATTATTTTTATTGCACATTACAAACTTTTCACATGTATCCTCCACTGATTTCACTGACTTTCACACTTCGTATTGAAAACTTTGTATTTAACCTTAGTTTGTTTTTGAATAAATTTATATTTCAGAACTCTTATACATGGGGCATCTCCCTTTTTGTTGTTGCCTTTGAGCCAGCTGTTTCAACTTTACCACAAGATGGCAATAATGCACAAAGTCATTTTCCCTTTGGTGATCAAAGAACACCACAAGGACTATGAAACCAGCACAGCAAAGAGTGCACTTTCTAAGTAAACTCAAAACAGCATCACTGCAAACCAGCATCCTCACAACATTGAACAGAGTTTAGCTGGAAAGTGGGGTGACATTTTGTGTCTCCATATGCAGCAATATATTGGACAACAAGGCCCAGCAGAGGATAGTGAGGGGAGGTGGAAGGTTCATTGGAGGTCCTCTACACTCTGTTCACAATCTGTTTCAGAGCAGCTCCAGAAACATTGACAGAATCTCCTCACACCCTGTCCATGAACTTTTTAAGCTGCTCCCATCAAAAGCAGAACCACCAGATAGTTGAACTGCTTTTTACCTCGAGCTTTTGAAATACTAAACTGCAGTTAAGATTATGCATATTTCCTTTATTTTGCATGGTTTTTACCTGTTTGTTGCTCCAATATGTCATAGATCCTGGAGAAATTCTGCTTCATTTCATTTTGTTTAGAATGAAATGACAATAAATTGATTTGACTGGATTTGAAAATAGATGCTTTCAGGTCATAATTTAAAATTGGCAGCAGTCAAAGCCCCTAATGCATCCTGACCTGAGCACAGTAAGAGGGAACTAAGTCATGTTTGATTCTACACGACTGTTTAAAAAGTGTGATCTCTGCACAACGTGTTTTCTCAAAAGGCGGTTGTTTCCACTGGTCTTTATTTACTCTCTATATGCAGCGTAGCTATATTTCTGTGGTTTGCTAAGAAGCAATAATAAATGCTATAATTAAAATACAATTTTTCTTTTTTTTATTACATAATGTTCAATTAGGCACAGAAGCTAAATGTATATCTTTTCAAACTCAATAAAGATCTGAAGATGGAAAACATTTCATACCACACAAACTTTCAACAGATCTAAACAACATTAGATCAAGGCAGTAAAAAGGAAACTCACCATGCCACATCCTTGTTAATTATATGCAGTGTTACATGCGGCTGCTGGTTGTCTCTGCTGCTTTCTGAGAGCAGGCACAAACCAGTGTTTAGGATCTATCAGCATAGTATGAATTGGGACCCATTTCATTCAGGATAAAAGCTATTCCAAATGGAATAAAAACAAATTTTACTCCTGTTGTGTTTAAAATAAATATATGTCTATATTTGCTTGTGTTGCAAATGCAAGTCCAACTTCCTTTTTTGCTACTCTGACTGTGCAAAAAATAGCAGCACCATATGCAGTTAAGATAGCTGATTAGCATTTTGCTGAATCTACTGTAAATTCAAACAGATGGACTAACTATTCAGGCCTTCTGGACAATACACAAGCAAGTGTATATGTTTGGCTTCAATTAGAGCTAAAATACATAATATATGAGATATCAGTTGGGAGATCTTGCCACATTCACACATGTTCCGTGTTTCTCTGAGAAGAAGTGAAGCACGCCTAAACACTGGTATCTCACTTCATTCCTTTTGCGTCTATTTGTCCATCTGTTTGACCTTGCAGAGAAATTCCCAGTGATACTGTGTTCCAGACGGAAAACAACTCAAATCATACTTATCACATTCCCATGAAACAAAGTAGCTATATTGTTGCTGTTTCCTTGAACTTACACCAAGACACACTGTAATCGCATTGGACACAAGCTCAAGTTCAGTCAAACAAGTGAGACTTCCCCAAAAGCATACCACTGACAGCTTACACATCGTATATACACATGTGCAAATTACCAGCTAACCCACTGCTGTGTTGAAAAGCACCTCCTACATCCCAGAGCCTATAGAGGGCTGTGTCTGGATGTTTCACTGTTGCTAAGGAACGAGAAAATCCTTGAACATCCAACTGGCTGTAAAGACAGTGAGGAGAAAATAAAGCATAGACTTCAAGCAAACTGAATAAAGATACAACCGCCAAAAGCTCCTCCACATTATTGTCATGTTCCTGTGGTAGATTAGATCATTTATTGAGGGAAGACCAGAGAACAGGGATGCTGAGTCTGTCTCCAACATTTGAGTCCACGGAGGCTATGCAAACAAATTTAAAAATGGTTTCACTATCTATTTTTTAAATTTTATCTGCTCAGATAATTTAATCATGATACAGGGTTAAGTATTCATACCCTTTAAAGCTTTTCATATTTTATCTATTACAGCTTGCGATTTTATATGATAGGCCAACACAAAGTAGTCCATAATGTTGGAAGAAAAAAATAAAGCATGGTTGTCAATAGTTTTGCGAATAACAACCGTAAAGTGTGATGTACATTTGAATTCAACCCCACTGAATCAATGCTCTTGCTCTAATTACAAGTGCAAGTCTTCAAGCTATATCTTCTACAAGAATTGCACATTTAGAAATTGACATTTTTAAACATATTACTTTGTGAAAATGCCTCATTCAGAATGGAAGGAGAGCTGTTTTAGTACGAATTTTCAAGCTTGACACAGATTCTTATTGACATGGCTTGAGCCTTTAAAGGTGAGACTCTCCCTCTGCCTCAAGTCTTTTGCAGTCTTTTCCCATCTCCAGCTCACAAGTTTCTGCTGAATAAAAGCATCCCTACAACATGATGCTGCCACCACCGTATTTTAACACTGTAATAAAATCATACACACCTCTATTCACCAATTAGATGACTTTTGAAGTCAGATGGTTGAGCTAGATTTTATTTAGGGGTATCATGACAAAAGAGAACTACAGATAGATCTATGCCACACTTTTCAGATTTTACTTGTAAGAAATGTTGGGTTATTTTCCACCCACTTCATGATTACACCGTGGGTAATATGACAAGGGTGACATGAATATGCGTGTATGCTATATGTAAAACTCTTGCAATAATCCAAAATGAGCAAACTTTTGTCCTTTAACTCTATCGATCAACTGCAGTTTCACCTTCATGTTACATAATTTCTCATATACTAATCACTGAACTGTCCATGAACTGATGACAGAAACTTTGTTCAGGCTTACAGTGACATTTTCAGGGTTTTTTTTCCAAACAAATCAAAATGTCTGCTGTTTTAAACACCCAACTTTTTAAAGAAAGGGAGCAGATATTCTGATTATGTCAAATTTAATAACATTGTAAATATTTATTTGGTTTGACTTCAAGACTTCAAGCTTCAAGCACACTCCACTGTTCCACCCCCCATTAGCTCTGACAAACAAAACATTCATAAGCATTAATTAATAATCATTGTTATTGTCAGTTCTTTCTTTTCACCGGCATTTATTCTATTCCCTGAGCTTTGTGATGCTGTTCTCTGTGCCAGTCAAAATTAATTGCACACCAGGGATGTTGGGTGGCCCGTTTTAAGTTTAGAACTGAGCGTAGGAAACGGTTTCTTCAAACCGATTATAAATGCACTTAAAGAACAATGTCTGACATGTTGTAATTTCATTTTTTGAGTGAATTTGTGACTTTTGATTCAACTGGGAGCTCAGCAAACATGAGAAGAGAGAATAGTGTGTGCACTTTTAATTGACCTACCTTGACACTGGAATCCCTGCTTGCCAAAACCCCTATGGAGAAACAAAACACAGTGGGAAAAACTTACACAAATGCAAAATCTGATTAAGCAAACACATATATTGAGCTATAACTTCAGATATTTGCATAGAATAAAATGTTAAACACTGAGAATTAAAAACACACCAATTCACACCCACAAAGGTGTGCCAGAGACACAGATTTTTTGGTATGGTCTGTTCTCTTTGTGGAGTGGACACATTCAAGTTTACAACTCAGCTGGGAAGAACTGCAGCTGCACCGAGGCAAAAATGATCTGACACACCTCCTCCAAAGGTATATGAGCAATGTTGGGATGGCTGCAGGTGCATGCATGAAAACCCACACACACACACACACACACACACACACACACACACACACACACTCAGCCCAGCTCATTTTCATAGTGTATCTACAAATAGATAATCTCCACAGGTGTGAAATCTCTCAGTGCGTACATTGTTCTTTTTCATCATGCTTTTTGACCTAGATAGATAGATAGATAGATAGATAGATAGATAGATAGATAGATAATATTCTCTTTTTTTTTTTAGCCATTGGGATCTAAAGTCCCAAACATAATCTTCTAGGTCAAATCACTTAGCCATTCACAAATTAAAAAGCTTGTCACAGGTCTGAACTAACAGCCATTCTGGGACTGGCGCAGAGATAATAATAAATGGGACAAATTAGGCCAAACTCCAGCTCTAAATTAATTTAACGACCTGAGTGCAGATTCGTGTGGCTGTCTAGTAAACCCAGATGGCCAGCATGGATGATGAGATGTTTGCACAAGTTACTGACAAGCAGTGGGAGTTTTTGCAAGAATAGATCCCCCAGGCAAGCCACTCCTTTTGCCTCCTGCCCCAACCCCTCCGTCCCACCACAAAACCTAGAAAAGGAAACGCTACCCTGCTGAAGCCCATTCTGCTTAATAACAAAAAAAAAAAAAAAAAAAAAAAAAAAAAAAAAAAAAAAACTACGTCTTTATTATTTAACTTATTACAACTATTAAGGATGGATGTTCCACATGAAGTTGAAAGCTTTGAATCAGATTTCAACATCACCATCATGAGCCAGCTTTCAAATACAGCCATAGGAAGGGGGTGCCAAAAACTGGGGGCCACCACCTTCCTACTGCCTGGAGATACGTAAAAAAAAAAAAAAAAAAAAACAATAGAAAGATGGGGTGTGACTAAAAGAAGACCACTGTTTTGACCATTTGTGTTGCCCAGGGTGGTGAGCCATATCACCCATAGCAAAATGTTAAACATTTACCACTGAGAGGTGATGGAAAAAAGCAGGTGGTTAAACATGTGTGCTTAAAGAATCCTTTTTTTCCTCTCAGGTAATTCCAGCTGGCAGGCTTGCTCTTTGAAAACCTTTTCTCATCCACTCACTTCTTCAGCTTACTTCATTCCATCAGAGGTTAGTCTGCAGCTTCTTTTTCTTTTCTAACACTACAGCCCACATGTTTCTTGGCCTTCCTTTTTTGCCTTAATGTGCAGTTATAACATCAACAAGTGTGATAACAGCTGAAATAGGTAGTTATTTTGAGAAACTGCAGCCATCTACTTTCTGTATTTCTTAAGGGCTACTTAATAGTGAAATAAATTATTGTATTATTAGAATCTGTTTCACTTCCCTACAAACTGGAAATTTTACTATTTTTTGTAAGGGTAACCTGAAAAGATAGTGGCAGCATCATGCTGTGGGATTGACTTTTCTTTAAGACAACAATTATTCAAAAGCTCCACTGAAACAGATCACGAACGACCACCCGCCCCTTCCTCACCAAATGAAGTCGGTGCAGTGGCTGCAGAAGGTGGGCTGCTTGAAGAAGCGCGCGATGAATTTATGGTCCTTCACCTCGTGCACGTTCTTCTGCCGGAGCGCACCCTGGCGCGCGAAGCCCCGCATGGGCTGCTTGGGTCCGTCCTCCCCGTCGCTGTTGGTGGCCGCCGAGTCTGCCATTCTCCCGAGTTCAGGGGCTCCGCTCCGCGCCGTTCAATTTAAACCGCTCGGCACGTCGAAGTTGTTGGTGCGCAGAAAAGAAGGAAGGGGAGACAAAAATAAAAAATAAAGAAAAAAGAGCGCTTATTGAAGCAAAGCAAAAATAGTTGTTGGTGTTGGTTAGAGTTGTGAGAAGTGTCTGTTTGTTTGTTGAGGTGTTTCTGTCTTGTCCGTCAGCGGAGTGAGCTGCTGTCGCCGCACTGGTTTCCCTTCCTCCTCTTCCTCCTTTTCTTCTGAAAGCTCCGACAGTCGCTGACAGAGAGGAGAGAGAGAAACACACACAGAGAGAGCGCGAGAGAGAGAGAGGCAGAAAGCATTTAACGCTCTTCTCCACAATATTTATGCGTGTTATTTGGAAATATTAGCTTAGAAAAGGCCTGGCTGTTTTACAGCTTTACTGTTAAAAGAAGGCAGCGGAAGAAAGCAATTTAAGGCTTTCTTGTTTTACATGTAAACAATACGATTAAGAAAATACTGTCAGAATTTGAGATGAAATTGTTAATATCTTAAAACATCGAATTAAATCGGAGGTTTACAAAAAAAACCCTATTTTTAAGAGACTAAGTGCTGATTTCAGGAGTGAGGTGTGGAGTTCCGCCTCATTGTCAGAATTTGCTTTGAAAAGGTTTTTTTTTTTTTTTTTTTTTTTTTTTTTTTTTTTTTTTTTGTAAGATTCTGAATAAAATTCATTTGTCACGCATTTGTGCCAAAAAATATGTTCATATGTTACCTCAAAATAAAATTTTGTCAGACTGTTTGTCTGTAGCTACTACTGGAGAAATGGTCTCCTGACATCACACCACTACACATTCGTTTGTTGGTAGCTGTGTTAGCTGCTGCTGATGTGTAGGGCTGTGGCAGATCCAGACTTCAACATCAGATAAAGTCTAAGATTTATGTGTGCAGAGGTTAAAATGTCAACATTAACCAAGCGATATAGTCAGCTAGATGCCAGTGATGTGAAGAAAATGGTCAAGACTGCTTATTTTTGACTTCATTTGGAGAGTTTATCACCAGCATTACCATCAAAGTGCACCTTACAAGTGGTGCAGGTGCCCATCACTTTCATGATTCAAGACAATGTGGATAGGCATGATCTATACAAATGAAAAGGCATAACAAGAACAAATAGCTGTGTTTTTGCTGTATCTATAACTCTTTCTATGTCTTTTCAATTACCTCTATTGCTGTACGTTTTAGTGCAGCAGGTAGCTGCACTGAGAAGTTTGTCAAATGACATTAGTGAACAAGCACCATCATTAAACTGTGGGGAAGTTTAAAGCAATGTGAGGTTATAAGACAATATCCCAAACTCTGGACATTTCACAAAACACTGACAAAGGAAAGAGTATGGCACAAATGAAAACCTGCTGAGATATGGCCGTCCACCTAAACTAACCGGCCAGGCAAAGAACGCATTAATCAGAGAAGCAGGCAAGAAACCCAATGTACCTCTGTAAGGAGTGGCAGAGATTCACTGCTCAGCTGGGATAATCCCTGGAAGAGTCCCAAGAAGAAAGCCACTGTTGAAAGAAATACAAAGGAAGTATGATTTGCAGTATGTCAAAAGTAAAATGCAGAAAAGGTGCTTTGATCAGATGAGATGAAACTGAACTTTTTGGGGCTACATGCAAATTGCTATGTGTTGCAGGAAAACCAGCACCTCACTCGACTTTGGACTTACCATCTCCACTGTAAAACATGGTGGTGGCAGCATCATGCTGTGAAGACACGTTTTTCAACAGGGGCAGGATGGCTGGTCAAAGCTGAGTTGAAGAAGGTTGTTAAATACAGAGCGACACTGGATTAAACCTAAAGGCTTGAGACTGAGGCGGACGGTCACCGTCCTCCAGGACAATGACCTTAAATAGCCACATCATATTTGTGGCTTAGAATGGCCCAGTCAAAGTCCAGACCTAAATCCAGTTGAGAATCTGTAACAATGTGTTAACAGCTGATGTTCTTTTGTCACTCTCCATGCAATCTTTCTGAGCTTGGGCTATTTTCCCAACAAGGAGGGGCAAGAACTTCAGCGTCTAGATGTGTCATACCACAAAAGCCCTTGAAGGAAAAAGATCATGAATATTAATACACATCACACTTTTAAGAATTTTATTTGTAAAAAAAAATAAAATAAATTAAGATGCTAATCATAATTTCATAGATATTTTTCTGTTGAAAGGGATGCTTTCTAAACAGGAAACTGATGAAAATGTGGTTCATCAACTGGTGTTGACATCTTAGAGACTGAATTATCTATTAATACCCAAAGCAGAATTACAGCAGCACTTTTTATCTCATACAGCACATTGCTAATATTAAGTTTCACCTTGTTTTTAAAGACACTTGAGCTCATTTTAGGTCCCAACTGACTGATTCGTGCTGTCCACGCACACACACACACACACACACACGCACTCACACACACACACACACACACACACACACACACACACACACACAGTCAGCTGGCTGTGAGTGACCTAGATGAGATTGATTTAGCTGCAGGACAGATGACAGCGTGTACGGTTCAGCTTGGTCTCATCAAATCAGTGTTTACTGTAGATTCAGCCATTGGTTCAAATGGCTCTCTGTTTTTAACCATGTTGGTCCCCCATTACCCACCTCACCTCTTACATTAGAGGCACATCTACTATTGTGGTTGCATAACCGTGTCTAGACAGCTTTTAAAAGAGGAAGGCAGCTTAATTTGCAATGGTTACAGGCATCTAGAGACTCACATACCTATAAGTACCTGAAATAGTGAGTGTGGGTGGGTGTGTGTGTGTGTATGTGTGGGTGTGTGTATGGACTGTGGTAGCAACTTGTCATATAGCCTCAATGATCTCTTTTATCTATCTCCAATAACTAGGATGCAGTGCAGCTTCTCCTCAGGGCTGTTAAACTATAAGATCTATAACAGTAAGCCAGCCTCCATGTTCAATACCATTGCTGATGTTGGGCTGGAAACTGCTGGATAGTGACTCAATTCCTCTTATATTACAAATAATATGAAGATATACTTGGGTGAAATATTGTGAAGTGGAAGAAAAGCAACAGATGGGTTTCAAACATGTTTCCAAATAAACATAAAAAGCATCATGTCAACTTTAATTCCCATTCATTTTTGAAAATTAGCCTAAACCTAAACTCAGGATCGAGAATCTCTCTAAACAGCAAGTCTTGGCACAGATTCTCAATAGGATTTAGGTCTAGACTTTGACTGGTCCATTCTTACATATGAATGTGTTTTCATCTTAGAAATCCAAAACGTTTCTGGCCCAACTTCACAGACTCCCAAGGTGCATGGAGTGTGTAAAAAACCTGCTGAGGTGAAGACTCCAGCAACACTTGAAGTGCTAAGAAACAACTTTATTTCACCTCAGCAGTGCTTTCATCTTAACCATCTCAGTGTAACATGGACTGTATGTTTAGGATTGCCTGGATTCCAACTGCTAAGATACAATATAAAGACAAAATGGACAATAGAGAAACAACCAAATGTAACTGCAATACAACCCTGGTAGTTTCTGTTACTGAAAATGAGGGAACATATTCTGGTAATCAAGCAGTCACTGATTGCTAAATTACATTTTAGCTTAGATTTACAATAAAATACCTGAATTCCCAAGACTTTTTTTTTTTTTAACACTGATTCAAATGTGAAAAGTATGGAGTCCATATATTTGGCCCAATTAACAGGTTTCATTTTTTTCTGTAAATGAAACCTGAATGTCTATTAAAGTTGTCAGTGCCCTAGTATTTTTTGGGCTATCTATGTGTGACCACTGTTGTGATTAACCAAAGCAAGGACAAATCTGTATTTTATTGTTAAAAGATCAGTTGCTGAAGTCTCTACTTTTTAAAACATGCAAAGTTTTAGTCATCTGCTGCCATTCAGTTTTTGGAAGCCATAAAGGAGAAGAACTTTTATTCAACAGCATAACTTCTGAGTAATTTTTGCTTTCTTATTGTTAATTTTACCACCTGATGATTTTTCAATGAAAATCAGAACTTCTGCTACACTGTATAAAATGAACATACTGCTAGCTTTCTTACTCACTGTCTGACATTAAATCAGGCTAAACTTTTTAGGTCAGTTAGAATTACAAAAGTATTTCTATTTGCTAAATGACAGAATAAAGTGAAAGCTATATTTTACTTACTTTATTCAGAGTCCAAAGCTGATATACTTGTATGACTTTAAAGAATTTGGGAAAGCCAAAATCCTTGTGAAGGTACTGGTCAAAGCTGGTAAAATACACCAGAACATCAATAATTGCTAGAAACATGGCTAATAAAATGTTGGGTTGGTCTGCATTTGTCAGCATCAAAATATTCTAGCAATGACCCCAATGTAGGCCTGGAATGAATCCATCTGGTAAGTATATATTGTGACTGGTTTGTCCATCATCTTAGGAGTACAGAGTCCTCCTCAGAGATGTTTTGGAGCCGACATCTGGAGGGCATTGGTTACATTGCACCTTAAGGTACTGAAATGCTCATCAGCTGCAGTTCTTACACTTACAGTGATCACACTGTGTTTTAATTTCTCTTTTCTTCTCACTTTTTTCCCTTTCTATCTTGGTTATGTATGCAATGCTTAAAATGCATTCCTTTCTCTTTGCTTTTCCTCACTGAACCAACGTTCTTTTATTTCTTGTGATTTCCTTCCACAAGGAGACTGATTTGTTACATAAACCTTCGTCATTTAGTGTGTACAGCAGTTAGGTTCTCAAAAACACAAACACATACACAACAACAACACTGCTGTATTATCTTCATTTATCGCTTAGAACATTATACATTTATCTCCCCATTATGTAACTCCTCCATGTCTCTGAAGATGTTTATTCCTCTCAATCTCTCAGTAGATCTCCATATTGAATCTCCTTTATGTGTGTTTCTCATTTTGAGCACTATTAAAAACAGAGCTTGAACATCATTGATCTGAAACCACAGCAAGTTTATTCTTCTGCTTTCACGCCATATTTGCATAGCAGCACTTCCCTCACTCTTTCTCTTTGGCTTCGTGTATGACTGTGTGTATCTGTGTGGTTGAACATGTTTGTTGCGCATCGTTGTGCCTGAAATTGTTATTGTGTCTTTGCATGTGTGCATACTAGTTGGGTCCTTGAGTGACGGCTGCAGCAGTAGCACTCAAAGCTCTTGGGCAGATGGTTTTTTTTCTTTTTTTACACTGAAATCTGTGTAAAAGTCAGCAGTGTAATTGACTTTTCAGACCGAGTGCTTTTTCTAAGAGACTGTAGTTAGAGTGGAGGAAATAATTATTTGATCCCCTGCTGATTTTGCAAGTTTGCTCACTTACAATTAAAAGAACGGTCTCATTTTTTTAAATTTTTTTTTTTATTATTTTATTTTTTTTTATGGTGCATTCATTTTACTGCAGAGAGAAACCGAATATATAAGAAAAACATAGCATATAAGGTTAGAACCTGATGTACTAACCATTGTTGGAAAGAGCTCAGTAAGGCTTTTCTTGTAGTTTGTCCACAGGGTTGCTCAGTTCTTAGGTTGAATTTTGTTCCACACATCTACCCCTCAAAAATTCTAGCAATCATTTATGTTTCTTGGAGACCACCTAGAACACCCAATGATCTGACTGATTCTTCTTTAGCAACTTTATTGTTGCCTTGGCAGTATGCTTTGATTAGTGCTGTTCTCCTGGCAACTGCTAACCCTGACACATCAGACTGCCAGACAGAGAGGCATAATTTCTCACTCCAAAAAACTCTACTCCCACCATTCTAGAGTCCAGTCCATCATGGAAACCCATTCTGTGATGCATTTTGTGCATTGTTCTTGAGCTAATCTGAACATCACATGAAGTTTGGAGGTCTGTAGCTACTGACTCTGCTGGAAAACTGCCAACCTCTCGTTTCCTGGGTGTGACCCATTCTTTCACAAATGTTTGTGGTAGCAGTCCTCATGCCTAGGTAGTGTATTTATATACCTCCAGTTATCCAAAAAATTGTAAAATCAAAATTCCAGTGATTTCGAGAGGTAACTCAATACTGGTGGTGGTGAGAAAGGATTTGGCATCTTATGGTAAAAATATTTTAATTCACTCACTGTTTAATGCAAAGTTTGTATGTATTTTTAAGTAAAAAAAAATTTTCTGGATTTGTGGGTCGATATCCTATCCCACCACATTAAAATGAAAATACAAAGTAGGAGTGCATCAATACCAGATTAAAAAAAATATATAAAAAACCCAATACGAGTAGAACTACTTACATTTCAGAACTTGCTGATGATGAGTACCGATATGAGTATTAATGAGTATTACTATTACTTGTATAGAAATACGCTCTTATTGTATTTTACTGACACATCTTCTAGGCAGTAGTAGACTAATGTCAAGTGTTTAAAATTTGCAATGATCTTCCAATTGACAGCCAAAGAATCGGCCATACTCCTCTGGGCCAAAAGTCCCCCGCTAACCACCAAAGCACAAAATGAGTAGAACTTTTGGTAACCCTTGCACACCTGGAGCATGTCATGAAGCACATCTGTGATGGCTTAGCTAACGTATGAACCCAGAAACAGTTTTGCATGCAAGATGACCCTCCACGTTGTAACATTTTCATCTATTTACTGTGCCGATAAGCTAATGAGGGACACTGAGCTAACACTGCTCGTCCAAATAACAGTTGTCAAGCTCAGAGCTGAAAGGGTCTTGCAAAAGGCAGTGAATGTGCTTCTTCACAAAGTCATATATCTTAGGCAACGTTGTGTCAATGATGTGGTGACTGCTAGGCATCTCATACCTCAGCTCCGACACACTGAGAATACATCGGAATCCCTTATTATCAACAACAGATAATGGCTGGTCAACGAGAGCAAAGATCTGGGTAAGACCCGCCGTTATTTTCATTGCGTGCGGGTAGTCTTTGGATATTGTCTTTGTCCTTAAGAGTTTTCTGCAAAGCTGGTTGTTGCTACATCCCACTCTGGAAAAAGTGCTAGATTTTTTTTTCCTTATCTGGACAGCTTCACTGAAAATTATTTACTTTCGTCAGCTTCGTACACTTCTCACTGCTAACATAGCTCCTTCTTTTTTATGTGGCTTGCATTCATTTTATGCTGCATTACTACCACTTACTGGGATGGAGTATTTGTGCATAAACTAATACAGGATGTAAGAGGGAGAATGGAGCTCCTATCACACTGGTATCAGGGTCCTGTAGTGTAGGAGCACTTTTATGAAAGTATGAGTACACACACAGGGTGTCAGAATTTTGGGTGCTGGCATCAGAAAATACATTTACAAAAGGGAGGTCTAAGAAAGAAAAGTTACAAATCTGTGCTCAACACAAAAATCCATGGTTCATATATTTACTATCATAGCACTGCAAGCAGGCTTAGTAAAAGAAAATCCCTCACAGTACTCCAGAAGAAAAAGTGATACGGAAGATAAGCCACCTGGATAGTTTATTTTAACAGTGCGAAGATGCGTGTGAAACTGCTTGAAAATGAACCACGTGGGAATTAAAATTGTCCTGTCTAAGTCATAACACAACAAGGGTATGCAAAGTTTTGTAAAACACTGTAAAAACAATAGGATCTGACATGTTAATTTCCTGTGAAATTTATCAGCTGTGAATTTGTGGACAGAAAGACTGTTGGCTCTTCAAAAAGTATACAGTATTTTATGCAGCCTCATCTTTCTCAATGTTTTTTTCTCAATATTTATTTGTACAATATTAAAAACTGAAACAAAATCAGAAGCAGCGCAGATGAGCATTTCTGGGAATTTTGCAGGCTTATTCCCAAAAGAATGAAACTGTTGCACATTCTGGATGTTCTTCATTCAGTAAAACAATATAAATTGTCCTCTCATCTAAAGTTTGCTGAACATGGTTCAAAACACAACAAAAAATGTATGTGGTGCTGTGAATTTGTACATTTTAAATGGACAACACATCAGACCAGCAGTACTTGTGAATGTTTGTGTACCTTTCTTGTTGTAACACACCTGTGTTGGCATGCAAAGACACAAAGATCAAAATCAATGCACTGCTTAAAGGCATCTCAGAATCGTACTCCCCTGCACTGGAACAGTAAAACCCCCTCACACCACCGTTCTGCTGCATCTAACTCCCACTGTTGTCCCGAGGATGGTGTAAACAGTGTTTGTGTTTTGCAACTCATGCCTGCAGCTTTTTTTTATTTCACCTGTCAAACTGCAACTGCTCTAAGGGCTGGTGGGTGGGGCATCCTTGTTCTCTCAGAATGAGACACTGTGGGAGGAGACTGCACACTCACCATTTGGCAACTGGAGGCAGTTGGAGGTATGTAAATACCCTCAAGGGCATCTGATTTTGTTCCAGGACTTTCACATTATAATTCTCAATAGATATTGCAAATGGGCTTTTATCGCAAAATGTTATTTTGCATTTTTCTAGGAAAAAAAAGGAAACTCTTCAATTTCTCTTGTCCTCCAGAGTATACAGTCATGTGTGAAAAAATGATCCATTTAAATTCTATTTAAATGAAAAAAAAATTAGACTAAAAAAAACCCTTACTTTTATACACATTTGGTACAAAAGTATGTTTTTTGGGTGTACAGAGAGAAGTCATAGCTGAAGACAGGAGAAGGATGATCCAGGGTCAAAGTAATTAAATATTTATTCTGTTTATCCTCTATCTGTATCTTAATCTCTATTTGTTTTTTTTAAGTCTGATGCATAAAACAGCAGCCATTTTGACTTGATAGAAAAAAGCAAAAAATGGTATTGGAAGTCTGAACGATGTTTCCACCACTGGTTCAGCATGGTACAGTGATTAATGTGCAAGAAAATGTGGAACTTGAAGATGAAAGTGCACTTGATAGCATTTAGGGTTAAAGGTCAAAATTAACTCAACTGGGTTAACTGTGACAGCATTTCATAAACTACATACAGTGTCTTGCAAAAGTACTATTCATACCACTTGAACTTTTTTACATTCTCTCAAAAAGCAGCCATAAACTGATAGAAAAACATAACAAACTGCATAAATATGAAACTGAAGATAAATGAAACATAGGTTTTAACATTTCTTTACAACTGACAACTGAAAATTGAGCTGTACATCTGTATTTCGACCACTTTACTCTTATACTCCAAAATAAAATCCAGTGTAAGCAATACTCTTCAGAACTAACCTGAGTATGAGCAGATCGCACCTTTATCTATGTTAATCTTAGTATAATAACATGGTGGTGGGAGCATCATGATACAGGAAGGCTTTTCTTCAGTAGCCCAAGAGAAACTGGTTGGAGTGGATGGGAAGATGAATGGAGCTGAAGACATGATAGTCCTGGAAGAAAACCTGCTAGAGGCTTCAAAAGACTTGAGACTGGGGTGCAGCTTCACCATCTAGCAGGACAACAACCTTAAGCATACAGCAAGAACTAGGATGGAATGGTTTGAATCAAAGCATGGGAATCTGTGGCAATTTTTTTTTTTCACTAAATCTGGAAACGATGGAGACATACCCCCAAAAGACTGCAATTGCAGCAAAACATTTTCCTTGTACTTAAGTATGCTCTACCTTGTTGGTCTATCACATAAAGCCCAAATAAAAAACACATAAAAGGTTGTGGTTGTGACAAGAGACTGCTGAGACCTTTCCAAGGCTCAATCTTTGCTTTCATTAATCAGGACTGGGCCCTGCATTTGCCCATGCATGTTTAGTAATTCATAAAGAAAGTCTGGATCTCATGGGAACAGAAAAGGAGATCAGAGGGAGAAAATAGTGAGAGGACATTTTTACCTCCACCCTGATGAAGATTTCTATTTCTCATCTGACAAAACACACCCACGCAGCACCTCATTATGACCTGTCTCTTGCTCCTTCACTCAAATGTGACGCCTCACGTTTTCTCGTCTTTCTTAAATTACTAAACAGCACCCTCTAGTGGCTGTGAGCTGAAGCGTTCTGCTTCAATTCACAGTAATCCGACATTCGAGGAAATTCAGTTCACACTAATAATCATTTTTTTTCATTAACCTGATTTACACAGAGTTGTTGATTTCTGCTTTATCTTACACCACCAGCTTTCCTTTCCTTTTCATTTGTCACTCTCAGCTCTGCAAATAGGAGTGTTATTTGATATAGTCTGCTTCGAATTGTTTTAAAGGTATTTTTGCCAATTAAAAAAATAAAAATAAAAAATAATAATAATAAAAATAATAATAATAAAAGTAATGTTTCAACCATAAAAATTCATGTCAAGATTGGATAAGATTTTAGCTCAGTTTCGAAACTACCATGAACTGCCGCTAGAGAGAGACAAAGCAGCATATAAGTCCGACGAAGTGTGGCTGTCACCTGACACCCAAACGGCCATACACAATGTATACAGGAGAACTGATCACTTACATTCAGGGTTTTAAATGAAGGTATGATGGTCCAAAGACCTTTTTAAGTTTATGCAAAAGTTTTACTATTGTGGAAAGACAATTTATGGTTTAAACATCTTTGTCTGAAGTTTTATGATTTCCCCTAGGCTGTTGTCATGCCACAGTCCAAAGCAATGACGAAGTAAACACTAAATTTAAATCTGCTTCAGTTGTTGGGTTGTAACGTAGCCCATTTCAGCAATGTGTAAACTGGGTGCAGATCTTGTATCTCTCTGCAAGTTCAAGGGGTAGTTCATGTTTTCTGGTGATTTGTTCAGAGGTTAGGGGTGGTCAGTGTCTTACATGCAGTGAACAACTCTCAGAATGTTGACTTCAACATAATAGCTTTTTACTTTTAGAGCACATAGCTAAAATGAAAGACTTTCATCATATTAAAACATTAATAGTCTTTTAGAATAATCAATGTTAATCTTTTTTTTTTAAAGAACAGACAGAACAGTGGAACCTAGGACACCAATAAAACTACACTCCCTCAGGACAGTCATTAATTATACATATTTAATGTCCTCCTATATGTCTCCTTGAATGGACCACTCCCACCATATGAACAAATGCCCAAGTTTTAACAATAGTTGTTCCAAATCCTCATTGTTTTGTTCAACAGGTCTTTTTAAATTATTTTCTTGAGTTTGTTGGCCTGTTTGTGTGAGATACCAAACATAAGCACAGAACTACAGGACCCGTCACCTTTGTGCTCCAATGCAACAATGCTTACAATTTTGCCAACAAGCTGGCCACATTGAATGTTTCTTTTTCCTTTCTGGCCCATTTAGATTACAAATAACTGAAAAACAAAGAGAACAATTTAATAGTGTCTTACAACACTGTTGACAAATGTTTGTCTTTTTTTGAAGACAGAACAGGTTGAAAAGCTCAAAAACAAACTCAATTGATCAAAAATGGCGCAAGGATGAAATTACTTGATCAAGGAAACACATGGCCCTCTCCACCTGGTCACATGGAAAGCCTGCCAGCTCATAGGGAACAATTGTTCCTCCAGCTCTCGTTACCACATTTCTGATTAGTTCACTTCAGTCTCATGACCACATGTTGGCATGTATGTTTCCCTGGCAACACAACACTCACTCATGACATCTGTGCATGTCTGTTTGCCTGGTAGTACTCTCATCCTCTGCGAAAAGGCAGATTTTCTGCAAATAATTTGGAGTTACATTCCACAGAAAAATCCGTAAATAGGCAGGGGTACACTGTGTGCTGAACTTATTACAACCCCATATTTGTTATTTAATGCTTTATTCTTACTATCCAGTTTATGACCAGTTTTTTGGTAGTAGTGTGAATGTTAAACATAGCTAGCTGTAGCTAATGCTAACTATCAGCAGCTAAAAGGCTAATGTTACCTTAAAGGAAGAAAAAAATGTGTTTTGTTAATAGCTTAAACCCAGCATTTGGGTTAAAAAGAAAAGGATCCAGCACTTTTTAGGAGCCTTAATTAAAACAGCTGATAAGATGTTTGATTATTGTCAAAGCAAGGATGTACATTTGTAGATTTACATTTCCAGAGTGTGCTGAGTACCTACAACCTGAAAAAAGGCAAAAGAGCAATAAACTTTGACAAGAAGTATAAATAAAATTTTCTATAAACAACTTAGTTCCTGTTTCTGGTCTGATGGTTTCAGTGAGAACATATATTCTTTGAAATGTAAACCTAAAAAATCCCAGGAACTGACCCTTTGTGAGTGGTATTCTGAGAAGTTTCTTTGCTTACTGTCTGACCAGCTTACCAAAGGTGTAAATTAAATGCAACGGCATTACTCCTTATTAAAATAGTATATTTCTGTTCATATAGCACATAAAACTCATGGTAAAGAACAGAACCATAGCCTTCATAGGAAATAACTTTTGGCCTTATAGGATTTTTTTTTTTGGATTGCTTCGAGAACATATTTTTATAAGTTTTACTGCAAGCTAAGATCAGGTGTTTGTCCAAAGTATAAAGAACTGGCGAGGATGTATTTCACTGGACAGAACAAGCAAGAAAGTTGATTTCTATTCTCGTCTTTGGAGTTACTGGTTTTAACCCTAAAGTAACTGAGAAACTGGAAGTGAAGCTCGCAGGAGAAGGAAGAAGTGGTAGTCATTCAACATGTCCTTAATGTTGACTAAAACCATGACGTTTATATAAGTTGTTCATCCCTGGCTTGTTTCATTGTGCCATTTTAGGGCAACTAAACTGTATGTAACACGTAACACATCTTTTAATCAGTCAACAACTGGAGGGACTTTACTATATGTTTTGAAAGACTAATATAATTCATTCAAATAAAAAAAAAATATATAATTCATATATCTAATTTTAGAGTTGGTGGTCCACATTTGATTGGATTTTTATTGTATAGTAAAAGTACTGGTTGATTTACCGTATTTTCCAGACTATAAGTGACACTTTTTTTTCATAGTTTGGCTGGTCCTGCATCTTATAGTCAGGAGCGACTTATATGTTTTTTTCCTCTTCATGACGGATTTTTGACTGATATGTTAAATATTAATTTATACTGATGGACATTAATCAAGGATTAAACTTTAACGTCTGCAGCTGCGAGGAAAGCTAGATGGTCAGAGCTGCAGGAACAACTCCACAGTTGAGTACATAAAGAATGTGCTGCCAGTGTTCTGACGATCTGTGCTACCTCGTCAGATTTTCGTACAATAGCACGTCCAGATAGCTGTCGGCGCTACCTTTAAAAACTGCTAGAACACACGTTGAGGCTTATGAACGGTGCAGTTACGTCTCCATGCCCCGGTAGTTGCCAAGGAGATGAATATAAATGACTTTGCAGGCAGGTCTTCCAGGCCTTCTTGGTGTTACCGCTTCATGCAATGCAACCGCCTCTCTATCACCCCGGTGTTACTGCATGCGTCTCTGCTCCGCCCTGCTGCCCACGTCGCTAGCGGAGTGGAGTCGTTCCTGACCACCCTGATATAGACCGCGACCATCGGTCTATCAGAAACTCCCAGCAGACTTCCAACCCCAAGTCGACAGTTTCTGTGAGTTTGTTAAAAAGCAACTGAACACAATGTGTCACAAGATGATATCATTAACATAGACAAGCCCCCCCTCATGTTGGACAGTTTCTAAATAAATACGACTTATTCTCCATTGCATCTTATTCATGTTTTTTTCCACTTCATGTTGCATTTTTTGACTAATGCGATTTATTCTCTGGAGCGAGGTATAATCCAGAGAATACGGTACTTTGTTTCATCAAAGCAAGGTTGCCTGCTTCCCTTTGTTTCCACACTTTGTGCAATGCTAAGCTATCCTTGTTGGCATAATATATTCTGAAATAAAAGTTATCTCTCATTGCTCAGAAGCAAGTTCTAGTCTTATGAAGAGTACAAATAAGCAATACTTTCAAAACTGTTTAAGTTTTTTCTTTTGATAATAATATTTGGTCCAGAGGTTCTACCTAAAAACATAAATAATCTCCCTCTTAAACAAACCCTCTACCTCTAGCGCCTCTGTCAGTTGTGCCTGGGTGAGTTTCCTATTGTACGGTACCAGCACTGAAAGAAAATATGATTGGAGATTGCTGAAGACAAATTATGCTAAAGGTATGATCAGAATGGCAGATTCTTATTTAGTAGTCAAGTCAAGTTTATTTGTATAGCACATTTCAACATCAAGGCAGTTCAAAGTGCTTTATATCATAAAAACATCAATCAAGTATACATCAAAATCACTGAGCAAGTTTACAGCAAAATTATGAAAGTCGTCAAGCAAATATACATCAAAATCATCAAAAAGTACTAAAAGTATTAAATTAAAGGGCTATTTCACACTTTTTTGAGGTCATCTTAACTATGCTTGATTATCTTTTGTCAGGTCAAGCCCAAACTAAAAGTGTGCGTCAGTTGGTTAGGTGGAGATTGTAAAAGGAGCAGAAGTCATTCAAGAACCACCCTATGGCCAAACATACCAGCTTATTAAATGCACATCTTTTCACGTGTGACTCACAAACCGCTGTTGTTGGATCTTTCAGCTACACCTCACAAGAGAGAAATCACAATGCGAGAATATAGAGTCAGAGCAGCAGATATATATCAGAGCAGCAGAATTGAATCCAGTTATTAATCTGCATACTCATGGTTCAAAACCACGTCTTGTATCAACTTGCATATGTTGAGTTTGACCATTACAAACGTCAACAAGCTCCTGTTCAAACCTGTAATATGTCGTGAGAAGACACTGCCCAGTATAAGACAAGCGGCAGAAACATGTCCATGAACATGTTGAATCTCTCTCTTTCATTTTTTGGCATATCTTTTTAGATCGACATCATTGTGCACAGTAATCCAACTGTAATGCTGACATTCAGACAAGCTTGACAAGCTTGTCTGAGGCAACCTTTATCTCAGTGTAATCATCCAGAACTTGCAAAGAACTCTGCCGGTAAGTTGTCATTGTGTTTATGGTGTGGTCTTAAATGACCCAATTGACAAGCTCAAAACCATCAAATTTTGATAATAAGATGTCTATTAATATTTTGTTTGTGTGTGTGTGTGCTTGTAATTACTGTAAATGTTTTATAAACATCCTCTTCTTCTGAAGTTCTGAATGATCTCAAGAGAAGTTTCATTTCCTTTTTTTTTTTTTTATATATAGTTTTGGATGCGTTATAAGAAGAGCACACTGAGTATGGACAAACATGGGCCAAAAGTCTCTCGGTGTCACAACCTTCACAATTTTAGCAACAGCTTAACAAATTTATCGACAACATGATGCTTATGTCACTTTCATTTCGTCATTTCATTTTTTTGAAAGTGAAAAGTGTTATTTCAGGAGTATCATGTCTTCATCTAAGCATACATTGTTTTCAGAACTAAAAATAAAAGAAGCTAATAAGGTAACATATATAACTGATGCTTGACACAACACTTATAACAGATGTACATTACAAATAAGTTAACAAAGATGCTTCAAAGAGCAATAAAAAAAATAAAAGGAAGTGTTTCAGATGTGTTTTTTCAAACACAAATAGCAAAAAAATTAAAATGCTGAAAAAGATGCTTGGAGGTGCACATTAAAAAGATTTTTGGTACAAAAATCTTATGTTATGGCCTTCACAATCACGAGGAAGACTGCTGATTTGACAGTACTCCAGCAGACAGTCGTTGGCACCCTCTACAAGGAGAGTAAGCCACTAAAGGTTATAGGTAAAGTATCTGACTGATCACAGAGTGCTGTATCCAAGGACATAACTGGAAAGTTGAGTGGAAGGAAAAAGTGTGGTAGAAAAAAAAAGCATAAGAAATAGGGTGAACAACAGTACACACAGCAATGTGCAGGAACTTGGCAATAACTATTACATTCCTTGTGGGAAGCCGGTCCTGAAGCATCTTACCTGGCCTAATGAGAAAAAGGACAGGACTGCTGTTCACTGGTCCAAAGTCCTCTTTTCAGATTAAAGTAACATTTGCATTTTCTTTGCAAATCAAGGTCCCAGAAACCCAAGAGGCACAGAATCCAAGCTAGTTGAGGTTCAGAGTGAAGTTCACAGTCAGTGAGGATTTAGGGAGCCATGTCATATGCTGGTGTTGGACCACTGTGTTTTAACCAGTCCATAGTTAGTGCAGAGGGAAGTGCTTCATACTTTCTTCTGATGACAATCTTTATGGATATGCTGATTTCATTTTCCAGCAGAACTGGTCACCTGGCCACATTGCCAGAGGTACCAATATCTGCCTCAATCACAATAAGTATAACTGAGATGGATTGACCAGCGAACTACACTGACCTGAACCCCATAGTAAATCTCTGCAGATGAGCTGAAGGCCACAGTCTGATCACCTTCATGCCATGTTGCAATGATGCCCTAACAAATTACTGAGTAAAGATATTGTATGTGGACAAACTTTTCAGAAGCCAACATTGCTATATTAAAATCATGTTCTTATCGAGCTTATGTAATATTCATATTATCTGAGAAATTGAATTTTGTTAACCATAAATATTCAAATGAATAGAAAAAGATATATAACATGTCACTGTGTGTACTGAATCTACAATATAATTATGTTGCTGTACATAGAGAATGGAGTAAAAACTGGCTGAAAATATTTGTTGAACTAAAAATTGTGTGAAAGAAGAAAATAAGGGTCAACATTTCTTATTTAAATGACCTCAAACATGTTTCTAACCTGTTAATGGAAAATAACCTTTGCTTCTCTATAAACATAGCATTGATCAGTTTCAGAATCAGATATTTTTTTCTGTAATACATTCAGTTCAATATCGGTTTCACAAAACGCTGTAAGTCATATGCATGTTTTATCTTACTGGGTATTATTCACACCAAGCAAACTAAATATCAAGCGCCACCAAGTCAACAGTAGGTTATGGTCATGTCATGGTGTTTAGTGGAAAGCCTAATCTTACAATTAGTGTCAGTAAAGATAAGCATTCTACCATGTGTGAGAATGCATTACTGTAAAAAGGAAGGAAGAGGTGGAGTCAAGATTTTCATGTTTCAGCATATATCTATGATTCATAAATGTAGATTGTTATGGTATACTTCATAAAGGAAAAGCAACATCAACCCTGTTAATTGAGGTAATAAAGTCATAGCAGTGGGCTTTGTGTGGAAATGAGGTTGATTAAAGCGTTGGTATTTTATTGCTGTAGCAGACAAGAGAAAATAGGCATCAACTTTTGACAGTTTTATTCTCGGTAATATAAAAAAACTGTATGTGTCTACGTTGAGTTTTTGCTGTATTTTGAAGAATTACAGTGCTAATCATTAGTATCACATTACCATTTCTATAATGTAATATAAAGGCTTATCTAAGCATATAAAACCAAGATAATTACCCTCATCATTATTCATGTTAGTGATTAGAGAGTTAAAACAGCCACATAAAGTAACCATTATAGTTAAATGACAATGTAGAAATGTACTGGTGTCTGTTAAATATATGCAGTTTCTTGCACAGTTACTTGCCTCCCTGGTAAAGACATGCAAAAACTGTAAGACAAAAAAGTACCTATTGTTTCAGTATTGTAAGGTTTACACTGCAAATTTTAGAAAAATCACACCTTCAATTTAAGGCTCTTATTTAGCAGTTAAAGAAATCCTAACTGAAAGAATAATATCATAAAAATCATATTTTTATCAACTATGCAATTCCTATGAAATAAATGACAATGAAAAGTTTTTGAATTTATACTTTACATTTTAGGCTGAATGGAGTGTCTGTACTCCTTGAAATGACACAGATACCTTCATTACTCAAAATGGGAAAGAAAACATTCTTTCAGTTTCAGATGAGGTAGATGTGTGTTGAGATCCATCCATCCATCCATCCATCCATGTTCTATTCAAGTTTAATCCTTGAAGGGTTCAGCGATTTTATAAACCAGGAAATGGCTGTGTGGAAATAGCTACTTGCGTAAACTTGCCCTTATATGCAGGCAGAGCAACATGTAAAACATTTAAAACAACTACAATGATGACAAACGTGGCTGGTGAGAAGCTTGGTTTATTTAGCTATCACGTAAGGGAGACAAAAAAAATCTCTAAACGTTTTTATTTGATCACCAAATGTCTATAAAAACTATTAAATACTACCTACACCACGCCTGAGTTTTTGAAAACTATGTCACAAAAAATGACAATTTAAACACATAAAAGGCAGAGAAGTCTTGATTATCAGTTTGGAATTGTAGTTGGGACCAGAGCCAACTCCAAATTACTGCGTTTTCCCAGAAGGCCCTCAGGTGTGACATCATTTCTTGCCCTAAGCTCCAGCTTCTGTATTGCATGATGTATTATTATACAGTATTACATAAATACAGTATTATTTCTTATAGAAATGTTTTTCCCCACTGATTAAATGTTCTCATATTAGAGAATATATTTTTCCAACATTCCATGTGTGAGATTATGCATGTACAGTACAAAATCTTCAACAGGGAGTGTGCTTTGAATTTTGTGTTATTGCACATCATGTATGATATAACGTATTGTGTTATTGTCATGATGATTGAGCCAAAGTATGTTTCACCACAAATTAATAATTTTCTTTTGCTTAATTTGATGCAAAAAAGAGGACTGAAGCACAAACTGCGCTTAAAATAATAACCTGGTGAATAACCATGAAAAAATAGGAATAGATTTCCCATATGGCTGTTTTTCATGATCAAGAAAGTATTTTGTTTTAATCTAATTAACATCCTATTCTTCTGGGAGATATTTTTTTGTATGTTTGGTTTTCTTGAGTTTGAGTCTAAGTTATTTTAACTGAACAAACTAATTTCCTTTAAGGTGTTGAAACTCATTCTGCATGGGTTTATTACGTACAGACATAAAAAAAATGAAAAAAGAAAGAAAAGAAACATTTGGAAGAAATTTATTTTCTTTAACAATGTTCCAGGAATTAAGACATTTAACTACAGGCTTGGCTATCCTTGTACTTTTGAATAACAAACCATATTTCCATAATGGCTGTGAAGGGTATTGAAAGAAATGTGATCATTTCACGTAAACAGATGTTCCTATTCAGGAAGGATAGCGGTGGAGGTGGGGCAGTGGGGGTGGAGCCTATCTGTACTGTCACTCGGTGGGAGGGGTACACTGTTCAACAAAGAGACAACACAGAAACAACACAACCATGCAAAGCAACAATTATATACAAATTAGTTCACAGAGCTTTACAGGAAAATCAAGGACAGTAAAAGAACATACAAACAATGAATTTAAAATTTAGGTATCATATGAAGAGAAACAAACATAAAAAACCAAATCAAAATCAAATTAATGATGACATGATAAAAATTGTACTGACAATAAAATAGTTTATCTTTATAAGTTGGAGTAAACGCTAACGTTTTCTGTTTAAAGGAGCCAACTGTTTGTTATTATCTCAAGTTTCAGGGAGTTGGTCCAACCTGAGGTAAGTAAATACTATCTCACCTTGTTTACAGTTGTGCTCCCGGGAACACTGAGTGGACAGGTGTCTGATTACTTAGGGAGTCTACATGATGCATACCAGACAACCAACTTCAAACTGATCATTCAGTGTTTCTTAGACTATGAACAAGATTTTAAACTCCATCCTTTCTAAAACAGGGAGCAGGAGCAGTGATTTAAGCACTGGTTTGATATGATTCATTATTTTGGTGCTGGTCAGGAAAAAGAAACATTTACAAAAAACTAATCGGAGAATAAAAGCATATGCCAGTTCAAATAATCAGCTGATACGGAGGCCCAAACCAGAAGCACAGTAAATATTTAGATTAGTACTGTTTGTGTCCCACTTCCCTCTCTTACCAATGACATTTCAGATGTTACAGTATGAAGTTTTTTTGTTTTTTATTTAACAGGGACAGATATTTTGTCCAATCCTTACATTTTTGCAGGACAGTTTCTCAACATATCTGACTCAACAGAGCAACAGTCTTCAATAAACTCATCTATCTTCAGCTACTTATGTTCACATCCCAGTTAGCTTAAGTGCTAGGCTACTGCTACCATGTTTTCCATCAGTCTGGATGTGGCTTAATGATAATTCAGCATTTAAAAAGTATTACAAATGCAGTTACAGTTGAATGAAAATGGATAGAAAAAGGTTTTTTTTTTCTACTTCATGAACTTAGAACTTTGTGTTAAACATCATGATTGAATGTTTCAGCTGCTCTCAGCACAGCTTTCCCTGATAACTGGGGATATCTGAACACAGTGAGCAGGGCAGGTCACATGTCACAGACAGACCAGAATTTGTCACAGACTATAGTGACCCCCTTTTGTTGTAGAAGTCAACATAAAGGGAGAAAAACACAAAAATTGTTAAGGAAAGACTCCAACTTCATACAATCAACAGAATAATCTGAATGGCCTTGTTATACAATTTGGTATGCTGTAGATGTGAAAACAGGCCATGATTTTTACTGACTGGCCAGTTTATCTTCACATCTCTTTTGGGAGTATGACTGCCAGATAACCTCATCAATCATAATTTAATCTGCTGAAAGATTCAGGACAGTATGATATTGTAATCTTTCCTCTCTTTATCTTTTTTTTTCAAACTACTTTCAAAGTGTCTTGTTCTACTCGGTCTACTTTATATTTTCTAATGATTCTCCCCCCCCAGTGATAAAAATACTTTACGAAAAGTTATTTAATTTTATTCATATTTTCATGTAATTTTGCTGATTTTTTTTTTTTTTTTTTTTTTTTTTTTTTTTTTTTTTTTTTTTTTTTTTTTTTTTTTTTTTTTTTTTAAACCTTTTAGGGGAAATGGTTTTTGCCATTTTTGGAACTAGTCTAGAAAAGCAAACTGATCTTTTGGTTTTCATAAAGGGATTATTTTATCAGAATTCATTGCATTACAATTTTGTAGAAATGCTTCAAAGGAGAGCTAAGTTTAATTAAGTGAATGATTATAAAAATATCCAATGTCCGGAGATTGACTCATCTTAAAGAAAAATTCTGTCAATCCAAAACTGAAATTTGTTACGACTCATGACTGTTGAATGCCTTGCTGCAGGATACATCTGTTGTATCAACTGGAGCTGGAAAATGTGTTGACTGTAAAAGCCTGCTTTTTGTTATGTCAAAGGAAAATTGGCCTTTTAATGCCAAGCTGTTTCTTTTTTCCCAAGAAATTTCAAATTGGGTGATGTGCGTAAATTAATTCTGCAGAAATCTGAATTTTAACTCCCACGCAATGAGTCAACAAGGTGATGTCACCGCATTTATTTCTATAATATTACCAATCTAAATAAACACTAACTAAAACATGTTGCAATGAAGATTGTATCTCAGCAAACCCACACATCCCCAACCTCATCTAAGTGTAGCTGTTAATAACATGTCATTATAGCATAATAATCTGAAATTAGGATACTGCAGTCCAAGAATACTGTGACTACAAAATGAAAATATATAAAGATGGAGGCAAAAGAGTCATCTGAAGCATTTTCTGGAATAGTGAATCCTCCCCACATTAGTAAGAAGTTTCTCAGTGGATTAATACTTCCTCAGAATTCATGTTATCAGAACCTCTCTATAATGATAGTGGAAGTAATACTGTTTGACAGGTTTCTTCAAGCCACTCTGTTTCACTTGCTGCAGGTGCATTACAGTAAACTTTCAGTTCCTGCAAAAACACAGGCATTTCTTTGAATTTCGTCAACCATCCAAAACTGTGGAAAACAACTTAAAACACTATAGCTGACATGCCAGGCTTGAATGGGGTTCTTCCATGCTGAGGATCATCATCACGTTCAAACAGTTGAGTTTTGGTGTCTGTACAAAAAAGATAATGTAAGATTTCTGATTGTTTGGAACCAATTTCCAAAAAATATAGTTTGTACATCAACAGTTTTTAATACACTCCTGTCTTGCTCTTGCTGATGTTTTCCAGTTAGCTAAGGTAAACCAATGTTAGCAACTTTACTCTGTTTTGATGAGACTCTGTGCTAATTCAGCGAGGATTTCTTTTTCTTCTTGAGTCTCTGAGTCACGCAAAAATGCAGCAATGAAGAAAAATATGTAATTAAATCTGCTTGCTTAGGACTGGCATGAATTTTCATTTTCATATATAGCTGGGGAATGGTTATTAGCTCCTGGACTCCCTGTTTTGATGGGACTGTGTGCTAATTCGGCTCATAACATACTTCAATGGGGCTCGAGTTAATTGTGCACAAACAAACTTAACAGAAAATGTGCTAAAAAACATGAAAACAGGTATTCCAGCAGTGGAATATCTAGATACAGCACACAGAGCAGATCAAATGACACAGACAAACTGTGAACTGCAGCAACCAATGCAATCGCTCTTTTACTTTACCAGTTATTTGAGTTAAAGGACTGCTTGAAATTCAGTGGCTTTAAGATACAAGAAAATAACACACCATCAGAGTAAAATCACTCATTAATGACATTCTGGATGACAACAAAGTCTTTAATAAGCTAATATCTTGCATCTGCTGGCGCTGTTTTCCTTTGGTGCAGTTTGCTGAAGTGCAAGATTACTGTTAGCATGTTCCCTCTCTGTTTTGATATTTACATTGATATTTCAGCTTGTAGCATGTATCAGCGTGGTTTCTATTAACTGTATGGGAACAACACTTACAGAAAAAGTTTTAAGAATTACCACTTTGCAGTAAATATCCTTTATAAGTAGAGTCTTTTTTGTCCGATGTCTTAGCAGAGCAGGTTACAGTACACAGGAAGACCAGGAGCAATGTTGTGGATGCTGTGGGTAAGGGTGACAAAAAACAATATAATATGGAGACATTATAGCTGGTTTAACTAACTGTGCACACAGAAATCTTGATTTAAAAAAAAAAAAAGGTGGTACAAATAGCAGCAGCACAGCTCTTTGTCTTTGCAGCTGAAATAAAATTAAATACAACTGTTGGTGTTGTTGTAAATAAAATGACAACAACACCTATTGGGTGTTGGGTTTGGTCAGGGTCTTCGATGTTGATCGTTTATTAAAACCATGATTGGGAATCCAACTACATGGGATCAGATCAGGACATCCTTAGCTTAAATGCATTTGTTGATGTTATTTATACTTTACAGAATGAGCATCTGTTTTCGCAGCAGTTCTTGGAAAAAGACAGGAAGATGAGAAAAGAGGAAAAGACTCAGAGGCCAGAAAATTAGACGGTACATGATCTACTCTAGAAATAAATCACAGATAAATTGCGTAGGCTGAAAGGGTTATAGATGACCTTTTTATAGAAAGCTGGATTTCAGGATAACAGGAGAACAATGCTTTCTGAGGAGTTTTAATGTCTACTTGAAATGCTCCAAAGTGTCTTGTGTTTTCCAAAAACATTGTAAATTCTCAGATTACGGTTAAGACAGCTTCGCTTTCACATTCGACTGGTGCACAGAATCCAAAGGGCGACTGTCCTCATATTTCCCAGACTGTACAACAAGTTTATCAGCTTGGTTTCTATTTTCTCTTTTGTAAGACAGAGATTTTTTTACATTTCCCCCAACACCTTACAATAATCCTCAGAGATTTAGTGAACTGCAGCTGCAACAATCCTTCCTCTTTCCTTCAAACTAAATTATGTTTTCACAAATAAATACAGGAACTACTCAATCAAATTAATCATCTTGGAACTGGAGCCAAGTTCTCTCCAAGGCCTGTTGGCTCTTGTCTTCTTTTTGTACAAATACTAAAGTCAGCAACTTTAAAAAGGAGCATAAAAAAAATTAGGACATTGTCTTAACTCAGAGTAACTGATCTTGACATTGATATGTTTTGACTGGGAAGATTTCTGTTTGTTTACCAAACGCCTGAACAGAAAACCTTGCTTTAAATGTGTTACAGTCTTGTATTTGTATTGACATTGTAATCTGTGTTTTTCAGTTTAAGTTTTGAAAATATGATAATTTTTTCATGAAGTCATAATTGCAGGTGAGGAACTACTGGGAGATTACTCAGCTGAGTCAAAACGAAACTGCAACACAATCAAAAAGTTAAAGTAAAATTATAAAGCACTCTTTATGATATATATCAGATTTCAATCAATTAAGTTAAAACAGTGCCAGAGCATCTAAAACACACAGGTCTTAAGGATGAATCATATGTTGTTTTAAGTCAGGAATATGACATGGAAGCAGAAAAACCCAAGTGTTTCATAGAAGATGATGAATATTTCAAGCAATCAGAAAAATATTTGCCATCTTCATAATGAAAGTACTCCGTGTTGTGTAGCAATACTGAAAGAGGGATGGTACGTTCCTTTTTCTTGGAACACTCACAGTTGTTTGTAAATGGACGTGTATGGACGTCACCTGGAGCAACAAGTTGCAGATAAAGACATAAAATGTTAATTTCATTGATTTTCCTTGTGCGGAGGTCATCACAAAAGTTAAACAAGAAGGGGGGAAATTTCCCATATCCAGACAAGACTGACGGAAGCTTTTCTGAAAGAATAAACAGAGTGGTAGTGGGTGACAATGGCTCCACTTCAATCAAACAAAGGTTTAGTATTTCTTTTGACAAACACACGTGTGACATAATCACATATTTGTGTTCCTACATGTGACGGCTTAAGGCCTTCAGTTGACTACCAGTCTTTCAGATGCAATGATCTGAATAAACCTTAACTGTTTCACATTTTTTTTCACATAACAACCCCAAACTATGTTTCCTTGACAGAAAAATATGTAGTTTTGCAAATAATAGTAAAAAAATGAAAAGGTTTAACCTGCTTTTAAAATCATTTCTCAATAATTTGATACACCCCCCCAAAAAATCCAGTGCAACCTTCAGAAGTCCCCCAGTTTTCTAAATAAAGTCTATCTGTGTGCAATGACTGTTCTGTGAAGCGCTCAAAACTTTATTAGACACCAATAATAAACAGACAGCATCAAAAGTTAAATGTTCAGCCTACATGTGAAACACTATGTATGGCAGAGAACTTACGGTGTATATCACTCTAAACACATCATCATCACTCTAAACACATCATCATATATATCATCATATATATATATATATATATATATATATATATATATATATATATATATATATATATATATATATATATATATGAAAAACTGGACAGCACCAGGTCCTGACATGATCCATGCCTACTGGCTAAAGAAACTCACTGCCCTCCATGAGCGACTGGCAGCTCAAATGAACCAGCTGCTACAAAGTGGGACTCACCCTGAATGGTTAACTGAAGGGCGCACAATCCTGATCCAGAAGGATCCCTCAAAGGGTTCAGTCCCATCCAACTATCGGCCAATAACCTGTCTCTCTACAACATGGAAGCTCATGTCAGGCATCATAGCAGCTAAGATAAGTGGGCACATGGATAAATACATGAATACAGCACAGAAGGGCATCGGCATAAATACCAGAGGAGCCAAACACCAACTCCTGGTAGACCAAACAGTCGCCCGAGACTGCAAAACCCGACACACCAACCTGTGCACGGCTTGGATTGATTACAAGAAAGCCTATGACTCAATGCCACACACTTGGATCATTGAATGCTTAGAGATGTACAACATCAACAGGACTCTAAGAGCCTTCATTGCAGCCTCGATGGGGATGTGGAGAACCACCCTTGAAGCCAACTACAAGCCAATTGCACAAGTGTCCATCAAATGTGGCATATACCAAGGAGACGCTCTGTCCCCACTGCTGTTCTGCATAGGTCTGAACCCCCTCAGCCAAGTCATCAACAAGACTGGCTACGGATACCGACTCAAGAACGGTGCCACCATCAGTCACCTCCTCTACATGGATAACATCAAGCTGTACGCTAAGAACAAACGAGACATCGACTCACTGATCCACACCACCAGGATCTACAGCACTGACATTGGGATGTCATTCGGACTAGAGAAGTGTGGTCGGATGGTTACACATAGAGGGAAGGTCATCCACACAGAAGGGGTCTCACTCCCAGAGGGAACAATAGCAGACATTGAGGACAGTTACAAGTACCTGGGAATACCACAAGCAAATGGCAGCCTCGATGAGGTCACAAGGAAAGGAGCCACAGCCAAATACCTCCAACGAGTAAGGCAAGTCCTGAGAAGCCAGCTCAACGGCAAGAACAAGATCCGTGCGATAAACAGCTATGCCTTGCCAGTAATCAGATACCCTGCAGGAATAATAAGCTGGCCAAAGGAAGAGATAAAGACCATGGATGTTAAAACTCGGAAACTACTAACCATGCATGGAGGGTTCCACCCTAAATCCAGCATCCTGAGACTATACGCGAGCCGTAAGGACGGAGGCAGAGGACTAGCGAGTGTGAGAGCCACTGTCCAGGATGAAACATCCAAGATCCATAAATACATCAAGGTCAAAGCCTCAACCGACGATGTGCTCAGCGAATGTCTCAAACAATGGGGACCAGAGGATGAGGTGCTGGAGGAACCATCATGGGAGGATAAGCCCCTACATGGGATGTACCACCGACAAATAACTGAAGTGGCTGATATCAGGAAATCCTACCAATGGCTGGAAAAAGCTGGACTCAAGGACAGCACAGAGGCACTCATCCTGGCTGCACAGGAACAGGCCCTAAACACCAGAGCAATAGAGGCTCAGATCTACCACACCAGACAAGATCCAAGGTGTAGATTGTGCAAGGAGGCCCCTGAGACAGTCCAACACATAACAGCAGGGTGCAAGATGCTGGCAGGGAAAGCGTACATGGAACGTCATAACCAAGTGGCGGGCATAGTGTACAGAAACATCTGTGCAGGATATGGACTGGAAGCCCCGAGATCAAAGTGGGGCACACCCCCAAAGGTGGTGGAGAATGACCGAGCTAAGATCCTGTGGGACTTCCAGATCCAGACAGACAAAATGGTAATGGCGAACCAACCGGACATCATGGTGGTGGATAAACAACAGAGGAAAGTTGTTGTGGTGGATGTAGCAATACCAAGCGATTGCAACATCAGGAAAAAGGAACACGAGAAACTGGAGAAATACCAGGGCCTCAGAGAGGAACTGGAGAAGGCCTGGAAGGTGAAGACCACAGTGGTGCCTGTGGTCATCGGGGCCCTCGGGGCAGTCACCCCCAAGCTGGAGCAGTGGCTAAAACAGATCCCAGGAACAACATCAGACATCTCAGTCCAGAAATGCGCAGTTCTCAGCACAGCCAAGACACTACGCAGAACCGTCAAGCTCCCAGGCCTCTGGTAGAGGACCCGAGCTCAGAGGTTGAGAAAGACCACCCGTGGAGGGTGAGAAGGGAATTTTTTTTTTTAAATATATATATACACATACATACATACATATATATATATATATAGTCAAATCAATTTTACTTGGATAGCACATTTTAGTAACAAGTCAATTCAAAGTGCTTTACATAAAAACATAACACACAAAGCAAGCAAAAAAAAAAAAAAAAGACATTACATTGCACTTTTAAAACAACAAGGGGAAAATAAACATGTTGCTGGCAGCATTCTGCTGAGGGGATGTCCTTCACCAGAAACAAGGTCAGAGATAATAGGAAGATGGATGGAGCCAAACACAGAGAAATCCTTGGTGGGAAGAGGGGGGGCAATGCAACAACCCTTAACATACAGCCAGAGCTACAATGGAATGGTTTAGATGAAAGCATATGAGCTAGAATGGCCCAGTCAAAGTCTAGACTTAAATTCATTTGAGAATCTGTGGCAAGACTCCATTCAGTTTAACTGAGTTTGAGCCATTTTTCCAAGAAAATTAGCTAAACTGTTAACTGCTAGTGCCAGAAGAGACATACCCCCAAAAACCTGCAGCTGTACCTGTAGCAAATGGTGATTCTTCAAAATATTGATGGAAGGGCAGAATACAACCATGCACCGCACTATTCAGATTTTTATTTGAAAGAAATGTTTCATCATCCTTTTACTTTACAACAGTGCATTGTTCTTTTTTTTGTCCATCATAAATAATAGCAATAAATATCATTTTTATTAGTTACAATGCAACAAAATGTAAAAACACTGAAGAGGTATCAGTCCCTTTGCAAGACACTGTATCTATGTAAATCTCCAAAGTATAAAGAGAACAGGGTTAAAACACCGGCTCCCTCCTGCAGAGACAAAAAGACTTGTCATGACTTGAACATGCTGATTCATTTGCTAAAGTTCAGCTGCTACAGTTGACAGTCAGCAGTAGTCTCAGAGAGCACATGAGACAGATTTCTGAAACAGGCCCAACATATAAAGTACAACGAGAGAGGTTTTAATTGTTAATTGTTTAACTGTTAATCATAGTTAAGGCCTTTCATGAAGCCAACACTCAAGGAGGAGCAAAAGAGAAAATCATCAAGCATTAGCTATAAATATTTATCTGATCAAAATGAAAGACTATAACAACAAAGTGTGTGACACAATGTGCATGATCACAGTCACTTTAATATGCATACCTGTTTATAAATACAACACCGCCGTCTCTTGTTCAGTCTCTTCCCTTTTAACATAAATGAAACTGATGCTGAGGTGCATGTGTCCAAATAAACACAGATTACATGATAAAAATCAGCAAGTCACAAGTTTTGCTGTTACAAAACTGCATGGCACATAGGGTAACAATACAGAAATCCCTAATGCATGCAAGCAGACCAACAAAGACATGCAAAAGGAAAAGAGTCAGAGCAGGGAAACAGTTGAGATGTGTTTCTCATTAAACTGACTCTGAAAAGCACACTGTGATACCCAGTCTCTTGTTAAATCCCTCCCTCTGGCTTTGAGTTTCTTTTTCTCCCTTATTAGGACTGGGCAATGTTGATTCAATGGAAAAAATAACAATAAAAACTAGATCAAAAAGAGGTCTAGATATCCATAAAATGCTTTGGTAGCTGCATAAAAAACACCAACCCAACCTTGGAAGCATGCACAAAAGGAGGCCAAATTTGCAAGCTTGGGGGAGATGTGTTGCAAGCCTGTTTCTGCTGTAAGAACTGCAAACACATATCACAGAAATGTAGATCTGTGACATTAAGAGAGTACACACCATGAACAAGGATCGCCACACATATCTGAAACCTATTTGCAAGTGAAACAAAACCACTCTCAGCTCAGTTTAACAGCCTGGGTAATAAAGTAACTGACCTCACATGTTTCCTTAAGTTTCCATTCATCTTGTGGGGAACCCGAGAAGAACCAGCCTATCGGGGGGTTGCTGTTTGCATCTTCTTGAAACCTGATATTGAGCTTCCCTCTGAAGAGCACTTTCAGTCCTGAATGTCCCATTCAATCCAACAACATGAGGGCCCATAGCAGAAAATTAAAGGTGGATCACAAAGTACAACAGAAACAAAAAGTGACAGCAACATTCCTGTAAGCTGTATTTACAGCTACCTGTGTCTTTATCTGATCACAGTCAGGATCCATAAAGAAAATAAATATGTAAATATAAATTATGGTTGCAATAGCTCAGGAGTAGCAACATATTCCTTTTTTACTCATTGTTAAAAGGTGTTTTTTAGGTGAGGGGTATTTCCCATACACAACAATCTGATTGTTTTTAATGGTTCCTGCATCACAGGTTTGTAACAGATCCAACAAAGAGATAATCAGGAATGGTGACTGATGTTAAAAGAAAAGGAAATGGAATGACAATTCAATGAAACAGGTTTGTCTTCTTTTAGATGGAGTTCTGATCAGACGCTATAGTTAGCTGTCATAAAACCCTGCCAGACTTGGCGACTACAACTGATTACATGTCTCCACCTCATGAACCAATTTGAAAGCTGATAGGCTGTGCAATAAAACCAGCCAACCAGTTCTTTAAAAAGCTGGATGGTCTTAATTCAATTTAATTCTTATATAATAAACAAATTCTCAATGAAAAAGGCTTAAATATATCTTTTTAAAAATCTTTCTGAGTAAGCACATGCAAGATATGAATCACTGCAGCATGTTTTCAGTGGAATATGTTCTTTCAGTTGTGTTCTGCAGAAAAGCTTACTGTTTCTAAAAAAACAGAAGTGGCCAATTACATGACTTAATTTTCATACCCTGAGTCAACTGATTTGTCTGCTGTCCCCTTTTTTCAACTGAAACCTACATTTCATTCTTGTTTAGTGAAAGAAAAAAAAACATACATGGCTGCTCAAGTGATCTGACAACAAAATATTGGCAAAGGGAAGGAAGAAAATTATTTAAATGAAATTATGTAAATGACGTTCAAAAGTCATATGCTTTCAACCATGTGCAAAATCTGATTTAACACAGCACAGAGTGACATATCAACAGTTTTTCCTGTTAATTTAGATTATTATAGTTAAAATAATAAAACCCTATTATTCAGTTTTTCAGACATTTTTTAGTTTTTCTTTTTAAAGGACAAATCCGAAGCTTCTTTTACCAAAAAGTCTCCTATTGATGTGTGTGTTTGGTGTGTGTCTAACTAACTATCCATTGCAATTCGCATGTGTATAAAAGAAAAAAAAAAACAAAACAAACAAACAAAAAAAAAAACCGTGTGTAGGTAGGGGACAAAAGCTGGCTCCAGCACTGAGGCTTACCCTCCTAAATTCAGCCCTGTACTTTTTAGTCTGTATTATAAATCCTATTTCTTATACGTCTTTTGAAATATTGCAGTTTTCAGTGAAAATGGCTGTTAATTTCTAAAAACAAGCACTTGCAATATATCACTATGGATGTAATGAACCATTCATAACATTATTTTCCCTTTTGAACAAAATCTCTGAAATAAATGAACTTTTTCATATTTATTTGTTTGAAATTGTGATTGTAATAGCAAACTTGAGGCTCTAATGCCCAAACAGCAGACTTAGGAGTATTTAGGAAATGCTCCAATTACTCGAATCTGTCACCTGTGTTTCTGTAAACGCCCTACTGTCATGTGGGTTTGGGGTTAAAAATGAAATTCTCCAAAGAGGAGCGAGTTCAAAGGAATTGAAAGAGACTCGGGGATACGATTCGGAGCGCAGGCTTTCGCTTTCGTTTCTGAGAAACGGCTAAGCTGCCGCTAAAGGGGACGTAGGTGGAGCTTCATGGGCGCCTTATAAAAACTCTTCTATTTACCAGCATTCACACGCAGATACAGACAGTCAGGCGAGCTGACGGCTGGGAATCACAGCCAGATGAGGATATAAAGACACTGAGTCTGAGTGAAGAGCTGTCCCATGCAACAACCCCCTTTCCCGTCAGAACCCTGCAGGATTATCTCCTTGTGTTTTAACCATCGCAGCATTGGCTCTGTGGGATTACTGACTGGCGGATCCATAACACGCAGCTGATGGTAGAAACAAAACGGTGAGGCTTTTAAACATTTTTTTAATAAGGGATTTATGATGGACTGTTGCTTTAAACGATTATCTGGATTTTTATTTTTATTTTTTTTTTTATTTTATTTTTTTTAAATGGCTGTTCTTAGGGATTTTCCGCAGTTTCTGTGGAAACCTATGTGCATTCTCATTGTAAATGGATAAAATGAACTGATTCAGACAGTGAATATCCATAAATTGAGTGGCACTTTAAACAAGGATTATTTCAGGATCCTGAAGCCCACCTGAATGATCAGCATGGAAAAGCATTCATAATCTACGCCACACCTCTCGTTAAACATTGTATTTTCCTGGAATTTTGCACCACTTTCCTTTAACTTGCAGCATGAATCCCAACAGTGGCAGATGAATCATAGACTTCATTAGACATGCCCAGGCTCTTATTGTCTCATCTCAACCACCAGATCCCCCTCCGCACCCCCTCCTATTCCTCTTGGGGTCATTACTCCTAATGTCAAACTGGTTTTATCCTAAAAAAAAACCTCCAAAACAAACAACAACTGAACAATACAGAGAAAAATCCAGCAGTTCAGATGTTCTGGCCTAAATAAAGATTTTAACATTTAATTCATAGATAGATACGGTCAGATGGGATATGGATGTGTGTGGATTGAGACTGTATACAGTAAATTGGATGTGGGTTTACCAGCCAAACCACAAATTCCAGTCATATGAAGAACAGCTCCGTTCTGTGGAAAGATTACATGACTAACATAACATGCAGTCTTTGATGTGTTTGGACAGTGATTTCCAGAGTTGGGTTGCAAATCACCAAGAGTGAGGTCTTGGGATCCTCTTTAGAAATTAAACTAAATACAAAAATAATAATGCTGATGCATATTTATGCTATAAAGTTTTGTTGTGCTGAACCCCCCCCCACAAAAAAAAAAAAAAAACAAAACAAACAAAAACAAAACACTATTTTTGTAGCTTGGAAGCTAAAAGGTTGGGAAACTACTATGTTAGGCCCAATCTGATGTTTGTTTTAGTCTTTGACTTTAAGATGTTAGTTCATACTTTTGGAAATTTTTGGAAGTGCTCATAACTAACATGTGTCTTCTTCCTTGTTTCCTTTAGGATGTCAGTGTGGTGGTCAGAGATGGGAGAGGTTTCAGGGCCTCTCTCCACTGTAGGATGGTAGCCGACAGCACAGTGGAAGGCCATGAGCAGACTGCCTTACCAAGCGCAACACCAGCATCATCATCATCATCATCTTCTGTATCTTCATCATCATTATCATCAGCAGCAGCAGCAGCAGCAAACCCTACGCAGTCAGATCAGCTTCAGCATCAGGCTGGTCCAAATCCAAGCCTGAAGTCTGTGTCCGCCTGCTCTGTGTACCTAACTCATTTCCCGACCTTCTCCTCCAAGGAGGACTGCAACATCATCACCGACACAGCCGCCAAGCTTGAGCGCAGTGGCTTCTACTGGGGCCCACTGGGAGTGGAGGAAGCCCACCGCATGCTCCGCAACGCTCCGCTGGGCAGTTTCCTTATCCGTGACAGCCGGCAGAAAGACGTCTTCTTCACCCTGTCCTACCACGACAAGAAAGGACCTGTCAGCGTGCGCATCGACTACAAGCAGCAGAAGTTCTCACTGGCCGGCAACCAGCGCTCCTTCCCAACGCTCTTTGCCCTCTTGGAGTATTATATGAACGCACCCAGAAAGAGCCTGAAGGTCCCGTACAGGAAATGGGAGCCCACACTGCAGGAACTGTGCAGGAGGAAAATCGTAGAGGCGTGTGGAGGAAAGATTCCAGAGCTGCCGGTCACACATGTGGTCCAAGATTTCCTGTTGGAGTTCCCTTACAACCTGTAAACAGTCTGCCATATAACTTCTTGACTGTATTGTTTTTGATTGCAAGATGGCAGCTTTTATCAAATAACGGTCCAGCAGTTGGGTTGATAAAGTCTCTGTGTCACAGATCCAAAGTAGAGATGCTAAGGTTACAAATAAAATCAGCAAACTCTTTTTGGATGAGAAGCTGTGAAATGCTCCCAAAGAACCACAGTAACGAAAGGCAAGCTCAGGGAGCCTCCAGTTGGACATTAATGTTTCAAGACATTTCAACATCTACCTCTAGAGACTTGACACCCAATGGCACATGGACTGAGCATTCTTTGGTGATGAGGAAGTATGAAAAGTTGAAAAGTGCTGCATTAAAAGATAACTACACATGCATAGGAGCTTTTACAGAGATAACAGTACCAGAGATAACTGGGATTAAAACTCAAAAAGCTCAGAAATGTTGCCGAAGGACATTAAGGGAATGGACTTCTAAATATTTAGAGTCATGGTGGAGGGTGCGGTTGAAGCCATCATATGCAGATTTGCCGCTGCAGCTCAGATTTGTAGCAGATTTAAATACTCTAATGCTAAAAGTTTACATCGCCCCTGACTGTCAGCACCGAAGGCTCAAACACCACTCTGTCTTGGTGAAATCTGATCTGAATGAAATCTTGTCACATACAGCTGGAGACATGATAGTCATTTGTATTGTACTGTACAGAGGTGTTCACCTCTTATTTAACTGTCTCTGCCAAGCAGATTTATGATGCAGTTTATTTTACAGAATTTATTTAGTATTTTCTATACTTGTGTATTTTTTTCTATAATGTTTTAAATAAAATATATTTAAGTGAACTATTGTTTTTCTTTTCTCTTTCAATGAGTTTCTGCTATTTTACTTGTGTCTTGTAATGGAAGTTTTGTCAGGGTTGGTTGGGAAGTGACAGATCACAGGACAGACAGAAAGTGTGGAAGGTAGTGTACAGTATTACCACTGCACTGACTCATCTATGTAGGGCAAAGTGACAGGTGGGTGGGGTTACTTTGGTAGTAAATGGAGTGTTACACATACATAAACACACTTACCAGAACCAGGGGACAAGATGACACATACAGACGTCTGTGATAGTAAATCTATAAATGTGTGGACAGATTAACATTTCTTCAAGAGGAAGTGGGATATTTTTGAGGGTTACTGGTTAGACAGACATGTAGATCCAGATCAGTGTTAGAGTTAGTGTTTTATTTTAGAATTTTTAATAAAAACTCCAGAGGTTCTACAAAGTACATATTAAAAAAAAGCAACAATGGATTACAAGTCACAAAATAAAATCAAAACATAGTGAATCAATTTTGAGTAAACTAGCTAGTGTAAACACGAGGTGTCGCTTGGATGTCATTTAAAAGATGGCTCAGTTTAAACTGCTTGCAATGATAGATGAGTCTTTTCAAAGGATTTATGAGTGTGTTTGAACATGGGATTACTCAATGCTTTCAGTTTACCAACAGAATTAAGGAGAGTCTGGTTACAGCCTTTATTCAACACTGTTTCATTCAAAATAAATGTTATTCAGCTGGTGTGACTGGTTGCGCTTCAAGGTTGAAAACTTACCAGAAGCTTTACTCACTCTTAAACAGCACCATTGTGTGCAAACTGAAAGCTTCCTGTAGACTTTCAGGAAGCTTGCACCTTGTTTGAAGAGAAACAATTTAACAGCAATTGTTTAATGTTGCTCATTTTATGATGAATGGAGTAAAAGCTTTCTGTTCTTTGTAATCGCCCAGTAATAGACAAACTTCTGAGAATGTCCTTGCTGAAAACCATTGACTGATGCTAATGATACTGAACACAAGGCTCACTCTTTCTTGACCACTGGGTGTTATCTCATCAGAGCCCAGTTTTTTAAGATGCATCTGGTTTCCAGCGCCAGCACTCCTAAATTCTTTGCCATTATGCCCTAATGCCCAACCCATAACCTTAAATACGAACTACATCGACAAACTATTAAATATTTTTTTAATAACCTATGCTTAGTTATGAACTAAAAGAGAAAATGGAAAGGTGTTCTTTTGCACTAACTGGAAATAATGTATGAAACTGAAAGGGCATTGCAGCTATATCCCATTGCCATGGTTCTCAAACTGTGGTATATGTACCAGTGATGGTACCCCCATTTAATGGCCCTATCTACCAGCACATAGCAGCGTGGCATAACTCTACTCAATTCAATTGATTTTCCCTTCTAATTGAGTAAAAGCTCTAGTGGGATCATCATGTCGTTGGGTGGCCTCAAAGTCCAAAAAGTGGTGCAACGTCATCTGTAGTGCAACACAAACAGAACACAAGGGAGGACTTGGAACCAATACTGAACATTCTCCTCAATCTGTTGCTTTTTGTCAGACTCAGTCACTGTTGTGAGTTTTTACAAATGATGGGTTGAATTATTATAAGGGAGCTTCTCTTGTGACATAACCAAGGACTCCAACCCCTAGCCAATTGGTAACGACAGTCTTCTGACGTATTTTTAGCCCACCTCAGCATGTTTGAATTCCAGCAAAGTAGGTTCTAAGAAAAGAGGCTGGCAGCACACAACCATAATTAATGGAAACCCCTTAGAACTGCATAGAGCCATATTGAGCCATGCTGAAATACTGCCATAAGCAGTATTCAGAGGAAATTTTGGAATCAACCAGTCTCACAGCTATTTCACTATTAAGTAGAGCTAATAAGCACAGATGGCTAAAATAATGAGCATATATAAGAACTCCCAGAAGAACCTGAAGTAGACCACAGTGAACTACCAGCAACTGTTAGAGGCTAATTATTTATCTCTGAAACCCAACTTAACCATGTTAACTCAACTCTTAGTGACAAGCTAACTAGAATTAGCAACACAATCTAATAAGGATACTATTTTACTTTTTGTGTATTCAGACACTAAATAACATATTCATTAACAAACATTTTAAAGTTCTATATGTGTAAAAGATTTAGGATAGTTTGTATGAGATACAAACTGTCAGAAGTCCAAATAAGTAGTTTATTATTGCATAGCAGGCAGCAGCCATATTGGTGAGAAACCCTCCAATATTTGTTCTTGGTGGAACTTGAGATTTTTAACTTAGTTAAAAAAAAAAAAAAAAAAAAAAAAAAAAAAAAAAAAAAAAAAAAAAAAAAAAAAAAAAAAAAAAAAAAAAAAAGAGAGAGAGAGCAAAAAAGAGAAAAAAAGCATTCTGTGGCTGCTCTTTGACATGTTAACGCCATCAGCTCTTTGGATGGGAGTTTAAGGTAATTTGCTATTGCAGTTAAAGTTAGCTTGATCAAAGACATTAGAAAGTTTACATTAACGGCTCAAGTTTATGAGCAGCTACTGTGACAATGGCAGTGTCACTTGAGCTCCCATCCAAATACTTCGTTGCTTTTAAACTAGTTTGAGGACATGAATGTGAATGGCAGCTAACGTCATTTCAGTTTTGGCTGGGCTGGGTTAAAGAATCCACATCAGTTTACTACGTTTTGTCAAGACTACATAGCTTTTGCTAATTCCTAAATAGGCTTAATTTTGACCTGTTTAGAGTGCCAAAAACAAGTTACTGCAGTGCATTTATATGTGTCTAATGATTCCTTACCATCAGCTACTTTGTTATCAGCAGCAGAGTACTATTGGACAGAAAAGCTGCTGTGGACTGCAAAATGCCATTTGAACCTTGACCTTCCATTCTTTGTTCTCAATAGTGGTTTCCTTTCTCAAGGCCCTTTTTAGTTAATAGATAACAAGGTTTTGGGCATAGAAACTAAGATTCAAAACTAAATTGTTGATTTTCAGACTGTTGTTCCCCTTAGGAATCATGAATTCATCTAATATGCACAGCCCTAGATAAGAAAAAACCCCTGCACTGTTAACAACCACTGTTACAACTAGACTGAGGCCAGAAATAAAGTAAAAAAAAAAAAAAAAAGACTACATTTCTAGAGAATTTTCAAGCAGAAAGTTCACAGCAGCATAACTTTCACGAAATGTCATCTCCAACACATGCTGGTAAGTACCAGGCAAGGTAGAAAGAGATGAAGTCACATCACATACTTGACAATTGCACTTGTGCCATTCTGGGCCAGACAGGAAATGCCATTAGCGATCAGTAAAATTTACTGTTTTTGTGTATGATTTAAAGTAAAACAGAAAACGAGCCATATAATTGACTATCTGGTCTCCAATGAACAGTTTTAAAAAGGTCAAAGCACCCTTTCAACATTAATTTGGGCAAAGTGACACAGATGTTGGTTTGTAAGATTAGACCTAAATTTTTTTTATCTCTTTACACCCATGACATTTATGAGAGTACATGTCACATTTGATGATGTAAACTTCGAATTTCAAATCTTTAGTGTTAACCTTGCCTTGCTGCCAGACTCTCAGTCATACCAAACCAGGCCTCCAACGCTGAAACCAGATCTAAACCAAAAAGATGTGTGACCTTTTGGGGAATTTTACAAACTCTTTTGGTTCTAGACAAACGTAGCCAAACACACACAGGTGAGTCATTCCGAACATAATAGTCAGTTTCTTTCAAGTAAAGCCAGACTAGCTAGAGGATATAATTATCTCAGATTAGGGAAGACAACCATCAGACGTGGGACTACACAGCACAGAACAAGTCAATGATTAATGTGAACATTCTAAATTTGTGCAATCACTTGATTGTTATTAATTCTCTCCCATTTCCTTATAACTTAAATAAAATATCCAAGCACAAAATGTTTTTTAGGTGCGAGTTTAACCTGTAGGCCTGATGAGGACTGAATCATGTGTATCAGTTTCACTGTTTTCAGGACATTCCTGACTATTTTGAGAAGTGAAAGGTGAAGTGAGGTGTTTGATGACTGGGTGTTATCAGCTGATTTCTAAGGAATCCTATTTTCTGTTCTTTAACTCACAGAAGCCATTCAAAAAAAAACAAAAACAAAACAAAAAAAAAAAACCAACGGGTGTCTGAAAACATGAAGAGAAAGCAGAGATTATGGAAGTGGAAAGGCAAGATGTTCTTTGACATTTCAATTCAGTAAGATGAGTCGTGTATGGATTCCTGACAATCTTATGACATTTTGAGGGAACTTAAATGTTTTTTAAATTAAACTGAACTTCTTGACTTGTTTTTTATTAGTTATTTATTAGCAGTTAGATGTTATCAGCCCTGTTTTGTATTGAGAAATTACTAAGGAATTCCCTAAAGACTCCTTAATCATGCTCTTTCCACATTTTCCTCACTTCCTTTCAGTGCAATCTCCTAAAATTCCCAGTGTGATTACAGATTTATGGGAAACAGTGATTGAACAGAAGAAGAGTAATTTTGTAATTTTGATTGTGACTTGCAACAGTAGGGGCAGTTCTATACCCTAAATCACTTAACTCCTAAAGTCTTGTTAAAATACAGTAGGCTATATATTAAACAACAACACTCATTTAGACAAAGAAGTTCTAATGTCTCACTCTGATTCTTAACATAAGTATGTGGGGGGAAAAAACAAGTTCTGCTTTCTTTAAAAGCTAAGCTGATTCTTCAAATAGCAACAAGCTTTTTGCTCTAAGAATTACCTAAACTTTTACCATAAAAGGACGCAACAAAACCAACACAGTTCTTTTTTAGGGGCCCAGTTTGACATTATGGGAAGTCCACTTGAAAACAATGGTACAGCATGAGTAATACAGTTCTTGACATCTTAGCTTAGCACAAGGGCTACAAGAGGGTGGAAACAGGAAGCCTACTAATGCTTCAAAAATGAACAAACATCACAATGCCTAAAGCATCTTTTCAGACATATTTGAAAACCTATTATTTTACTGTTTTTGCTTTTAAGTAATACAACTCTTTCACATAACCTTCCCATTGTATCCATTAAGATCAATAGCCAGTTTATCTAACATTTTAGCAAGCAATATTAGCTTTGTTGTAGTCTATGAAGTTAAGACCTGTGGACTGTTTTTTTTTCCCCCACCAGTATAATATAATCTGCTCAGTTTTCTGTAAAGAAATATGGTATGATCCTAATACATGTTATCAGCAGAAGGTCACTCATTTGGGCTTGATGAGTGATTATAATTTCCCATATTTCATGAGAGTTCATGGGTCCATAGGAGGATCCAAACAACAATCAATATAAATGGGGTATAAGATAAAGAACTCAGAAAATCCCCAAATAAATTTAGTAATGAGATTTAAACCTTTATATGATTTTCTCCATTCATCAAAATCACATCCAAGAGAAATTAAATGAATGGTTAAGTAGGTGGAAGCAGAAGAAAAATCTGAATCATTTGTTTTTTTGTATGCTGGCAACCTGGTGAAGTTCGGAATAAAGGGTTATTTTGCTGTTACCAGATTTTAGAAATTGCTTTCGAAGTCACAATTTTTTTCCCCACTTTTTTATGGTTTAAAGTCATTTCAATGAGATGCCATAGAAAGTCCCAAAGGCACCAAAGGTTCTTCTGACTGAAAAGAGCATAGAGAACCATAGACCTTACATAAATAAATAAAAAAAAAAAGATTTTTTTTTTTTTTTTTTAAAGGGAGGGCGGAGGGGCATTGGGTAAAATCGACTTTTTTGAGCTTTATATCATGTTATAATGTTATTCCCTCATCAAAAACACACCCAGAGTGTTGCTTGGATTCACTCATGTATGTTAGGAGAAATCCTTAAATCTCCTGAGTCAGCCATTTGGTGCCTAAACACTTGATCATACAAAGTGTCGCCTATTCACCCAAAGCTCCACCTTGGAGCTTTAGTCTCCACCCAAGTTTCTGCCCCACAGAGCACCCGTCCCCCGCACCTTGTCTACTCAGCTCCACCAGACTAGCACCAACAACTGGCAAACACCTGGTGGAACTGCACGTCTGTCTGCTAAGCTTATACGAAGTATTTCAGTCCAATGCTCCAAAGAATGGCTGTAAACGGCATCATGGAGAACCACTGTTGTGATGATGTGGCGAAGGGGAAGTGCCAGAAAGGGTAGGAGGCTCTTAAAGAGACCAATTTTAAGGTCTCAGATATGGCTAAAATGCAAGGTCAATTTTCTTTTATGTCATGTTTGATAGATACAGCATTTTCATAACTGAAGGTAACACAGTTCCTTGATAGTTATAAAATGGCACCATGTCCCTGGAAAACACATAATACCCCCCTTTTAAACCCGTTACAAATTTTCGTCATACTGTTCCTTTTGCTAAGCTACCCGAGTATTACCAGAGAGAATGGGCTTTTTCTATGGAGCATAGAGTAGCAGCGCTGCCCCTCCCCAACCTGTTGCTGCACACTGTCAGTCAGCTGGATGAAAGGAACACTTCTTTTCAATTTCACTGTTTATAAATATTTACTGTTTATTTCTGTAAAATGCATTGAAAATCTTACATCAACCCATGCTTTGTGCAAAAGCAGCTAAGTCTGAAAGTTTTTGATTTGTGTGAACAATAATTTGTTTTCAACTGATTTTTGTGCAGTGACAAATGCTATATACTCGAATCTAAATGTTTCCCCAGCAAAGATTGTTTCACGACATAAAAAAAGAAAAAAAAACAAACAAACAAAAAAATCTTTGGTGAACAGCTCATATTCCCAGCTGCCACATATGAAGACAATGACGTACATGAGAACTTCAAAAGCACAACAGAGCAGGGGGAAAAAAGTCAAATCTGTCTGTGATCTTCACAGTAAAAAAAACAAAAAAAAAACAACAACTTTAATTCATGCTGTGACTGTGGTTTAGTACAGAGAAGACACACACGGTATCGCTTCAGTACCAGGAACCTGTTCACGTTTACGCACACACACCAGACTTCCCTGAAGAGAGGAACCACGATAAAAACTAACACGTACAGACCACAAGATGACTGAGGGCCCCAGCAACAGCCATAGAGAACCAGAGGCCACGTCATGATCTTAGCTTCAGACAAGCTATCCATCTCACACAGGAAGAAAAATATTGCATTTATATTCAGTTGTAAAACAGCTGAAAATTTTAATGTATGCTGGTGGTAATTTGAAAGGCCTAAACCAAAGGTTTATTAAGGTTCAAAAACAAGTTAAGATCGTACATTGTGGATTAGACAAGAAAGAAAATTAAAAAAAAAAAAATTAAAATTTTTTTTTAAAATTTAAAAAAAAAAAAGCATGAATATTTTTACTGACGCTGAGGCTTAGAATCTATTTAAATAAGTAGACTCTGGAAAGAACTACAACATGACTGTTGTTAAGTAGAATAATTTATTGCAGTTCTTTATTCCTCTGTTTTAATTCATTAACAATACTTACAAGTTTAAAAGCACAGAGCATTTACAGAGCATACAAACATATCACATACACTCACACTCTACAATCCGATAACAATGAAGGGTCCTAACGGTATGTTCTGGTAGTTTCCAGTGGTTTTAGGCTCATGACGACATGTTCCTAAAACAACCCCTGCAACTCCACAAACTGTGCCAGGCCTCTTCAGCGTGCCAGTGATCGCCACCATCCTTCTGCTGCTATTCACATGTAGCAGGATGAAAAGATTAAGAGACAGACCCATAAAAGAGAATATTGCTCTGAATTTAGTCATAAATAAGAATAATAAAGCATTAAGACCCAAATTGTGTTCAGATGGCACAGAAAAAAAAAAAAAAAAAAAAAAAACAACCGAGGAAAAGAAAACATGGGAGTGAACAGAAGGTAAAAAGGATAAATGGGAGATTTAAGCAATCTAAGAGTTCTTTGTTCCTAAAAAATGGGAACTCAAGTTGAGAACGAACCCAAAGACTTCCGTGTGGAGAGAAAAGTGAAACATTACATTCATCTCTCCTTTTATTGGTTATCTATAAGGTTATTGCAGTAGTAAAGCTTCATTCATCTGATTAAAGTAGGAAGATAAGAAGCAGTCTGACCTTAGCATATGGGCTCTGAGGAAATGCAAAAAACAAACAAACAATGCTTTTCTTCTTTTGTCTTTCATCCTGCAGATCCAAGAATACAAGGTTCACCCGTCACCCAGAGAAGACAAGAAAATGATTAACGTTTTATCAAAAACCTCTCTCAGCAATATGGTCATCACACTTAGATAGTCTTAGGGATGTTAAAGAGCATTCCTCTGTTTAAACCCTATCCCAGATATTTGAAGAATAAAGTAATTAAATCTAAACAATCTGCTCTTTTTCTCTGTTTAATTAGACTGAAATACTAAAACTAATAAATAACAGCATGAAATTAAATACTGTTTTTATTCAACTATGCTGTTGCTTCAGTCGGTAAATCCCCTCAAAAAGAAAAAAAAACAAAAAAAAAAAAAAAAAAAAAAAAAAAAAAAAAAAAAAAAAAAAAAAACCCCTCACTAAAAATGAATGGAGTAAAAGCTGGACACCATGTCAACATACATTAGTTTGAGAACGAGTGGCTGCTCCTAATTAGCTTCCTTCACACAACTTACCATAAAGATAAGAAAAATCATAGATAAACAAGATCAGGGTGGTAGAAACGGTTCAGACATGCTGCTGTGAAAAGGCAAGTGTGTGTATGTGTGTGTGTGTACAGTAGTGAACAGTGTTCTCCTTTTATGAATGGAAATATGTCAGAGAAAAGCATGTGGTGTATAAATTATGAACAATCAGAATGAATAAAAAATTTTTGCTGGTTGCGCGCCTCGACACACGCTTGATAAATCTTTAGCTGACACACTCGAGTGCTCAGAAAACAAAATGTGCTTGAGTCTTCCTGGGTTTTGACCAGTGTCTGTCTTTGTTCTCTGAGAGGATAAAGTGTCTTTCTTCATGTGCAAACACAAATTAGAAGATGCCTCCTGATGCATCCTGCGACTATTTACACCACACCCAAAGATCCCCATGGATGGCGACATGAAAATATACTGCAGCGAGAACTGAACAGTTCACCTACCATACTGTACAGCATTCTGTGTATGTGTGAATGTATAAATGAATGCATGGAGGCTGTTTAATCCAGTTCAGGTGACTCTGCTGTTTCTGTTTGTGTATCTGCATCCCCAGTCATCTCCACAGACTCTGTTGCTGTTGTGTTCTCTCTTTCAACATCCAGAGATGCATCCTCACCTTGCTGGTCTGCTCCCTCGGGACCTTCATCAGTGGGAGTGATCAAGTCAGTTGTTTCAGTAGTTTCATCTTTAACCGTAGCATCTGTCTCCGTCTCATCCATCAGTGACCCATCCTCTTCTTGCAGCTCCTCTTCTCTTTCCCTACAAGCCTCTTTCTCCTCCTCCATTATGGAGGCATCTGGTCTCTGCAGGGAATGGGTCACAGCGTATGGATGCAGGTGTGGAGAGTCTGCAGGGGGCAGCAGTGTGAGCGACTCCACACTTAATGCATCTGCATTGCTGTCTGTCAGCAGGGAGATGGTGGGCTGAGAGGCCGGGGTGAGGCTTGGTGCCAGGGCTGGAGCTGGGACTGGGTTTGATGGAGTAGAAGGAGCTTCTCCGCCCCCTCCTTCACCTTCTCCGCCTGAAGATGAAGATGGGGTGTGCTCCAAATATGCACAATCATCTAGAGAGTGAGAAAAGACAGAACTGAACTGAGGCAGACATGTAAAGACAAATTAATTAAGGCACTGTTTGACTGCAGTGTACTGGAGGGAGAGCGTTAAGTCGTTAAGTAGGACCAAATGTTACCAGGAAAAATGGCTTTAATGATGTCAATTTTCCCACTTTTTCCTGAATCTTTTTCCTTGAACACAACATCCCCTCCACGCCGTTAGCATTGGCATCTCAGCCACTAAATCTACACATCCAGTGTGGGAATTGTGGGTAGTGAAATTTAACATATTGCATCTAAGCTGCCCTCACTGACTGCCATACTGCACAGATATTGCATTGACAAATGCAATTTAAAATATTGTGCAGGTCAACTGCTAAATATTTCAAACAGGTTGAAATATTTTGACATTATAATTCATCTACATTAGTTTAAACTGGTCTACAGCTCATATTTTCCATTTACTTTAATGGTAACAGATTTTTGATCTTTGATGTCTGTTTATAGCTGTCAATAGAGAAAGAGGGAGTAAATCCTGTCAACTTAAAATTATTTTAGGATTTAAAACTGTTTCTGTTCTGAGGCAAAAAACAACTACCACCAGATTTGAAGTTAAGAGAGACGCCCTGCTGTATGTATTTCTGGTCATAGGTCCCTGAAGACATGTCTCACAGACTTTATTAATTATGTGTTATAATATCATTTTCTGACTATGAAATTATTATTCATTTTCGCAATGTAAACGCTCAAATGATTACAAGTTAAGGCCAAAACACCAGGTTATAATTCCAAATGGAGCCATCTCTGCTCTTTTTTTCTACCTCAAAAGCTTCACAGGTAAAAAAAAAAAAAAAAACAAACAAAAACCTCCTTGTAAACTGTTCGTCACACCTTTCCTTAATTTGTAAGTGAAGTTTTTTTTATTCCTGAAGAAGTTGGATTTACTTTTCCTGGCCTCCTCAAAATAATCTTTTGCACATTCCATCTGATTTTCTTTATTAGGCTCCATTATTAGGTTCCCATCAATTCTGATCAGTCTCCCTTTTGTCAGACCATGACGCTGGCACCACCATGTTCAGGGTGATGTGCACTGTTAGGCTCAGGTATTTATCTGTACATCTTTTTTTAAAAACAAAAACCAGTATTTTCCTTCCAATTCACAATTATGTACTATTTTGTGCTTGTAGGTAACATAATGTGAAAAAGTTCAAAAGGTATGGAGTAATTGCAAAGCACAGCCTGATCTATTCTAAAATGTTACGCTTTATCCCCCAAGTCGGTCATTAGTGCAGAAACAAGGAATCGTCTACGGAGTCTGGACAGAGGAAGAAAGTCTCTGGTGTAATATAAAACAACATTTAGTCCTAACACATGCAATATTTCTTCAAATTTGATATGTAGCTGTTATGATGAAAAATCTAAAACTTTGAACAGAACAACAAATTCTGGTCTCAATGTAACAATTTAATGAAGGTAAACCACATGATCACTGACCAATTAAAAAATGTAAATCTCTGACTCACACTGGCATCCTGTTTCTAAGAATACAAAAGTTACTCCTCACTGCCTCTGTGTGCACGAGCAACAGAGGTTTGTGGTGTTAAATCATTACATGGAAAAACCCTTGTGTGAATCAAGCTTAACATCCAAAGAAACCTGATGAATACCCATCAGGTGATCCAACACCAAATAAATGGTGGAAGTCCAGATGTTGAGGTCTGATGACACAGAATTCCTCATTGGATGGGATTTGTAGATGACCCACGAATGCCTGAAAATACTGCCTTGATGTTTTTAATTGGAGTAAATAAATAACTTGGGGGGGAAAAAAAAAAAAAAAAAAAAAAAAAAATCACTTTTTTGTTGGTAATGTTCTGCGGTTATAAAAAATGCATTGCTTGAACAGCTCATACAACTGGTTTATCCATTTCCTCTTCTTCTACCTGCCTTACGGTTTGCTTGCATTGCAAAACACCCAGCTTATGGTGAACAAAAAAGCGGTACTGGGTGTGTATCTGTGTACATTCTCACATACACCACATATGGGCATCTATATGACGCTAACAAATGTTTTCACAGTGTCACACCACTAAAGATGAATGCGGTTTTGGTGGGTTGCATATATAGTCACCATAGAAACACCAAACACATGAGTACAGAATCTATACATGTGTAGAACAGTGGAAAAACTCTTTCCAAGCGTGTCGTCTCAATTAAATCTTCACTGTGCTGACTCCAATTTTTTTCCCCTAAAAACTGACTGCAGAACGACTCTGCAAAATTCATGCTTGTCTGTATGTTTATGAAGTGAGCGTTCTGGTTGTGTGTGTGTTACCCGAAGGGCTCTGAACAGATGTGGTGCTTGCAGTAACAGAGTCACATCTCCCTGTGCTCCCACTCCCACTGGAGGGAGGCGATGGGGAGGAGAGTGGTGAGGGACTGTGCTGGGGGACACAGTGGGCCACTGCAAAACCTGCAGTTGGTGCGACATTAAAAAAAAAAAAAAAAAAAAAAAAAAAAAAAAAAAAAAAAATGTATGACCTAAGATTGATGTTGCCGAACTTGAAATGTGGAACCCAGACATCAGAGCACCGCACAAAAGTCAACATGAGACAAAAGTAGCACTAGCAAGCTTCCAGATCCAGTTTGAGTTCATTCAGATTTCATTCTTTTCCATTCAAGATTTATACAGCAATTTGTCCAGAGAGAAGGGGAAAGCCAGGAGAAATGTCTGATAAAAGTAGCTTGGAGACCTACTACTTTTATCAGACAGTTAAATATGACGACCTACTGTCGTCATATTTAGGGATTTTAAACTCTCTGTGGTGACCCTGAAATATCTGTAACTTACTACAGTGATGAACAAAACCTTGAGGAAAAAAACCCTACAATTTGTAACACATTGTGGCAGTATTCAGACAGACCATTATTTGTCCTCCAATTCTGTCCAGTATTGTCTGTCAGATGCACAAAGGCGTCAGCTCCCCCATTTCTCTGAACAACTGTCAGCAGAAGCCTTTAAACTTTTATGCCATCCAGACACTGGAAGTTGTGTTGTGTAAAGCGCTTTGAGTGGTCAGCATGATTAAAAAGGCGCAATATAAATTCAGTCCATTTACTAGTTTTTCTTACTTAGTCTGGGTTTTTCACGACATAGTGAGAGTTTTAACAAATATATAAAAATCTTTTTTTTTAAATTTTTTTTTAATAAAAGTTAAATACTGCAGCTTTAATTACCTGTTTAAAAAAAAAATAATAAAAAAAAATAAAATAAAATAAAAAAAGCATTTTCCAACTTGATAGACTCTAATAACACCTACAGCAACCTAATTTGTCTGTTTACTCCCTTATAAGGCTGAAAAATATATCATCATCACAATCATGTGTGCAATCATCATATTGCAAAGGACTGTTTGGAGTTTAATAATTGTTGGCTAACATATTCCAAGTAATATGAATTTGCACTTTTCATGTTAATGTAGTATTTAGCAAGTTTACATAGTCTCAGCACCAGATGCTCACATTGGACACAAATGATATTACTCTGTATGCTAAAGGTCACAACTAGGCAGGGATGAGAAACAGAGGAAGAAAATAGGCATATTCACCAAAACTACTTTCTGAGTGACAGGCTTCAAGACAGTAAGGTTACACATGCAAAGTCATTATACACATATGGTACTGCCACCCTTTTTTGTTTTTTGAGTGGGCATGACTGAAAAAGCTCTTTGTTACAGAAAAGGGTTTTGAAATGATCCCCGAAAATATGCTCTGAAACGAAAACATGCTTTTAAAACGCACTCCAATCTGCCTTTCCCTTATTTTTCTAACAGATTTTTGGGCTTTCTGGTTCTAATGATGATAATTAGTATTTATTTTACAAGCCATTTGTTGCAGGCATTTCTTATGTTTTCTGCAATCTCCACTTTATTAAAAAAAACAAACAACAAACTAACATAAAAAAAAAATCTTAAAGAATATGCACTACCTGTATTCACAGGATGTAAACATTGCAGGGAACTTGGTTTTACTATAACTGGTAACTGGCTGCACTGGATTTTAATTAGGGGTATCAGACTAAAGGGAGCTTAATACAGATGTATGCCTCACTTTTACAATTTTTAATTGCATAAAGTAGAAAAACCACAAAAACAATCTTGTTTCATTTGCTTTCCCCTTCAAAGTTATGCTCTACTTTGTGTTTTTCTGTCACATAAAATCCAAGTCCAGAAAATTGAAGTTTGTGGTTGTAATGTGATAAAATGTGGAAACGTTCAATGGGGTTTGGACACTATTTACAAAGTACTGCATCAAATGAAGGTCAGAACAGGGGACTTTCCAGTTGTAATTTGCAGAGCACTGTTTCTGCATAAAACCTCTAATCTATGCCTGTAGGGTGGAACTTTATCACTCTGCTTTGATGCTGCAGATCAAATCACAAACTGATTTCCACTTGTTTTGAGTTCAGAGCAAAGCAGAATTAAACATTTTAAAACAATCCTTCACATTCTCAGCACTCTTTTTATGCTGTAGATGTATGTATCTGTGAATCACCTGGTACTTTGTCGACAGAAGCAAATACTGATCTGTTTGCAGTGGGATCATTGGGCGCTCGTCTGGACTGCTCGTAGAATCGAAAAGGTAGACCGCTCGGCGAGGCGGTGGCAGACTGACCGAAACCCAACACCTCTGTGGCACTGGGCTGAACCGGCAGGTCCAACAGAGCTGAATGCACAGGGAGAGGAGTAAAGACGAAACCGTATAAAAATATCGGAATGTGGCACGACAATGGAATTCATTTTATGCTAACTGTGAAAAAGTGACACGTTTTTACTTTTGCTTAGACTGCAAGCAGTGCACAACTGTTTCTATGCAGCTATGTTGGAAAAAGAAAATCCAAAACTGTTGCGGTTATTCTTGTGAGAGTGTCACATCCTCCTGAATTTGCTGAACTCGGCTAGATTTTGCATTTGTTTTGATATGTTTAAGTGCATTTCAAAAGAATTTGACCATAGTAAGAGGAAGTACAAATTACTTCTGGGTAAAATCATCAGTGTTTACAGTACAAATGGACAGCTTATGATATTAGGAAGCAGGGACACTTGAGCCAGTAAAAGCAAGTTACAACAAAGGGGTGAGAATAAGGCTCTAAAATACAATATTTTAAAGCACTTCAGAGATCAATAAAGAACTTTGCTTTTATCATCTCTGATAATCATAATGATTGTTGGTCCAGGAAAAACAGGAGTGAAAAGAATAACTGAAGAAAAATTAGTAACTTTTTTGTGTTTAGCAGAAAGATGTCTTCTGCTAAATGCATTTAATTCATGAGAAAACACATTAAGATGCTCCTAATGATTAGCTTTTTATACTACATGAAACTGTATTTGCAGATAAAATACCATGCATATAATTTATAACCATCTACCATTGTGGATACTTAAAGGTTTAAGATTCTTCCATTTAATGCTGTATTTTCTCATACACTCTTTTTATTTGATTTGTCACAAGTAAAATCAAACAAAACAACAAAAAACATAAAAAACAGCTAAATAAAGACTGAAGAAATATCATCATACACGGAGTATATTTTTTATAAATATAACTTCATCGAGTAGCAACTGCATCTTCCTGTTACTGTATAAAGACTGTCCATTTCTCCCAACACATTTCTTCTTGAGTTCTATCCCTGTGTGTTATTAGTCCCTTGTTCATTGTAGTCTCGACCATTTACTTTGTGTCGGTGAATCTCATTGCAATAGCCTTATTATGAAGCAGTCAAAAGGATTTTCAACATCTCTCTCTCCACACAACACTAAAAATCATATAAATCTCTTTTAAATTATAAATCTCTCTCTAGCATGGTTGGATACAGATAAGAATCTGACCAATTTTCCCCATGATTGAAAAATCCCACTGTATTCTTCGAATAATGTTCTCTCCAAAGTCTGGAGGATGTTGTACATTATTGTGTTCTCCAAACATGCAATTAATCATATGTAGATTTATGCCCAATTATTTCTCCCATTTCTGTTTAATGTGCATCACATCCCCTCTTCTCTCCATCAAGTGCTGGTGTAGAGTTGATACTATCCCATATTTCTATGAATCGTGAGAACCAGTGATAGTTCTTGTTAGCCCATTTAGATTAATGCTACCCTTTATTGTTCTATTGAAATAATCTAATTAAATATCTAAAGTGATCTTAGTTGTTTAGACTAATGTTTCAGCTCTTGGAAACTCAACTTGTATATCCTTTAGTATTGTATGTAATGCTGTTAATCCATTTGTGATCTGATGCTCAGTGTTTCTTTAAATGAAGTAATGAATGATGAGCTGAAGTAATGTCAGCTCATTCTGTGCATTATATTTTCTTGTAATATTCAGTAAAGGCATATAGCTGTTCTACCAAGTTCTTTTCACTCTGTTTGATATAAAGCTGTATGTATATGTACATTTTCCTTGATAAACCAAGAAACCATTAATCAGATTTGAGCCAGGCAAAAATATTGCAGTAAATTCAGTGGCGCCATACCTGCTCCCTCCCCCTTTCCCCCATCTGTATAGTGTCAGATTTAACCCTGGGATCTTTTTCCCATTGCACATAAACCTTAAAATAATTTAGTCCCAAGTTCTAAGTTGTTTGTCTTGTATATCTATTGCTAGTGCTAGAAATAAGTAAAGAATTTGTGGTAATAATGTCATTTTAACGATGTGTCTGTGAACTAAAGTCTAGTGCAGGGGTCTTCAAGTCCAGGCCACATAGAGGGGACAATGCTTCAACACACCTGAGTCAAATAATGAGGTCATTAGCAGGACTCTGGAGAACTCGACTGCATGCTGAGGAGGTGGTTCAGCAATTTGATTCCCCTCACCTGCGATCCTTTGCATCTTCATGCGTCGAGCCTGAATGCGACCTTTGGCTAGCCTCTGCTTGGCGATGATGCAGCGGATGTGGTCGGCAAATATAAAATTGGCCTGCAGGATCGGTAGGGGCTTGGCATGAGGGTTGGAGCTCGGTTTATGAATAACAATATTCAGAGCTCGGCTGTCATCCTCGACACCAGACACCTGCATGTCCTTCAAACAAAGGAGGAAGATAAACACCAAAGATGGTTAAATTTCAAACTGCAAGACAGAAAGGTGAAATTTATGTTAAGATTGGAAAAAATGAGGGATGGGAGTGGATAAAATGAGATCAGATACCAATTAGTATCAAGTGAAATAAGAATACCTGAATTTCACTGTTTGCAAAATGGGTCATTTGAAGAACTTTTATAGATCCATTGTTGGTTGACTTCAGTGTGACGTCCAAGTTAGCAGAATTTTACCAATATTCAGTTTCCAAAATTAAGTTTTCTGTATTTTTTTTTTTCCCCCCAGACAAAAAATGTTAAAGGCTACCCAACGGTCTTTCAGATTATTACTGCTTCAAGTAAAAAAAAAAAAAACAAACAAAAAAAACAAAACAAAACAAAACAAAAAAACAAACAAAAAAAAAAAAAAAAAACACATAAAATGTTTTAGTGAGCTTTCGTCTTAAGTTTGGATTTTATTGCACATCTAATCATTCTTAATTCACCAACTCCAAAAAATATGACTCATTATTCAAGTTGGTTTGTTCATGTCTGAGTAGTGAAACTATGAATGGTTCGAGATTTATGGGATCGTCTGTGATTAGGGATGCAAGTTATGCATTATTGAGTTAATCTAAATTTGATCAACTAATGATTAATGGATAAGCAGGCATTTTCTTAAAAACCTGAGTTTTCTCTCGTGTCAAGAGGGTCGATCATCTTTCCATAACATGAATGGGCTAAATTTTTCATTAAAAAAAGCACATCATTATTTTTTAAAAAATTTTTTTTATGTCAGCTGTATTGAATACTGCCTGAATAAACAAAAAAATTGTGGTTTTCTCACAATTATAAACTTAGACATTTATAAAATATAACAAAACAGGAACCTATTAGGTTGCTGAATAGAAAAATAAAAGATGAAAAGAAAAAATGTTTGAAACGCTTCATCCCCCATGAACAGAGAGGTTCACACAGAAGTATAGTGTGAGGAGGACTACAGACTTTACTGTCCACTCCATGTCAATGAAGTGAACAGAAACTGTGATATAGCTCTCTGTTGCCAGAGCAGTCTACAATCAGTGGTGAGAGCAACACTTTGTGCTGTTAGTTTTGCTTCCAATTCAGCTACCTTCCTGTTGTAGCGCCCCTCTAAAAGGGTGGTTAAGGTTACTCAAGAAGGAATGCTCAAACTTGGCTCCATGAAGTGCAGTAACTCACGATAGCCCTCATAATCAACCCTGCTCATTGGCATCATGTCTTTTTCCATAATGTTACAATTTTTCTGTGTAATGCCCTCTGGTTTTCTGTCATCACATCTTCACCTTTGTAGCACATCAATAATTTTTGTTATTGCAGCACGGCTAAGTGAGCGCTTTTAGGGTGAAACTTAAGGAGCTTGTCGAGTGTTTATGCGGTTCGGTTCTAAAATATAAAGTGAATTTAGCATCCTACACCGGACTCTGTTTGGACCGTTTAACTTTCCTGTTCTGGATACCTCCGCCATTATTATTTCTGTACCAACTAGCTCTGCTTAAGGATGACCACCTTCTGCATGACAGCCACACTACAACACTGAAAGAAGGTCTAAGTGGACATTATTAGTTTATTGAATGGAACTGAATTTAATGTAATAAACCATTAAATCGACAATTAATCGTAAGTTGATTAATTGTTTGCATCGCTATCTGTGATTATAGTCCCCCAATACAGCTGCAAAGGGCCACCCCCAAATGGTGTAATTTTAAATATTTAATCAAAGCCTTTTGTACACAGATGCAAAAAAACTGGAAAGTTAAAAAAAAAAAAAAAAAAAAAAAAAAAAAGCCCCTTTCTCTTACCTGCAAAAGGCCGGCAAACTTGACCACCCCCCAACCAAGGCGTTTGGTTTCTGGTTCAACAAGACTCATCTGGTACACATCTACAGCGAGGAACCTCTGGGCTTGGTTGCCATCTTTGCTGACCACCATACATGCTATCAAGTCACTGTTATCTGGAACAGATAGCAATGTACAGTCAAATGGATTCTTAAATTGCCTGTTATATGTTTGGAAAAAAAATAATCAACACATTGTTGCAATTTCTTCTCTGTTTTGAAGTTTTATTTTGAATTTGTTAATTTAAGACAATTCATAATACTGTAGCACTGTTTTCTGAGTAGAAAAGCTTAATCTACAATGTAGAAATCCAATATGAAACATCTGTAAATATGTTAAACTAACCTGTTAGAGATCTGATCACATTTTTACTGACAACACAATTACTGAAAATATAAATTTTTTAAAAATTGGGGGAAAAAAAAGGCTCTTGTGTGTTTGCATAAAAAATCCCAATACAGCTGCAAAGGGCTGAGCAGTTTGTAAATTAAGGAACAACATATCTACTTTTCATCTAAAACTTTGCCTCTTCAAGTTCCCATTTAAAACCAAACAAACAAGAAAACTTCCAAGTAACTTATAATGACAAGTCAACACTTCAGTGGTATTCTGAGGAATAAGTACACATCACATCTCAAGTGAGAACAGAAGTTGGCCTTGACAAGGCCAACTTCTGTTTAATGCTTCAACTAAAATTCAATAATGTTCTTTGGAAAAACTTCACCCAAAATAAGGATGGCTTATGAAGTCATATAAAAAAGGAAAATAAAGTAACCTTTTCAAAATCTATCAGATGGAATATTTTTATTTTTTGTATTGTGACTTCACAATGAGCTGATTTGTACAGAGCCCCAGACAGATGCATAGTGGGCCAAAGCAGCCAGACGGCTTGATGCACTTAAAAGAACAGAGAAGATGCTTTCCTCCCACATGTTGAGGAGCAACAAGAGCTGATAAGCCTAAATGGGAGCATTATTTACTGCAGTGCACCACAAAACCAGCTAAGTAAAACTCCAAAAGTAGAACTACAAGTGACCTGATCTGACACCACTGCTTTTGGTTGACATATTGCCCACTCGACTTTCTCCAAATGTAAACCATTAAAACCAGACGTACAACCCCTTAATTAAATTCTGTAATCCTTCTTATCTCACTTCTTTTTTGGTTGTTTGACTTCGTTTCCTAAGTATTCAGCCCATCAATTGATTTACTCTACTATTCCAGAAAAGGGTGCTGGAGCCCTTTTCTTAAATAGGGATCAGATTTTGTCTTGCTACTGTAAATATACAGGAAGCAAGACAATCTTTTATTACTGTTTTAGTGTTTTCACTTAGACTAGTGGGGTGTGGAGCACAGACACGCATGAGCTTGTAAAACGTGTGGTGTGATTAAAGATCAAAGGGGATTGCCAGGAACTGAATGCCACCAAGTGAAGCAGAGACCAGTGAAAAGTACCTTCAGCAGGAGTGGCAATCCTCGGTTTCCAATGGTAACAAGGGTATACGAATATTTAAATGGTCAAAGAAATTAGGGGAAGTTCAATAGATTCAGTCCCCTGACAAAACGGAAAATACCATAGCACCTCCTGTGTCTTATTTTAACTTTGACAGAGAGAGGTCTGCTTGCTCTGATAACAATCTAGAGTCATCTTTTTAGGGTTATTGATAGTATAACGTTTTTTTTGTTGTTTTTTTTTTCCCCACAAGCCTTTTTACTGAAACACAAAGTTGGCAAAGAAGCAACCCTATGACCGTCTTGGCTGCTATGAAGTAAAACATATTCCATGCGCTGATTAAACATGATTTGATATGTTCCCTCTCCAAGAAGAAGGAAGTGGTTTAGAAATATGAACCGTTCTTCCGAGAAACAAAGCTTGATATGACATCAGCCATTTTTAAAACAAAGCTCCACACAAACACAGCAGTATCTATACAGCTCACTTCTTGAGCCATCAAACCAACTCATCACAATTCATCACAAAGTTAAACACTGGATTAACTCTATTCACTAGAGTTAATCCACTTTAGATAAATAGTTATCACAGAAAGTAAGGGGACTTGTCACAACAAAGAAATGAACTAATATTGCTTCATGACACTAAATCCTAAATGTTTAGAAAATCTGCAATGCCAAAGAGATGTTGGTGGAGGTGCTGTGATGGTGTAGAACAGCATCTTCCTCAAAGAAAAAACAAGAGCTAATAATTGGAGGCAATTTAGATGCACACATATTGAAATGAAATTCTGCAACTGGAAGAAATTTTATATTTCTACTTGTAGGACCAAACTCGTTGCTTGCCCCCACAAAGTGAGGTTTATCATGCTACCTCCAGAATCTGGTATTGGAGAGGATGGATCGGTCTGACTGCTGTCCCAACCTCAACCCTACTGAACACTTGTGAGATCAGTGTAGGCTGATCACAAGAGTGACCAACAAGACCACAATGCCTGACACGCAACAAATGTTGGTTAAACAATGGGATGCTATCCCAGAGCAGGCATGTCCAAGCTGGTAATCAACATCAGGAGGAGGTGCCAGGCTGTTGTGTTTGTACAGGTCTAGTATCTTTAAATGTCAGAGCACTCAAAAGTGATTCTTCATAAAAAGTCTCAGACTTTATATTCATCTGAAACAAATAAACTCCACTTATCTTTTCAAAAAAGCGTTCATGTTTAAGAGAGTTACTTTAAGGTTGGCTTAGCAAATTTGTGTCTCTTATGACAACAGTACACTGAGCTACACCTTTTTGAAATTTGGCAACGTCCAAAATGAAACGGGACATTTCACTTCCAAAACTCCTTGAACACGTTGAGACAAAAAAAAAAGCTCCATGATTCAAAAGTTATTAGAAGAGGAGGTGAGCTGTAGGCGGGGGCAACCTAATGGTCAGAAAAAAAAAAAAAAAAAAAAAACCAACAAAAAAACACACTTGTGGGTGGGAGATTGAAGATTTTATTCTACCCACTTGCCAGGAAAAAACCCTCTCTCTCCCTACAATTACTAAGAATGTGTTCTTAGATAATCACCTAGCTTACAAATACAGTCAAACAAAGAAAGTAGTTTTTTTAATCACACTCCTGTTGAGCTGTTTGCGACTCAGTCATTATTACTACACAGTTGGTTCAAGATTATCTTTTCAGTGACATCAATTCCAGGAAGTCAAACCACACGACACCTCACAGGTTTGTCAGAACCCAGATCTGCCACAGCCTCTTTCGGCTGGCATTTGGAAAAATCAGAACACAAGCGATTCAGCCACTGAGTTAGATGTGAAAGTAAAGTAGCAGGGAGATATTTGGTCTGTTTCATCTCTTTATCAAAAAGTCTTTCCTCTTATTTCCTTTTTGGAAAAGGAGATATGATAAGAAAAGTCCTCAGTTGGTATCTATTAATCCTGTCCAGTCATAGTAACATAAAAATGCAACCTACAAGATAATCTAACTGCAAAAGGACAAAGATAAAACAGATGATTGCGACAGACAACACACTGCTGTGTCACTGGTTTGCTACAACCATCAAACAACAGGTTGACACCACAATTTGGAATCAGACATGTTTTTCTAGTTGACTCAACACAGATAACATAACATTTAAAGGCCACCACTATCTACATACGACAGACTGCACAGTCACCAATATCAAAGAAAACCTAGGAAATCTACAAAAACCACACGCCCGCTCAAGTACTGATCAGAAACAGAAATCTGTATGTTTGGTATAACTGCCATCAAACCTGTGGACAAGCTGTACACACAAGTCCAATCAATGTAATTCAATGGACAAAACTGTCTTGTAGTTTAATTTGGTTTCCAACTGTTTAAAAAGTACCAACATTGCCAACGTTGGTGGAAAAGTCCAGCAAAGTGACACCTGATTAGAGCATTCATAGCCAACAAATTTTTCAATACAACCAGTGTTCAATATATATACACATGAGAGGATATGGGAAAACTGCAAACCTGACATTTGGACATTTCTTAGGTAAATAAAGGCATGAATAAGAAAGACAGGCAAGAGGCCTATGGTACCTCTGGAGGAGCTGTAGAGATCCACAGCTCAGGTGGGAGAATCTACTGCTATTGGTTACAAACTCCACAAATCTCGCCTTTATGAAAGAGTGGCAAGAAGCAAGTCAATATTGTAAGAAAGTCATAAGTCCATATTGCAGTTTGCCACAAGCCATGTTGGGGACGCAGCAAACATGTTGAAGAAGGTGATTTGCTCAGATGAGATTAAGACTCAATTTTTTTAAGTGAAATAAAATATGCTTCGTGTGGTCCCACAAAGAAATATGGTGCTGGCAACGTCACGTTATGTGGATGATTTTCTTAAGCAGGAACAGTGAAGGTAGTCAGAGTTGCTAGGAAGATGGAGATGGAGCTAAATGCAGACAACCTTACAGACAACCTGCCAAAGGCTGCAAAAAACAAACAAACTTGAGACTGTGGTGGAGGTTCACCTTCCAGCAGAACACTGAACCCAAACATATAGCCAGCGCTACAATTAATTGTTCAGATCAAAGCCTATTCACGTGTTAGAATGCCCAGTCAAAGCCCAGATCTAAATCACGTTGAAAATCTGTGACAAGACTTGAAAAAGGCAGTTTACAGAAGTTCTCCATCTATTATAATGGAGCAGGAGTATTTATAATTTTTTACAGGAAAACAGGGAAAACTTTCAGCCTTAGATGTGGAAAGCTGTGTGAGACATACCCAAAAAGACTAGCAACTTCAGTTGCAACAAAAGGTGATTCTGCAAAGGGTTGACTTAAAAGACTGAACATAATTGTGCAGCAATGTTTTTTCATTTTTGGAAATAATAAGAAAATTCAAACGTCAACATCAAAATTATGAACTTTTTGTTGGTCCATTAAATGCAATCCCAATAAAATACACTGAGGTTTGTTGTAACATGAAAAATCTAGAAATGTTTAGGTAGTATAAATACTCCTGGCATTAAGATCATGTCTATTAAGATACTCAGTCTGGAAACTGATGTCAGAGAGGTTTTCCTTATAATATGTGGCTGTGTTCACAGAGTAGTTATTTCAATACACCATTAAAAACACAGGGGGAAAAAGAAACTGTTTGCAAGTTTAGTTTTGTCTTTCCAAATTCCCTTAATGGTTAATGCTCAATGGTTTATTACACAGATAAACTTGAGGAACTGAGTTTAAATTTGAGCTAACTTTTTCTTTTTACTTCAATATCTAATTACACCAACATTCAGATAAATGAAGACAAACCTAAATTGTTACTGATGTTTGTGCTTTTATTACCCATGAAATTAGGTCAGAAAAATCAAAATGAAATTCAATAGGAGCTTTGACACTGAAAATTGCATCTATAGTACTTCCTCAAAAAAACCCCACTCATTAAAATGATCTTGGTTTAAAGTCATTTCAAATATTTTATTATGATCTAAGGTCATTATTTAATTATGTTTAACATAGACAAAACAAAAACACAAATGGATGCACACAAATGCCAAAATATAAAAATGTGTTATGCATGGTTGCAGAGTTAGTGCACTGAGAGTACAGAGTGCCAGGACTGGTTCACATTACTGTGCAGCTGTCTCCTTCACAGCAGAACAAACCACGTACGAGTTTCCAAAAACACACCTGTTCGGTGAGAGAAAACTGCTCAGGTTATCTGTCTGTGGGAAGCTGTAATGCTGAGGGTGTGTGTGCTCAGATCTGCATCGCTGTGGTTGTCAATCTGCATGTGCATGTAGCTGCATCTGTAAACTTTGCACTGATGTATCTGTTTTAGAAGGGCTGCTTTCCTTAGCTGAGAGAGTCAGAAAGAGGTTTGTCAGAACTGATTATAACTGTGGAGAGCAGGAAATTATAAAAAGTTCCTGCTTCCCTCTTGTCAGGAAAACCTATTTATTTTTGTTTGAGTGACTGAGTTCAGATTTCACTTATTTTCTACTTATTAGTGACATCATTTCTAAATCAAAGCGTGTGAGTGTGAGACTGTGTGCCTTACTGAGGTCTAAGACATCATCTGTCTTGATTAGGTCTTCAGGTCTGGTCAAAGGGAGCTGAGTCTCTGGTTCTCCCTGAAGCTGAAGTGACAATGACCGTAACATGAAGAACACTCGAATAGCCTGAGAGAGAGAAGAGGTGCCAGACACAAAATCTAAGATAAATATATTTGAGGAACAATCACTACCAGTGTTTAAACAAATTTCCCAGAATGCAAAAGGACATGAAAACACTGACATTACAAAAGGGAAAACAAGAAGCCTTTCATGAGAAATTGCAAGATGTGCTTTTCCAGGAATCTAACAACCAATCAGTGCACTGAGCTTGTCCTTGTGCATGCTTCTGTGTTGACAAACCTTGCGGGTCTTCTCTACGTCTCCACAAGGTAGTCTCTTTACAAAGTCGATACCAGTCAGAGGGGTGCCGGTGGGTGGCAGCAGTATGGAGGCATCCATCATTAGATACTCCACATTCAAGGGTTTACTCTGCAACAGAAACACCACCATGAGTGATAAGAGGCCTAAACACCTCCAAACCCAAGTTTTATTTACAGATGTTTTTTTAATGTATTATTATAACCATTACCAGAGCTCCCAAGGCTCACCTACCGTCATGCTTCTATATTCATCTTCGAACATGTCCAGAAATATTTCTTCACCCTGTGACAACAGCAATCAAAAAAAGTGGTTTAGAAATAATATCAAAACAGGAGTCATGATGAGACATCTACAAATAATAATATGCTGTAAATATGCTGTGTATACATGGAGTGTAAAAGCAGATCATGGAAGTAAACACCTCATACAGATCACTTGCTGCTGTGGTTATACAGTCCCTATTGGCTTCAAGCTTGGTCCATAGCACACGCAACTCATTATTACATTTTTGTACCATAAGTGTAACTACAATCGGCAGACCCAGAGAATATCAAATCAAAACCTTCCTCCTCCTACAGAACATGATACTAATCTATAAAGTCCATCACATTTAACCATGAAAGCTGGAAAATAACTTTCATATGACTCAGGGGAAAAAAAAAAAAAAGGTGCTGTGAATCAAAACAGAACATGCTGGACAAGAGACAAATTGTATCAACAGGCACCTCAGGGCATCCAAGATGCACCATGTTAATTGTTTATATGTACACTGAGAAGTATGTGTTCATCTAATCACCTTGTTCAGATGAGCTCTGAGAAATTCCACCTCCTATTCAGAACTGCCTTTGCCTTATTTATTTAAATCATAGCTTGGTTTCCTAGCATGTCAATAAAGGGCTGCACATTGGCACAGTTTGTAGCACTGTTGTCTTGCAGAAAGAAGGTCCTGGGTTCAAATCCCAGCCTTGGGTCTGTAGAAGCTTTTCCTTTTCAACTGTGGTCCAGCTTCTAGGTTACAATAGCTATACTGATTTTATGTGATGAGAATGTAGATGTAAAAAAGTGTGAAAGAAAAAAAAATTGAACAGAAAGCCGGCAAGAACAGCTGAACGTTTGTTGAAGAATGATGACATAATAGTTAGATTGCAAAAAATCTGGCATCAGTGCGTGACACAATGTCCACCTAAAACAAACAGACGGATAGCACAGTCTCTAACGCAAATTTGATGTCATATAGTGAAGACTGATATGGTGATTTATCCAGCATGGATAAATCGGACAGAAAAATGTTGCCGAAGTTCAGTAGCTCAATATGATATATTGAGCAGTTCACATCGATAAACTGACAAAAACACTAACCCTGCTTTGTAGCAAAAGTGCTCCATCTATCCTTTTAATGTCTTAATATATGGTCATCCCTTTCTGCTTTAATAGCCATGCATTTTAAAATATGCTTTGAAAAAACAATGAAAAGGCCAGCTGTGATTTATTTACGTTTTATTCCTTGCAAGGTTTGTACGATTTCTTGCTCTAAAATATGATATGTAATGTATGATCTTTAAAATCAGTCACATAAAGCTGCAGTATGTAACTTTGCACCGCTCCTGACCTCAAACAACCAATCAGAGCCAGAAGGAAGGTATTAGTGCTATCAATCATCCTCGTGTGCACAGCTAAATGTGCTAATGGTGAAAAAACAACTTATGTTCCAGGAAAACTGTTTATCCACAGTCATTGGTGGCCATGCTAACTAGCCTTAGCATTTGTGGCAGGCTACTGTAACTTAGCAGAGAGCAAGGGGGAGTCTATGAGTGCTGCATACATGAGGGTGATTGACAGCGTTAAGACCCTCCTCCTGGCTCTGATTAGTTGTTTTGGACTGAGTAGTGTATTTCTGCAGTTAGTACTGGGAGAAGGCAGAGGAGCTTTATTTTTTCTACAGATTATCAGTCTTATATAGTGTCATGACATAACAGTATGTTATGTCATGTAAAATGATAATTTTAACAAATATGTAAAAAACATATTTTTTTAAAAAGTAACATACTGCAGCTTTAAACAATGATAGACAAATCAAAGTCAGCCAAAGGCCAGACCATCTGCAGATCTACAGATAACAGTGTCAAAACTGATGCATCTATGACGGGAATACTGCACAAAGATGAGCAACATTGATAGCATGCAACAATGAAAGTCATTGTTCTCCAAAAACCATCCTGGATTAGACCAGATGAAGTTATTTGCCCACAGTAACAGTTCACACATTTGGTGCAAACACTCACAGAGGCTCACAACAGATTATTTTCCCAGTCTTACCAGGGCAGCATATTAACAACTGTATTTCTGACTATGCTTTACAATTGGTAAGATTTTCTTTTGTTTAAAAAAAACAAAAAAAAAAAACAAAACAAAACAAAAATTTTTATTTTAAAAAGTAAGAAGCTGAACGCAACTCCTGTGACTGATTCTGAAAGCGATATCCAGACTGAATCAAAGCAAAAGTGAAAGCAAAGATGGGACTAAACACATTTTACAGTTCAGTGCAAAGAATAAACAAAATGTCAACACTTTCTTAACCCTAACATATAGGTAAAGACAAAGTCTTTTCTCAAGGGTGGAGAGGGTTACTTTCAATTACAACCAAACAATAAATCAGATGGAAACTGACATGTGCTCACCTAGTTTCTGTTATGAGGCTGTTCTCGGATTAAACTGGATGCAATACCAGAAATTTTGTTGTTCCTTTTTCTTCCAAGATCATTTTCTCTGTATTACTGTTGGCTAAATTACTAAATGCTCTGTTTCAGAAACCTGAAATCGTTTTGTGTGACACAAATCAGAAACGGAACATACTAGAACATCATGTTACATTGGTATATTTCCATGCTCTGTAAGTGTGCAGCAGAGATTTCTAATTTTTGTATTACCTTGTAAAATGTCCGCAGTAAATGCAGACTTTCTTCTCTGGCACCCTGCAAACACAAACGTGACATTGTTTTTACTCAGCTCTGTGAAAGTTGAGTGGTGTTCCAAACAAAACAACAATGTTCCCTAGCGTGTTAGGGTTTTCCTGCAATTCCAAAGACTGGAATATGACGCAGCTGAAGCGAATGCAACATATACTCTGGAAGCACAGGTGCACTGTCCAGAGAACTGGCAACTTAAGCTTTGACGGTAAAGGCTAGTGTATATTTCTGATGCAGTTCCTGAGAAACACTGGGTTACAAGCGCCAACAATCTGGTCATTCAACTAGTGAGTCATTGGAATTATTTATAGGAGCAATAGTCACCTACACAGGAAAGTTTACAAAGGAAAATAAATAGAAACTAGATAAAATCTACTTAAAGCTCAATAGATTCCAATTATAATTTAGGAGACTATTTAAATATTACTAGGTAAATCTAATAATATCTATGTGTGCTGCTTTATGATTCAGAAGTCATTATTGGCAATCAGAGAATCTATACATTGATGATAATGGCCTCTGCCTTGTATAAACCAACACCTGAGAGCTGTGTCCTGTAAGTCCAAACAGATGGACAGTAAATCTGAAAATATCTGTTTCACATCAGAAAAACTTAATGGAAGAATGACACAATTATGATTCATACATGATCAGTTTTCTGGTATTTTACATTTATTTAACAATATAAAAACAGTGGCTGTAAGAGATGTCACACTCCGAGAGGAGACTGAGCATGTTAAGAGACCAAATTAACTCCACAGGATGGATTTTCCCTTGAAATATTTTTGAAATCTTTATTTGCTGTATAATGTATCCTGGAATTCGACTTTGAGTCCTAGCAGCGCAGCAAGTGATATTATGTTGAAGAGACAGGAACAGAAACCATGGACAGCAAACAAAATGAATTATGAAAATTTGACTCGTGGTCAAAATAGACAAAGGGAAGTCTGTTCATATTCTTAGGAGATCCTTATTATGAGTCATAAAAAGTACTTCACTAGAAACGCGATGGTCCAAGTTCTAGTGAAGAAACATAACAATGAAAGCTCTGCTCCTGTTATCTGAAATTCTGTGTGTCAGGAGACGCACAGAATTCCATGTAAGCATCAGTCAAAGACTGTAATGTGTGAATAGTGTGTGCTTTACCTCGAGGCAGGCTAGATGAACATCTTTGATTATACAGTGGTTTCCAGATAAAACAGACTGCTTTAGCAGAAGGCAGCTCAGCTCAAGAGTAGCAAGGCGAACCTTCCCATCTGGGAAAAAATATGGCCAATTGAAAAACAATTTACATGAATAGTGAAGTCATCTCTAATTCACAATGAACAGATCGGATGTGCTCATTCATGGCACGTACTGGTGGTTTCCAGGCAACAGATTGCTAATGCTTGTATTTTTAATGTGAATCCTGAAACATTAATTGATTCTTAGTGACTCCATGTCCTACTGTTTGGTCTGGTAATCAGCATTTAAAGCTGAATGTGTGTTACCTGGCAGCGCTGCCTGGTTCATTATTCTGATCAGTCTTTCCACAAGCACCACGCTATAAGAACCTCTCTCCTGGTCGGGAACTGGCAACTGGAGACGCTCCAGAAGATCACGGTTCACGCCTATAACAAAATTAGAAAGGTTTAAAAAAAAGAAACAAAATCAGCACCATAAAGCAGGATATACTAATTTACCAATGTACATGCTATTAAATTGTTGTTCTTCTGGTTTTGAAGGGATATTAAAAAGTTTATGTCATCAGCAGGATGCTATTTTAATTGTTCCTCGTGCAAAATAAACACACTAGAGTAACTTTTTAACAAGAAATAATTTGGCGTCTTATTTCAGTATAGTTTAGATAAGGATTCTGATTTATTTGTTTAGAATGAGACACTGATAGCTATATTATTATAGCTTTAATAGGAAGAATATGGTCATTTTAAACAAGTCATTCTAAATGATAATTTACTAGGTACCTGGGATAAGAGAAAAAAGTAGGAACAGCATGAGCAAAATGTGGTTATGTTGAGATGTACATCAGACTTCAATCATTATGGGATGACTCATGTAGCAACAAAGAACAATACACCTCATCAGGAACTAAGCTGACAAAGGTTCCAAAAGGTAATAAATTATGTCATTAAAACACTGCAGAGTTGTTAAAAAGCAATGAGGCATCAAACTGATGAATCAATCCTTCAACGTTGTCTAATATAATGCCTGGGAAGAAACAGAAAAGCATTTCCAAGCTTACAACCATTGCAGTCTGACACACAATATGTTTACAAGCTCTATTCTATGGAACTCTCAAAAGCTCCACATTTGAAGAAACATTTACAGTCATGGCAAAAAGAAAGTACACCGGCTTTCAAGTGTAGTGCTGTGCATGAATCAGGACATAAAATCACCTTACAACCCTTCAAAACAAACCATACTGATTCAGTCTTTTCCTAATTGCTTTGTCATATAATGGCAGAACTACTACAACATAGAGTAGAGCCTGGGGTGAAGCTTTTGGTTTCTTTTCCCTTTCCACGCCACACTGAGTTAGATTTAAAGTGATTCATTTCATTTATACTGATATATAAACCAACAAAACTGAATGAAATAGGAGCAGGGTGTCATTTCTTCATATGACTGCAGGCGAGCTGGAGGTGATTTGGAACTGGCTAGACTGTGTAAAGTCAACACCGACTGCTGCAAATGAGCTAACCTTTGCTGTGTGAGATGGCATAAAGCAGACAGAGCACAAACAGGGCATTGTAGTCATCACTGTTGCACTCAAGTGCGCTGTACACCATGTCCAGGAACGGCCTGCGGGGGAGACAAGACGACAAGATGTCGGTCCACAGACAGTATGTCCTCATCAGTCGCTGTGACTGAAAGTTTTTACATGTACCTGCTTCTTTCTGTGTGCGTTCGAGTGGCAGCAGCAGTCTTCTCCTCATCAGTGATGTTCTGCTCAGTCAGTTCTGATGCTCTACACTTCTCCATTACCACCATCTCAATTTCTGTGCACGCGCGCACACACACACACACACACACACACACACACACACACACACACACACACACACACACACACACACACACACATTATACTTTGAAGTGCACTCCCCACAAATTCATGTTTCCTATCGTATCCCACACTTTTAGCATAGGTCACAGAAATAAAAATGTAAACTCAGAAACTTATAAAAGTATTCAAACCTTTTGACATTTTGTCACATTACAACCAACCTACAGTGTATTTAGTTGGAATGTTGTGATAGACCAACACAAAGTAGGATATAGCTGTCAAGTGGAAGGAAAAGTACAAATTTGCCTAAATAGTTCACAAAAAAATATGAAATATGGGGTGCATTTGAATTTTCCCCCTTTCATGCTGATACTAATAAATTAAACCCAGTGCAGCTAAATGCTATGAAAAGTCCCCTAAGAAGTAAAAAGTTTCCACTTTAAGGGTAAATCCAGCTGTTCTGTGAAGACCTCAGATTAGTTTGAGAATAGCTGTGAACAAACAGCATCATGAAGACCAACAAACACAGCAGACATGTCATAGAGAAAGCTGTGGAGAAGTTTATGGAGAAACAAAATCCAAACTTTGACCATCTCACAGATCCATCATCCAAAAATAGGTCAGAAACAACTGCAAATCAATAAAAAGCCATGGTGGTCCACCTAAACTGACAGGCCAGACCGGAACAAAAACAAATCGGAGAAGAGCGTACGGTATAACTGCACACCCTTGGACATTTCTGTGTAAAATAAAGGCATTACTAAGAGAACCAGCGAAGATATGTCTGGGGGAGCTGCAGAAATGCACAGCTCTGGTGGAGGAAACTATTCATGGAACAAATAACCTGCACACTCCATATGCAAGGCCTTTATGCAAGAGCAGCAAAAAGAAAGCCATTAATTGAAAGAAAGCCAAAAGAAGCACTGTTTGCAATTTTCCAGAAAGCAAGTAGGGGAAGTAGCAAACGTGGAAAAAAGTGCTTTGGTCAGATAAGACCAACACTGAACTTTCTGGACTATCATAAATATGCTACATGTAACTGAAAATGCACATTCCCCTCATGGTGAAACAGTGGTGGCAGCACCATGCTTGTGTGGATGCTTTACTTCAGCAAGGACAGAGTTAAAGTTAAGTTAAGTTAGTTAAGGTCAGAGTTAGTGGGAAGACTAATGGAGTTAAATCCAGGACAAACCTGGGAGAAAATTTGTTTAAGGCTGCAAGAGACTTTAGATAGCAGCAAATGTTCATCTTCCTGCAGGAAAACCTCCGTACATGAACAGTAAAATCTATAATAGATTGTTCAATATTAGATCAAATCATATTCATGTGTTAAAATGGTCGAGTCAAAGTCTGAAGCCAAAACCAAATCAGAATCTGTAGCATCGAAGAATAACATGAACTGAAATTTTTTTGAATTTTTGTTACAAAAACCATTTTGCTTCTACTTCACCATTACACAACTACTTTGTGCTGGTCTGTCAACAAAAATCCTAAAAGATTCTGCTTGCAAAAATATTTTTGCAAGGTGCTCTACACAAACAAAGAATAAATAGATGCAATTCTTCTCTCTAAAAAGAACATATTGTTCCAGTTTAATTAGGTGTAATGAAATGTACCTAACCAGCAAAGAAGTGTTGCACTGAACGTGTAAAATGTACTTTGCATTTAAAAGTAGGATGAACAGCTTAGACAATTCACATGCCATTTAAGTTTCTAATTATACTGCATGGTTTACTAACCTGCTAAGTAGTGTAGGTGTTGTTTTTCCTACCCATTAAGGACACATCTTATTTTGAAACTACTTCTTGTTAATCTGCCCACCACATAACATTTGCAGAAATCCACACAGTCAAAACAATTTTTTCCTTTGGGTCTCACTAAAAATTGTGTCTCCCTGCAAACTCTCTTGTGAAAAGGGACTAAAACAAAGAAATCACTTCAGATGATTGAAATGGTCACAAACGATGCAAAAAGTGTACAAAAAAAAACACACAAACACAGTAAGAGAAGCAGTGGGAGACAGGCAGAGAGGTGAGGAGCACAGGATGGATGGTGTATCATCGCAGGAATGGACAGTTTTGCTTTCATGGAGATTGTGTTTAATGGGATTATATATGGACAAATAAAAATTATCCCAAACAGTGGAAAGAGCGAAGCTGTCACCATAATCCTTAAATTTTTGTTTCCATGTTTCTAAAATAGTTTTTTTTCTTTTCAAAGCTGTTACAGATTAAGAAGAGGTTAAACAACAGCTTAGAAAAAAAAAAAAAAAAAAAAAAAAAAAAAAAGGTATGGAAATGTTTCTTTTTAATCGTTTAATTATCACAGAAAAAAAATTGAAGCAGAGAAAAATTAAAAAGGTTGGCAAAATGAAGCCTAATTGTCCTTTCAGCTCTTCTCTTTTCTGTTTGGAGGGCTCATGGGGAACAAGAAGTCTGATTGATATGAGAAAATACACACAAACACAGTCCTGTACTGCTGTGTCCAATGAGACACAAACTCACCTTCCGCCATCTCCCCACTCGCTCTGCCTCCCTTAGAGCTCCCACTTCCTCCTCCTCCTAATCCCTCTGTACCTTTTCCCTTCTCCCTCTCGCCTCCTCTGCCACTGTCATCATCCCAGACCTCCTCCAGCTCTCCTCCAGCGCTGCTGCCACCTCCCCCTGTTCTTTCGTCATCCTCCTCGCCCAAGTTTTTGTAATTCGGTCTTTTCTGAGTTCTCTTGCGGCCTCGATGACGAGACATTTCCAGGGACCGCTCCAAAGACTCTGGGGGTTTGATGAAGCGTCGTAGACCTCCTGCACTGGCATACTGGGGAAAACAGCAGCAGAGGGACAAATGGGAAAAACACAGCACCCATAAAACGCCTGGAAGTAGGCATATTTACACAAACATTTAAAATAAAAATGTATATGATAATCTGCTTTAATTTATAGGAACAAATATTGCTAAAATATTTACAAAATATTTTGATTTAAAAAAAAGACTGTCCGAACAGTGCTACGAAAAAGTATTCGCACATCCCCCCTTACTGTAAGCACCTACTTGCAGGGGTTTTTTCTGTTTTTTTTGTTGCACGTAAAGGGGCAGTATTATGTGTTTTCCAGGCACACAGTTACTTGATTGTGCTATAAACTGATTCTGTTACCTTCTGTTGTTACAAAAATGCTGTATATATCAAATATGACTTAAAAGAAATTTGACTTCATAATTTAACGCCTTGAAATTGGTCCTCTGTCTCTTTAAGAAAGTCCTGCTCTTCCTGAATCTCCGCCTTCAGGAAGTCATCACAAAAGCTAACCCTTTAACAACGTTTTTACCAGCGTTCCACGGAGAAGTCGCTCTGCAGGTGCAAAGTTCCACCAGGTGTTTGCTAATTGCTGCTGGTTCGTCTGAAGGAGCTGAGTGAAGAAGTTGTGGGGGGACAGGGGGTCTGTGTGGGGGAAGCTCAATAACTGAGAAACTGCAAGGAGGAGCTGGGTCTCAAAGGCGGTGCTAGGTCCATCTAAGTGTTTTGCACGGCTGAATGGCTCCCACTGGAAATTAAAGGATTTCTCAAACATGCATGAAAGAATCAAGGCAACACTCCTGGTATGTTTTGTTTTACATGATGTAAAGCTCAAAAAAGTCGATTTTATATAGTACTGCCCCTTTAAGTGTTTCAGATCACATTATTCAACCTGATCTAACATCTGCAAAAAGGTTACAGAACCATTTTTAAAGCTATGTTCACATAGCAGGCAAATGTGACCCAAATTGGATTTTTTTTTGCCCATATGCCAACCATATCTAACTTTTTCATGGCAGTCTGAACAGTCCAATTGTGATCTTTTCATCCCAAAAAAAACATCCAATTTCAGCCACTTCCATAAGTGATACTAAATCGTGTACGTATCAGATTGTTTTCGAAGCGTCTGCAGTCAGAACAGTCATGTCGTATTTAATCTGACTTTTACATCATTGACGCAAGACATGCGTCAATTCTGCACCAGAAAAAGCCAGACCAGACGTAAACAATAGCTGAAAAAAAATAAAAAATAAAAAAAAAATAATGAAACTATTAGAGATGTCTATTCCACTGAAGCGCATCACATCACAATCCCACCGCTCCTGGCTCCAACGACGCATCCAAACAGACTTCTTTACAAAAGTTGAAGTCAACGCTCCACAAAATGCCATTGCCATTAGTTGTGCTTTCTTTTTAATTAGATTCCTTCAACTTGTTATGATTTTGGTGACAATCCTGTCAGCTATATTGCTGAATAAAACTTTAAAATCACTCCATACACAGCGGCATCCATGATTACGTCTGTACACAGTGCGCTGCTGTGTGACATCTGCGTTCTTCTTCTGCGCATAGAGGTTGCTTTAGAGTCGTTCACACAGAAGTCTGATTGCGGTTAAATAAATAAACAGATTTCAGAAAAAAAAAAAATAGTTATTTAGCATCGAGACCTGCTGCGTCAACGTAGCCTAAAGCTTTGGGACCACTGGAACACCAGAGTGAGAACCATTATAAACCAATAAAGAAAACATGGAGCATCTCTGAAATTTTCCAAAATTAAAAACCTAAACTAAAAACGCAAAGGCTCATCTCACATTTGCCAAAAAACATCTTAATGATCCCCAAAACGCCTGGAGAAATATTCTGTGATTGTAGACAGAAAAGAGGAAGCAGAGATGCACAGAAAAGCTGCAGGACACTGGCTCAAGGACTAGGTTTGCAAACTCCTGCCCTAGAGTGATGTGAAAAGACTTATCAGCCGTTATCGCAAACACATTGGTGGTTTTGTGGCACATCAAGCAAGGTTGCTTAGTAAAGCTTTTTTTTCTAGAAAAAATAAGGTTATTTGAAAACTGCAAATGGGAAAATATTCCAGTTAATCATCACTTTCTCCAGAAACTCAATGATAGGACTTGAAACAATAGCAACATTCCAGTGGGTTTGAGACTCCCAACTTTTGAGATATCGATAACCAGCCCATACCTTCCTAGAAGTAAGAATAAAGAGATTGTTGTATCACTTGGAAAGTATGAATCCAGTTTGATATGCTACACTTTCCCAGGAAAGAAATGAATGTTTATGATGGATACAGAATGAAGATACTTATCATGATTATTCTCTGAATGAAACACACCAAGGCCTTTTGTGCTTGGAAGAGTTTAACCCTCAGGCTTCTAGAGAGCTACATTAATAATCTATACATTGTTAAATGTGCATGCAAAAAACAGATGCACATGAATAATCATGTAATGGGAACATGTACTACACTGAAAACCTCTCTACACACACAAATACACACATTTACCATAAATGCTTCTTGCTTTATCAATGCTCATCAAGGTCAGTTAAAAAATATATTTTATATATAAACCACTTCCTCCAAGATGCAGCCAGGCATGGTATGAGATAAAATGACCCACGCACACAAACTACCCAGAAACCAATGCATTAAATCATCTGCGTGTTGGTCGCTGCCATAAAGAAAGAGCACATTCTTCAAACATTCAGTTGCAGGGCTTAAAGTATCAACCCACATGTTCAGAAGCCAACAGGAAACAGCTGGTAAATAAAAAAGAAGCGCCACAGTGATGTTAATCCAGTCACTTTACAGTAAAGACTGAAAACTTGTGAAAACTCTGGTACAGCTGAAACAAACAAACAACAACAACAACAAAAAAAAAATCTAATAAGAACCAGCAGATACACATACATACATACATACACACACTAGAACATCTCAAAAAAACTGAATAAACAGAGGCAGCATCAGAGCAAGTGATCTAGCTGAAATTAAAGAGGTTGAAATTTTTTATTTTTTTTGAAAACATGCATGATGACGCAGAGACAAATCGACATTTGAACTTTTGGTTTTGAAGCAGCTGGGACCGAGTATGATACATAAACATAAATTAGTGACATGCACAAAGGCAAGTTAAGAGTTTGAATCATACTAAATAAAACTGGGTCAGACTTCCAAGCAATCAGTTGGATATCAGCTTGATTTCAGTTTGATTTGTCTGGCATTCCTTTTCCGTGTCAAGTATTTTGACTTGCTGGACTGAGGCAGGATTCTGGTTAAATTGAGGTCAATCAAACATTTGACCGTAAAGCACAGAAGCAAGCTGACACTGAACCACAACACCCCAGATACAGTAAGAGTTGCTATCTGTGGGAGCAAGGTCAACAATTTTACAATGCAGTCAGGCTAATCTGAGAGAAGTGCAAACATCATCAACTGCTGAAAACCCAACATCAGCTGAAATCTTGTTCAGCTATTTCCAGAACCTACAGATGAAATTGCATGCACGTTTATGTACATGTTCAGGATCCTTATTTCCACTCAAGAGATGACAAAAAAAAGTTACAGCACCAGTAATAAATCAATTGATAATTCTGAAGGCTACATCTTCTTAAAGGCTTGGTTACTTTTTGTGTTTTTAACCTTACAGCAAATAGAAAGTTTATCTGAAAATACAGACAATGGAAAAGCTTACTCAAAATGACATAAGCTGGGATAAAATGGTTCTTTTTTATTCACTGATTTCTCAACAACAAAAAAAAACTTCATTATAAAAACAATAGTGAGACACAAAGATACACAGAGATGGTGGCAGACAACTGAAGTTCTCTGATCTTCAGATTTATCACTCAAAGATCTTTCTTCAATCAACTACAACTCAATAACTAAGTGCTTTCAGGTCATACAAACAACAACACTCTTTGGTGTGGAAGTGATTAGCAAGGGAAGACCTGGGTTTTATCAGAAAGGCATTCACAAATGATGTCAAAAGAAGCAGAAAAGGTGTAAGGTGCTTTAAAAAAAATAATAAAAATAAAATAAAAAAAAATAAAATAAAAAAAAAAAATAAAGTGATTTTGGTTCCTAGTCTGATACTGAAGCTGGAGATCTCCAAGCAGCCCAGGTGGAACATCAAATTGGGCTGTCAGCTTGCTCAATTTCGATGTGAATTCATTCCCAAATCGAGCTCCAACTTCTGAGACATACTTCAGCAAATAATCACAAGGCTGGTTGTAATACAACAGATTTACTCTGCTTCATCCTTTTGGCAGAAGCAACTACTGTTTTCCATGGAGGATGCTGGATTTGAAAATCTATTGAAAATCTGAAAGTCAAACTAAGGGTCAACATTAAGGAGAACACAAAGTGACTGATCTTTACAGTTAGCTTGCTCATTCCTAACTTAAGATTCTAACGAGTTTCAAATTTTAATCCAATGATCATTTTGTCTCTCTTAATATCATAGTAAAATGCTGTTTTGCACTGACTGCTCGCTCACACTCCGTACAGCATCAGATCTGCTCCTAATATGTCAACTCAATGAGCACTCACAGCAGGAAGGCTGGAAACACGTTGTTAATTATAGCTTTCAAAGAAAAATTAGAATGGGCTAAAAAGCTTTTCAGATGACCAAAAAAAAAAAAAAAACAGACCGTAAAACTCTAATTAGCATTGGCTTTCAAGTTTAAATTTTTTTTTTTTTTTTTTTTTTTTTTTTTTTAAAGTTAATCCGATTTAGTTTAGTGGTGCTGCAAAAAGAAAAAGAAAAAAAAAAACACTGAAATCTACTAAAATCCTGTCTGAGTGGTTTAGTTTCTTTAAACGAACTCTGAAACTAGGCAGCCTCATTTTATTCAATTTCTCGTGCAAACACAAACCATGAAACATGAACATAAGCTGATAGGAGCACACCATCTATGGACACTATCTGCTTTGAAGAACATCCTTCCCCATCCAATGGAGAATATAGATTAAACCACAGTTGTGTTTTTTAAAACCTCCCAATCTATTTTGGGGTTTTTCTTGACCTACTAGTTTCTTGTAAAAGCTAAACTAGTATAATAATTTTCTACAACTACAACCTTATTATAGCTTGATAGGAAGCATTGATAAATATCATTTGACAGTATTCTGTTCATCATGTCTATAACTGCATTTATACTGCATAACCTAAAAGAAAAAGCCTAAAACAACATCATCCTGTAAACAAGTTGCGCAGGATTATAATGGAGCTGCAACCAAACACACACTGAGCACGCTGTCAGACAAAAACCACAAGCTAGTATCTGTGTGTGTGTTGCACCTGCTAGCTGACAATGTTCTGGTAAACCGCTCACAGTCTCAGCCACTGCTGAGAAACTAATGGAGGTCAGGGAGCATGCCCTGTGCAGAGAGACGCACGTAAAACACCCAAACCAAAACAGATACCTGCTTAAAAGCGAGCACACTGTGCAGGTGAAATATCAGCGGCAATATATCAGCGCAAGCTAAAAGAGCAGCTCTTGCTTTTGGGGGAAAACTACATGCTGCTAAACATATGCAAATACTGACATTATGTATCTAACTGGTGCACTTGCAAGAAAACACATCTACAAAAGCTCTAGAGAGGAAAAACACACTGCTTCCAGGAAAGAGATCTGGGTTAGGTGAGCCAGCCCTGTCAGTGTTCCACCATGTGACCTAATTTCCTGCCACATCACAGACAAACAGGAAGTGCCAATTTACCACCTGCGAAGAAACGCGGCCCATTCCTGATCTGCCTTCTTTTCATCTACCAGAAATCAAACAACATATCTGATGATGCGGAAATAATTAACATCCACATCTCATGTCGATTAAAAAAGAAAAAAAACTTTCAAGTACTTCCTACACTGCTTTCTTTTAAGCATGCTTAGAAACCGCCTGTGTCTCCTTGCTAAACTGCACTGAAATAGCACAGGTGTTCAAGCAAGGAAGATAAGAAGAAAACAGACCTGAGAGCAAGTTAAATGCAAGTCGATTCAATTACTGCAACTAAAAATCAGGAAATAATACTTGAATAACAACTGGATCCAAAATGTGACTGTGACGAGTCAATATGACAGAAACTTTAGCCTAATTATAATAACAAAACAAAAAAAAAATCTAAAATCATTTCCACAGTTCAAAAATGTATACCCTTGTTTGAGGATAGCTCTCTCCTATTGTGGTCTACCAGCACCGTGAAGGCATTATGCCTCAAGTCACATTCACTGAAAAGGTAGGCAGCTTCTTACAACAGTCGCAGACTGAGCACACAGAAATACACACAGAGCACAGAGAATAACCACAACGGTTCTCAGAAACGCTCACTACTGCTGCACACCCACCCGCCAGTACAAACAGATGGTCAAAATTAGGAGGGGAGGGAGGAACAAAGAGGGAAGAGAAACTAAAAATCAAGAAGAGGGAAAAAAAAAAAAAAAAAAAAAAAAAAAAAAAAAAAAAAAAGAAGCGGGGCGAGTGGGGGTTGAAAATGAGAGGCGAGGGGAACAAACTGGGGAAGATAGGGGGACACTGAAGTGGGAGGATAAAAAGAGAAGAGGGAATGTACTTTAACAGGCAGGCAGCAGCCATGCTTTTAATACAACCCCAAACAGGACAGTTGGACAGAAAAAAATGGCAAGAGGTAAAAATAATTAGCATTTTGTTGTGTTGATGTGGGTGACTGATGGGAGAAAACCAATGACCCTGCCATCGCATAACCACCTACACGCACTTCTGGAACTCTGTGTGTGTGCGGTTGTGTGTGTAGGTGTGCATTTCTTGTTTGAGCCCAGTGTGTTTGCTTCACTTGTTAGTTTTCGTTTATGTCACTTTGCACACTACTTAGTGCACTGGTGAGTCAGATTCTGGTTTTTGGCCATTTTAAATTTTAGGAGCCTACTTTGCATTTTTGTTGTGTTTATATGACATAGTAGCTGGTACACATTAGGGACTTTTCTGAGTGCAAGTGTTGTGTGTGGGTGTATGTATAGAATACCGTGTTTTTGTGTGTGCTGTGTACATCTGGCTGGCAACTGAACACAGAGAGGTCTCCATTGAGAATCACATCTGCAAGGGCGTTGACCAGAGGTTGATAGTGGATGATTAGAAACACCTGGAAGAAAGATAAAAAAAAAAAGAAAACAAAACAAAACAAACAAACAAAAAAAAAACAAAAAACAAAACACCACCACAAAACAAGTTATTTAAGATATTTTTCCTCTTATATAGCCTAAAGTAGAATCAACACACTTCCATAACACAAGCAGAGATCATGCTTTTTCTGGTCAATACAGATTTCCTTTTTTCTTTAAGGTTGAACCTGTTAGTTGTGATGTTTCTCTAAAGAAAAAAAAAATGCAGCAGGTCCTGTATATGAGAAGCAGTTTTCATTTTAAAGAAACATGAAGGAATTACAAGACTGTCCTAATTTATGGACCAAAGAATATGTCACTGATTAGAGCCGATCAAAAGAAAAAACTGGCTATTTACAGTGTCTGGTCAATTGACTGGAATAGATGAACAACTATAACCCCAGATACCATGTTGTGATACAAGTCTAAGATACAAATAAAAACCTTAACTTGTGTGACAAAAATCCTTTGTTGTCAAAAGGAAACAGTGAACATGTTGTAATTTATGCTGAGGAGCAACATGTTATACATTAATTGAATTGGAGGGAATGCTTAATATGTAAAGGAACAGAACAGGAAGTGCTTTAACTTTTCAAATGGGAAAAAAAAAAAAAAAAAAAAAAAAAAAAAAAAAAAAAAAAAAAAAAAATCCAACAAAATTGTCTGTAATATAAGAATTAAAGTTAAAGAAAAGTCCCCCCATTGCATGATGCTGCCACCATATCATGGAAGGTGGTGCTTCAGCATTTAGATCCATTTCTGCTTCAACACACCTGAATCAGATTAGACCATATGCTGAACTTTGTTAAACTTGGTTGTTAGCTGAGGATCTAATGAAGTCCTTTGATTCAGCTATAATGAACGAGAGATGATCAAAAGGTTGCAAGACTTTTTTCCAGCCATCGGCAACTGGAGTTTGAGAGCCCTGGCTTAGGATGATGTGCAATGCTCCTTTGTTGCCAAACAGAGCATTGAGCTTGTAGTTTATTTTGCTTTTAAACAGGTCACAGTGATTTATTACAGAGATCAGTCTGAGACATCTTTGATGTGATTCTCAGGAAGCTATAGAGCATGCATATTTCTATCCACTGCACTTTTTACCCCTGATGACATGAGAAAAAGATCTGTCATGAGGGTCTAGTCCAAAACCTATAGACAGAGTCCAAGTTGAGTCTCAAATATCTGTTTTTGCAACTTAACTGTAACTCAAGTCCAGAGCTGAGAGCTCTGAGAGCTGAGAGCTCTGAGAGCTGAGAGCTCTGAGAGCTGAGAGACCTAGCGCCCCGCATGTGTTGCTTACTTGAGACAGCAGATAGAGGGACACCTGGGGATTAATCTTCCGCTCTTCAGACTGAGAAAACAAGAAGAATATCATTAGACTACATAATAAGATCAAATATGAGCGAGAAAAAAAAAAAAAGTATCTGAAAAGCAAAGAGATCTGCTGAAAATCAAATGAAAATGTCAAGATAATAAACCATCTTTAAACATGGTGAGTCACTTTTTTGAATCTATGGTTAAGTTACTTTAAGTAAAATGTCTGTTTTATTTTGAGGTATCATTCCTGTTGAGAAAATATAAAACCTGTATGGGTGGATTTCAATCTATTACTATAATCACTAAAGACAAGAAGAAAGCCCTTTTACCCAGAAGGAAAGCATTTATACTCATATTCTAAATGTAAAATTAATAAAACACAATATAATAAATGAAACAGCCAAAACACAGGCATCCCAATCTGACCCTGTGGAGATGAAATAACTCAGTTTCAAAAGTGTTTGTGACGGTGAACATACCGTCTCAGGACTGACCAAAGAGTAGACATAGAGGGGCAGGAAGAGACGATTAAGGAGGTGGTCGGTTAGCACGTCGTTTAGGAATTCACAGTTGATGATGAGGATGTCATTCAGGTAGTGGAGATGATCCAGGTGCTCTGCTACCAAGTCACTTAACTTTCCTCTGTTCTTATGCCTTCGACACAACAGGAAGAAACACAGAGACATAAGGATCAGTCAAGCTGATCCTAGATTTTGGTATGCATTAACTAAGAGTTAACTCTTTATCTGTTTATAAAATACTGATTAAAAAAAAAAAAAAAAAAAAAAAAAAAAAAA